>VZTR01002240.1:363442-545811 GCA_013400775.1 Chaetops frenatus | reverse complement strand
CCTCCTCCTCCTCCTCCCGGCTGGGTGCAAGGCCCTGATTTCCATTTGAATAGCAGGCTTTCTGCTGAGGCTTCCCCAGCGCCCCGGCGGGCGAACAAGGAGCCCAGTGTTCCCGGACGGGATGTTCAGCCAGCCCTGACGTCCCCGCTGTCCTCAATGCGGCTTTTCAGCCCCTCCGCTGAAGCCCGGGGCGCCGGGCTGCTGGGGGACAGGCTCCCGGCCCTGGGCAACATGCCACTTATTTTAAGCAGTCCCAGCCTGTTCCCACTTCTGCCTTTATGGACTATCAGAGGCTCCTTTGAGTTGCAGCTGGTTTTCGTGCGGCACCGGGGTAATAAAAAAGGGAGGGATAAGTCAGACTGGAGTGGTAGCAGGGGATAGGATGAGATAGGGTCCTTTGCCAAAGGCTTGAAGGATGAGCGGGTGTGTGCATGGGGTGAGCCTGGCCAGGGCTTCTGTCTCCTTAGTTCATGCTGATGCCTCCGGTCAAAGCTGACCTGTGCCTTATTCCTGAAGTTCCCTCCTAAAAAACACATCCCTGCCACGCAGCTCCCTGGATTGGTGTTTATTTCCAGACACGCAGGTGCACCTCCCCATCTCCAGCGTTTCAGGGTAAAGGCAGGCCAGATGAGCAACATCTGACCTGCCCTGGGGCTGCTGAGCCTGGGCAAGGGCTCCTGTCCCATCCCACCACTCGGAGCATGCTGTCAGGGCTCTCTCCACAGTGAGCTGGTTGGGTTTGAAGCACTGGAGTCTCTTTACTACAGCCAGACCGGGGTGCGGGCTGACAGGTCTCTGCTAATTTATTTTGAGTTTTCCCTCCAAATGATGCTGGTGCAGGTGTCATGATGGATTGGTCTCCACCGTGGGAAAGCTCTGCTTCCCAGCGAGGTGTGGAAAAGCTTGCCTATTTCTGCTGGTGCTTTTAGCATCCAGGAGCCCTCGGTGGCTTGAGAAACCCCAGCTGGCAAGCCATGCAGGAGCTCCAGACAGTGTGATGATGTCCCGTGCTGACTGTGGGTGCTGCTTTTGTGAATCGGTTTTTGATTTCTTTTTTTCCTCTGTGGGCAGAGGTAAGGGATTCCAGGTTTGTTTGTGTTCTTCCCCAAACAGTGTCACACTGATGACATTTAAATTCAGTGGAGCAGGCACAGAAGGGGCAGCAGCAGAGCAGGCTTCCCCCTCTGCTGCTGTAGGAAGAGCCAGCTGGAGCGTGGGGACAGTGATGAGGCCAGGCAGACCTCTGCCAAGGCTGGCAGCAAACAAAGCCCACTAAGACTGGTTACAATGTGTTAAATCGCTAGTTCACAGCAGATAGGAAGGAGAAACCTTTCTCTTCTGTTGTGTATGGGCAAATTGCTCAGAAGTAAAGGTAATCATTGCCTCTGGTAACTTAAAAGTTTAATTTAGCTGCACCTCTTTTTAGCTTTCTTGGTTCTTCCACTGAGTACTGTTCATTTGTTGCTTGGGTTCTGAGCTCCTGCAGTCCTGATTTCCCTTTTTTTGATGAAGACCTTAATTCAAGTGAGCTACACCCCTCTGCAGCACACAAATGATGGAGCATATGCTGGTCTGGAGGCCTTCAGCCCCTCAGCTTCCATCCCATCCTGGCAGCCCGGTAGCACTGGGGGTGCAGGCGTGGCACTGAGTCCTGCAAGCACTGTGGGGCTCATGCAGGTTGGTGGTGGAGGCTTGGAGCAGATCGGGGACTGCTTCTCTGCTGCCAGCAGAAGCCCTGGACATCCAGCATTCCCTGTTCCCTGGGCTCTGGGGGCTGATGCCCTGAGTGGCCGTGTGAGGGATGGTGCCTTCAGTTTGAACCTTCGGGAGGAGTTATTTGTAATATGAAAGGATGGAAATTAATGCTGAAACTCAGTCACAACTTCTTTATTAGAAGAGCACTTCTTGCTCCTTGCCACGAGGAAGAAAAAAGGGATGGAAAACAAACTGATTGAAAAAAGTTCCTAAATTTGTGTTAGTGGCAGCAGGCTCTGAGGCAGCTCAGCACTTGGTGCTGTTTGAGGCCATAGGGGCTGGAGTGCTCTTATGCTCAGCACTTCAGCTGGCAGCCTCCATGGGCTTCCCTAGGGAGCACCACAGATGCTCAGAGCTCAGCAGGATCAGACCTTATATTAATATTACCAAATGATGAAGCTGAAGGCACCCAGAGAAAACTAAGTTTGAGTCCCTCTGGAATTCCTGGGCTCCTGTGGCAATTTTCAATATGGAAACTTCAGGCAAGTTTTAACACAGCCAACAAATGTTTGAAATCTTTGTATTTCTGGGGTGTATAAATTCTGCATGAGGGGACCTTCTTACCAGATAGCTTTTGAATGCTGCACTCCCTCTTACAGAGTTTAGTCTGGTGCAGCTTCTGGAACTTGTTCAGTGAGCAGCGCTGGTTATGTGGAAGAGATAATTGTAACTGAGCTGATCCTTCTTTTTCTTTTTTCTTTCTTTCTTTTTTTTTTTTTTTTTACACAGTGGACTTCATTGGGAACTCAAGAAGAGAAAAATACAGATGCTTGTGCTACTGTAATATAAATGTCTCAGATGAATAGGTTTCTAAATAGTGACATTTAGGAAATAATATCTTGTCTTTTTTGCACTTGGAGAAGACTGTAATTTCAGTGTGAATATTTCTTTGTGTTTTTGTTTTCTAAATTTATTTTTAGAAGACTGTTTTGCTGGGTATTGAGCAGATAAAGCCCTGAGATGATGTTGCTATGAGAACCTTCAGCACTTCATTTCCAGATTAGGAGTCTTTAGCTGAGATTGTGATGATAGTTCAGCTCAGCTTGTTGCATTTTAGTTTTATGAACAAATCTACACAAGGTTATTACCTGGGTAACTTGGGTGGTTCTCAATTAACTAAAAGGAAATGTAGACGTCACCCCCTAAGAAAACCCAAACCCAACAGTTTCTCTAAATATAAACCCCTCTAAATTCAGCTATAAATATGGTCCTGGAAACAGCTCAGTATTTTTTCTTGACAGCTGCATTTTGAATCCTTAGAACTTTGAATTTACACTTCCTCTGCCTGGAAGGGAGCATCTCTTCACTCTCATCTCTGTGCAATTCAGCAGGACACATTCACTAAGAAAAGCAACCCTTCCCAAGATGAGCAGGCTCTTCAGCTGCACAGTGATACTTGAGTACTTTGACTGAAGGTTATTTAATTTTCCTCCCTTTAATTTTATTAAATTATTATTTTTGTGATATTGGTGTCCATTTTGCTCCATCCCCTGGAGTTTTGGGGGTTTTTTTGTCTTTTACATCCACAAAGAAATGGCGTTCTGGGAGCTGTTTGTTTTCCCTCTTTTACTTTATCTCTTGTCCTGCAGTGACTACCACTGAGACTAGGCAGTGAGGGGAGAACAAACAGCTTATGCCTGTTAGGGTTTCATGATTTTGGTAAGTGTGCTGCTTCTTTCAGATCCAGGTATGTTTGAACAGCCAGGGAAGGAGAGGTGGGTTCCCACTGGCACAGCAGGTGTATTTCTCCAGCACACCCAGGACCCCAGCAGCAGATGCTGCAGGCTGGCTCTCAGCTCACTCTGCCTGCCATGCTGGAGGGGGGACTGGGAAGCTCCAGTGGACTGGCACTTCTAGGTATACATCAGTGAAGTCAATCTTTCCAGGAGAAGCCATTTCCTTCCCCAGAGCACCTTCCTGTCTCTCCTGCAGAGAGGATGCTGTGGCAGCAGCCACCGCTGCATCTCAGCGAGTCTGTGCAGATAACTCACAGCAAGTCACAGAGAAAATGCCTCCTTCCCACAGGGGTTTAATTAGGCTGTGAATTACATTAGTGGAGAGGGCATATTTAGTGTGCCATACGGTGGGCATCACTCAAGCTGGGCGTGAAAGGGCAGGAGCTGCAGGGTGTGCAGAGCAGACTGAGTTCCCCGAGACTTGCAAAGGCTGAGTAAAGCACAGCATTTGTAGTGGTGCACCTTCCTTGAGCCTGGTCCTGGGCTGCAGCACCAGAACTGTGCAGGACCTCCAGAGATGTGTGTGAGTGCTCTGGCAGAGAATCCTGGCAGGGTGGGATGTGGTGTGGGCAGTGTGTGCTGCAGTGTGTACTTGTGTGGTGGTCCTGCTGTCCTATGAGGTCAGGCTGTGTTTTAACAGTGTGTGAGGAAATGTGGTACTGGAAAGGTTGCTTTGATGCTCTGAGTGGGCTTCGTTTTGCCCTCTGGACCTGTGCTGGAAGACTGCTAAACATTGTGTCACCTCTCCTTGAAATTGCCTCATTAGCAAGACAATGGGGATACTGCTGGGCAGGAAGGGGGTGAGATTAGCTGACCTGTGTTTCAGGAGATATTTTCCTTCTCTTTCCTTTGCCATTGTTCACAAAGAGTTAAAACTGGATGACAAAATAGGAAATGGATCTTGCCCAAAAAATGCCATCCTCAAAACCAGTAGTGATCGGAAGGAAGAGATTATGCATAATCTCAAGAGTGTGCAGGAAAGTGCCTGGTCTGGTTTATTCTGTGCCTGAAGGCTGAGCAAGCAGCTGTGAGTGAAGTCATACACAAGTGCACACAGGAGTGTGCACACACACAAACACAGAGCTCTGCATTTGCCAGTAAAAGTGCAACCCTGTGTATGAAAGATCATGTCTGTGCTAAAGGTGCATCACCCAGGGGGAGTTGTGCTGTCAGGGACTACAAAGGAGAGAATCATTGATACATACTGCTGGAAAGCCTGAAAGGTTGCAGAAGCAGAACTAACTGTGCTATTTAGGCTTNNNNTTTTTTTTTTTTAATATTAAAATGCTCTAGATGCAGCGTAGCTCTTCTCATTATTTATAACTGTCGCTGCCGCCTTAAAATGAAACTGTAGGCACTTTGATAAATGTGGTGAAAGCTTGTCTGGTGTCCCTGCCACTTCTCTAAAGTGCCTCCTGCATCCTCTGCTGAATTGCTGTTTCATCAGTTTGGACAGCAGTGTTCCTCAGCAAATTGCAGTAAAAGTCTAGTTGCATCATCCCATGCTAATGGAAATGGAGCAGGAGGGAGCGAGCCTGTGCCATGAGCATCCTGTAAGTGCTAGGCAGAGCAGGGAGAGCAGGAATAAGACAGCCCTGCTGAGCCCCACTCACCTCTTCATCCTGGTGAGTTTGGTGGGATAAAGGCTCCTGTTCAGGCTTGCTGTGTGTGCTTATCTTTTGCCTTGTGCTGACAGCAAGGAAGTCATTCCTGTTTGAATTGCCTGTGCCCGAGGAGAGAAATTAAGTTTTTCAGCCTCAGCCCCTTCTTCCAATCTTCTTAGTGGTGGCCATGGTGTGGGGACAGTCAACTGATGGGCTTTACTGGGACTGTCCTGATAGCTGAGTGCAGGGAGCTTTTAAAAGGCTTGAAGGATGCAAGTCCCCTGGGATCAGAGGAGGCTAAAACATTGACATTTAAAAACCTAGTGACCAAAACAAAGGGAGAAAATTTGTTTAAAACAGGCAACAAACAAGCCGACCAACAAAAAACCAAACCACAACAACAACAAAGAAGAAGACTCTCAAAACCTTCACTTCTCCTTTGAGCAGAGGGACTTGCTCTTAGATCATCTTGCTAAGCAGATGCTGCACTTGTGCTGAAGCAAGCCTGTCAGGATGATGAGGCAATGGAAAGCTTGTCCTACAAGGGGAGATTAGAAAAACTTGGGCTGTTTAGCCTGAGGAAAATGGTAGGGGGAGAATGAGAGTGCTCTGTAAATATGTTAGCAGGTAAACAGTGTGAAAAAGGAAGAGATTTTAAGGCTAAGGGAAGGTGTTTGCAGCAGTACAGGCTCCTATAAATCAATTGTGGTAATCTAGTCTAGGAATTAAACCACAGTTTCGTACTGTTAGGTGGGGGAAATTTAGAGAGCAGATTCCAAGCAGAACAACAGGAACAAAACTCCCAGACAGGCTTTAAGATGTGTCTCGATCTGTCTGTGAAGGGGATTGTATTAAGAGGGCCAGGCTCTGTGTGCCAGTAGATTCTGTTCTATGCTGCTGCTTCCTGTGTTTCCAGTCCCACATTAACTATTCAGGCTTTGTGTACGAGATGTGCATAAATAGAAATCATAGATTAAACTGAGTGATTTGCAACTTCAAACTCATTTGGTGGGGATATGTGTTTGGTTTAGTTTTTTCTTTCTTTTTTTTTTTCCACATGGCTCCTTCCAGGGTGTCCTTTTGACCTGAATATGCCACAGCAGCATTTCACCCAGTGCCCAGCTTTCCCCTTCCTTGTCCTCAAGCCGTCTCACTTTTGTGCAAGCTGTTTCCACCAATGCATAGCACAACTCAGCACTTTTGGGGGCTGAAAGCTATTTACCAGCTAAGAGGGCAAGAGTACAAAACTATTTTCAGCACTGTGACCCACCTCAGCCAATTGGATTGTGTCTGGTAATCCTATTTGGTGGAGATGGGTTCACATAACCTGAAATAGTTTCTGCTCTTTGCCTTCACCTCCGGCTCCTGTGCCTGCACAGCAAGGGGGCTGTGGTGCCTGGGCTGTATGACCTGACCTCCAGAAGGGAAAAGGGCAGTGTGAGTGCTTGGGCTGAAGCTTCCTTCCAGGAAGCTGTCCCTTTTTCCCCACTGGTGTTCTGTGGGTGATGTCCTTGCACCATGATGGGAGGTTGCTCTCCACCCCTACGGAATAAGGCATGGATGTGTCTAGCTCTGACTTCCTTATTACAGCCCAGGCATCAGTCTAAAACTTGGCTTGTCCCTTCGGTGATTAACAGTATTTTGGATTGCCACTGCAGCATTTTCATTTTTGCCTGCACTCCCACCTCGTAATGCTCATGTGTAGCCTGGAATGGGCAAGAAGGAATTAAGTAAGATAAAGGAAAGGACATCAATATCCTCTTATACAATTCACTTCAAATGTGTAAAGTATTTCAAAGTCATGAAAAATCTATTGCCCAAATTAGGCCAAGAATAGATATTGCTATTTAGCCCAAACTTTGCACACAGGATTTAAGGCTATAGGGTTTTTATTGGTGCAATAACTAAACAGTGAACTTGCAGGATCTTTTTTAACCCCAGTTTTACTTTGAGGAGAGGGCTGTGAAATTGCTCTGTCTACTTCAACTTTATGGCTTTGTATTTTGTTGCCACTTTTAGCCGTGTTTGACAGGAGTCTTCAAAATACTGCATTTCCCAGAAGTCATCAAATCATACAGCCAGATTAAGAAAGGAAACCTTACTGAGGGGAAGGAGGTCTATAATGTGGATTTAGATAGGGTATTAGGCATAAGAATATCCAAGCCAGCAGGCTGCAGGACTCCAGGCTTCAGTCCTGCTACTCAGGGATTTCTTGAGTATTTGGGGTGGAGGTGGGTGTGTAAAGCTGAGTATCTCTGAGCTTGTACAGGACTACAGAGCAGGAATGTTGTCAAGTTTTGTAGTTACCAGTTATAGCTCAGCTCAGCTGAGGCACTTTCTGGCACTTTCATCCCTTTGATTGATGGAGAGTACCATGCACACTGAGCTGGGCTCACATGTCTGCCTCCTCTCTCATCAAAAAAGGAACAACTGTGGGCTAATCCCCTGGGCAGCACCAATGGCAGTGAGAGATCCTGTGCCCTCCCTTGAGGGCTAAGATGAGATGCTCCCTCTGGCACAGGTCCCACAGGTTCTGCTCCTCCTATACCATGGGTCAGTGCTGCTTCTGGCTTGTGCCTGTGCTCAACAAAGCTATCCCCCTTGTTTCAAGGAGTAGGACATGGAACGGCAGAGGCATTCCATGGAGGAGTGGGAGGAACAGGAAGGCTGTCTGAGGAGAAGGTGCAGTCTGGTATGAGAATCACAGGATATTCTGAGTTGGAAGGGATGCACAAGGATCATCAAATCCAGCTCTTAAGTGAATGACCCATACAGGGATTGAATCCACAACCTTGGCATTCTGTTGTTTTTAGCACCAGGCTCTAACCAACAGAGTTAAGATCAGGGTCATTTTCCTAGAAAAAGCACAAACTGGAGGTTGTGGTGTGTCACTACACCCAGTGTCAACACAGGCGTGGGGCTTTTGTTGTCATGGGTGCTGGACCAGGCTGAGCCTGACTCCCAGTGCTGTGTGTGGTGAGCCTTTGTCTGCTGTGATGCTGCAAAACAGCTGGCAAGTGTTGTCAGAGAGCAGCGTATGCAGTGCTTTGCACTGCTTTAGACAGTGCTTTTCATCATGGGCCTTTGCAGATGCTGAGTTAAGCCTGGCAGCAAACCCAGGAGGTGGGCCAAGTGTGCTACAAGCTAGGGCAGGCTGGGGGAGCATGTGGAGTCACCCTTGTGGAGCCAGAGGATGGGCAGAGCAGGGGCAGACTCCTGGCAGTCTCCCTTTCTTTGCAGCATTCGGACTCAGCACTCATTGCACGATGGCTTGATCACTCCAACCTGCAGCTTCTCCCTCACCTGCCCTCCTGGCCTGTGCAGCAACAGCAGCAGCAGTGCAGGGGAATGAAATGCTTCTCCTGCTGCACAAATATCCAGCACTGCAAAATTAGTCTGGAGTTTCTTCCTTTCTCCCCCATCCTCTGTCTTTTCAGGGATGGTAAGAGTTCTCCCAGAGATATTCAGCAGTGACATGTGGTTTATTGTTGCTTCTTTTTCCTCCCTTCTCACAAAGTAAAACCTTTTTCTTGTTTCAGTGTTGGCACAGCAAGGACATTGGATTTGGATCCAGCAAGAAGATGAGCAGCCAGCATAAAACCTGGGCGAGTTTTTGGAGTAAATAATACACCCAATTCATCTCACTGTGTCATTTGCACTAGATGTCTTGGAAACCAGAGCCTCAGTTGGACAGGAAAGCCTGCACCAACTGGAGTTGAAAGGATCTTTCCAGCCTGAGTGCTGGCATCCCTGGAGGGATTTCCTTCTAGGCTTTCTCAGTTTACCTGGACAATAGTCATAAGCTTTGCCTTTCTTGCACATGCTTTAATCTCATGTTTCACACTGTCTGTTAGTCATCTGTAGGGTCAGGAGGGCATTTCTCTCGCTGATCAGCATGGCAGATCTGCTGCAATCTGGTTGGGTTTTTCTTCCTTCCCAGTACTTTAGGGCAAATTTTACTTTTTTAAAATTTCTGGGCACTTTTGCCTAAAATGTTCCTCCTGATGGTGAAGGCAAAACACTGCAGGGTGTCAGTGGAGTGCTTTATTTGCCTTCCTGTCCCTGGGCACTCTGCAGTTACAGCTTTGGGTGCTGTCAGCAGCACAGGACACCAAGAGGAGGGTGAAGTTACTCCTAGTGGCACCTTTCCATATCACAATGCCCATCGCCAGACTGCCAGCAATTACTCGGTGTTTCCAGTCCCTCCTTCCTAGTGACTGGGATGAAATTCATCTAAGGACTGGCAGGGTCCTGTGGAGGGGATTAGGCTTCCTTGGGGCCTGCCACCAAGTTCTCCTGCATCCTACTCCAATGTAGCCTGTGTCCTCAAGCTGCTCAGATCTAAGGGATGCTGGGATGCTGTGCTCCCCCTGCTCTCTCCGCCCTCTGAATTTTGTCGTTCACCTTATTTAGTTCAGAATTGCAGCGTCGGGGTATTAAAAAAAACAAAAACCAAAACCAAAACCCAAAAACCTATCAATAATCTGCATTTAGAATCAAGCCTCCAGGGTGTTTAATTAAACCCAGTGTGATGGGAGGCAGGCACAAGGCATGTGTGGTGTGTGTGTGTGTGTGTGTGCACAGACAGCTGGCCACGGGGGAGCGGCCAGTGTGTGCGTGTGCGGGAGAGAGGGAGCACAAGATCAGGTTCAATGGATCCTTTCTATCCCAGCTCCAAATATAATGTCCTTATATGTGTAACCCACGAGAAAACAACAATCCCTTCATGAAGTATGCGGGGAGGTTTGTGCCAGGAAAAGGTCAGCAGCCCACCTTTGCAGGGCTAGCACAGCTGTAGGCTGGGGTGGCTGAGGGTTTTGGTGGGGAAGAGACATCCCAGCCAACCCTTTCCTGGGCACAGGGGCTGGATTTCCCTGCTGGAATCAAGCTGGAAGGTTGATGGCTTTCCCTTAGTTTGAAAGAGACAAAAGGCTGGCCTGGAAAGGGATGTGTGGGCTTTTCTTTTAGGCTTTGGAGTAGAAACAAAGCTATGAGTTTCAACTCCTGTTTTGTCCCTGGCATCCATGAAATCTATGCCTCTTTCTTGCATGAACCACCTGGATATCATAAGGAACTGATTTTACTTTCTTTTTCAGTTATTTTGCAAGAGACAGAGAAACCTGGGTGTACTGGGGGAAGTAATTCGGACCTACTAGACCTCCCTTTTCTTTTTCAATCAGTTTCATAGAATCATCTACACACTTCGTCCATTTTTTTTTCCAGCTTGTGTTCTCTATTTGCCAAAAATATTTAGCTTCTTCCCTTTCACAGTCGTGCAGAGTCCCTCCTCATTTGCCTACCTCTGCTGCCCCAGAAAAGGGAGGCGCAGGACCCTGGTGCCTGGTAGCTTTCCCTGGTGAGCAGGTGGGAGCCCTCAGGGATAGCTGCCCTTTTCTGGGGAGCTGGGGATGTAGATGGGGTGTGTGACTCTGGAGCTCAGTGCTGGCTGCAGCGAGTCCCCCAGCAAGCAGCTCTCCTGCTGCCAGCTGTACAGGGTGTGGGTGCCACAGCTGTGTGCAAAGCCAGCATCATCCTCCTGTGCCTGATGCCCACTTAAAAACAAGGGGGAGCAGGAAAAGGGTTTTTGTTTACCAGCTGAAATAGCTTCAACAAGTCACGGGCGCAGTCCCTGTAAATGTGACTGTTGTGTGTGGCCCTGGGATGACTGGCTCTGTTGTGCTTGGCCCCAGGCTGCTGTCAGGCCCACAGGGCCCCCTCTGAGCTGGGCGCTGGTGAAAGCCAGAAGATGTGATGGTGGGAAAGGACTGCCACAAGGATGGTGATTTGCCATCCATTGCAGCTGAGAGGTTTGCTGAGCGTGAGGTGTAGCTGCTGCTGCTGAGCTTCTCAGCCCTAGGAGAGCAGCGAGCCATCACGGTAGCTGAAATAAGAGGAATATTGCATCAAGGTGTTACTTAATGATGGTGGCTTTGTAGTCTATGAAGCCTGCAGTCCTGTGTCTTCCCTGAAATTCAGGTTGGTGAAAAGAATTAAGGTGGAAGGGCCCATCTAGTCCACCCGCAGGCGGAGCAGTGCAGCCTGTAACTTTACATTAGGGACTTTCAGCTGCACTTTTGCTGTCAGGTTTGGCAAATGCACAGCCTTTCTCTTGCTTCCAGGGAGCTCTAGACTGCCTCAGTGTGTGTGGGGCCATTGTATGTGTTGGGTTGTAAGGGAGGGTGGCTCAAGCTGCTCCTCCCCAATGCCATTTCTGTGCCACAGCAGGTAATGCAGGTTCTTATCGGCTCTAATTAGTGCTCCTGGCAGTGATGACAAGTAGCCCACAGAAGTGTGAATCTAGTTTAAGGAGACTAAGAAGCCAAAAGAAAAAAAAAAGGAGGAAAGCCTTCTTATCTGATCCATTATGCTCAGGCCAGGAGATCAGCAAAATGATCAAGCAAGGGAGAGAAACAACTTCTGGCTACTAGATTTTGCATCCCTATCCAGGCCAAATGCTGGCGGTAACTATTAAACAATTGTAGCACACTGAACATCAATCTTGTAACAAGCTTGGATAATACTCTCTGGTGAATTAACAAGGACTGCTGGTATCTAAGTGCTTTTCAGCTGTGTGTTGCCAGGAATAAGTCTCAATTCTGGGGGGCCTGAGTCTCTCCTCAATCTGAGTTTAATTCCCTCCCATCTGCCGTCTGCATTTCCCGACGATCCTCGCCCAAGTAGGGCACAGCGTGTGTTTTGAGGGGAGTGGGGACATGCTGGGCTCTCCGTGGGCTGAAATTTCCCAGGCAGGGAATTTCTGCTGTGGGGGGATATCCAGGGTCTGCTGTGGTCTTTGTGCCCCCACATGTGCAACGGGGTGCTGCCTCAGCTAAAATGTCCTGGGAGCCTCTGCTAAGGTGGCTCTGCTGGTAGAGCAAAAACGTCCAAGCTTGTGCAGTCTGGAGCAGGGGACAAAGGCAGTCTCATTCCCACCATTGCTGGGAATAACGGGGATAATTATCTCATTATTCCTGCAGCCTCCACAGCTCCCAAAGAAAGAGTAACTGGTGTGCAACAATGCCTCTGCTGTAAATAACGCCCTCAGCACATTCCACTGGAGCAGAAGACGGAGGTATAAAGCACTGTCTGCCCTCAGACCACGCTCAGATTCAGCAATTGGACTTTGGTCCACTGAGCTTTAACTTTTGGGTTGTTGTTTTTGTTTAGGTTTGGTTTTTTTCGAAAGTGGGGCATGGAGCTCTGTGTGGGCCTTCTAATGTTTTGTTTATTAAGACAAGGACATGGATGCACGTTCAGTTTGCAATGGTTGGAGTTGTGCAGAGAGATTCTGTCACCCTTGTCCCAGATGTGACTGGCAACCTCACTCAGTGGGCAGGAAGGGGCCTTGTGCCCTGCCTATGCCAGAGCAAAACTGGGGAGTGCCACTTATTCCTCCTGGACCTGTCAAAATGAATTTACCTCTTTAGGCATCAAAAATGTCCCTGAGATCCTTGTTTGGAAGGAGGAAAGACAAGGGGGTAGGGACAGGAGAGGTTTTGCTGAGGTTCATGCAGCCTGCAGAGAGCCAAGAGCAGAACTGGGTGCCATGACTCAGGTTTATTCGCTTTGCCTTGTTTAAAAGGTGTCCTATAAAAAGAAATATATGCTGCCATTAGGAGGGAGAAGTTTCTTTTGTCAGACTTCTGCATGTTCCACTGATCCATTGGTGGTTTATGGAGGTTACTGCAGTGCTGCTGATGCCTGTGCTGTTATCCTTGGGTGCTTGAAATCTCCTGGAGTCCATTTGGTTTTTTCTCTACTTGTTACTCACACGAGAAATATCAGGAAGCTGTTGTCCAGGTTTTCCTGGAGGGTTTCTGGAAGACTGAGAAAGTGTGAAGTTTCATGAAGTTTCCTCATCCTTGTCTGAAAATTGCATTGGCTTCCAGGAATAGAGATATTGTACAATAGCATTTGTCAGGCAACTGGTTTAATTAAATGTTAACACAAAGCAGAAAGTGAGTTTTCAATGTTTCTTTCAGTTTCTTTGCTCAAGCTTCTATTCTGTTGGTTGTGACGTGGCTATTTGATTAGCTCACTGGAGATGTCTTTGGCAAAAATTAAGAAGCTGGGATCTAATATTTCTAATGTATCTTAAAAGCAACTAAAAGAGCAGTAGTAAAAAACCCCATCCATGCACTAATTTTCTCCTAGACCTCAGGCTATTTCAAACCCATAAAAACAAGAATCCAAAGACCAAAGCATCCTTCTCCTGCACCCCTGCTGGGAACAAGGCTGGTGTTGGCTGGCTCATGACCTTTCTCTGTGTCACCACTGGGCTGAGGGCAGGGGCAGAGCAAGGTGAGTGTGGGTGCTCCTGGAGGAGGGCAGAGCCAGCTGCAGGGAGCCAGGGCAGCCCCCATCACTTTGTCCCAGGCTCTGATGTTGACTTGCTACAAAATTTGAGTGCCTCCTTTTCCAGCAGACAAAACTGGGAAGGGCGACTGTTGCTTGTGATGAAAGGAGGTGAATTAGTGGGGGTTGTGCTCGTGCCTCTGCAAAGTGCTGGATGGGTGTAAGATGTCTTTATTCCCTGCCTAGTCCCAAACTAAAAGCCCTGTGAGGCTATGCAGAGGAGGGATCCCTCTTCCTTGCAGGCCATCTGCAAACCTGCCTGCCAGCAGCATCTGCTGCTCCCACACTGAGCCAGCAGCTCACTGGTATGTTGGGGCTGGCTGGCTCTGGGCAAGTGGTGGCTTACACAGAGGGTGGAGCTTTCTGAAATCCTGCACCTAAACCTCCACGAGTGCAGGCTGTAGCCAGGCAATAAGACTTCTCCATCTTTGCCACACCATCTGTCTTCTTCAACTTTCTGTAATCTTTCAGCTGCTGGATTAGAAATTATCACTATGCAGTGCTGGGCTGAATCCAAAGCAGGGTTCCTCCTTCAAGTGATTCAGGAGAGGAAAGCATCGCTGAAATGTGGTGTCTTTTCCCTCCTCCTCCAGGCCCTCTAGGGTCACACCTGCCCACCTTGGAGCATCCTGGAATGGTAGATCTGGATTTATGCTTTGTGTCTTGATATCTTCCCATGCCACGTGCAGGGGTAGAGGGAATGGCACTCGTGACTTAGCAGGACAAGTGCTGGGAGAGAAACACAACTGTTTATTTCTCCTCTGGTCTGGCCTTTGCTCAACAACGTGCTCAATGCTGGTACACACATGGGAGAAGTTCTGAGTCCTGCACTTGCTCATTATCAGTCTGGCTTCCTGGAATCAAAAGAGAAATTGATCTTTCCTGTGCATTTTTACAAGCCCAAATATTTTGAGGAGTGAGACAAAATGCTTCCTTCCCATTGACTGTTTCCAACATCCATGTTGTCGGGGTCACATGCCTACCATTGTCAGAGGTTTTCTTGCTGCTTAAAACATTTTGCCTCTTCTTCCAGCACCAATGGCATTCTTTCCACAGGGGACACAAAATGAGGTGGTAAGGCTCAGTATGGAGCTATTGGTGCTTGATGCTGCTGGTGGCACCCAGGCACTGGAGCAGGCTGAGTGCCTGTGTGCCACAAATGCACACAGGACTCTGGAGCACAATAAGGCATCTTTCCTGCTCTTACCCCACTGCTGGTAATGCCAGTTTTAGCAGTGTGAGTGCTGCTAGCTTTTTCTCGAGGTTTCCCAGTTGTATCTTGTATCTGGAAGAGTATTTAGGGACTTGTGGCTTAAGCACCTGTCAGTGACACTGAGGTTATGACACCTGCCTACCTACAGAAGTGCAGCCGTGCCAGGGGGCACAGCACATGCCCAGGGTCCCTCAGTCTGGAGAAGTCAGTGTGCTGGCTAGGGTGGTGGGGAAGGAGGCATTGAGGACCCAGGGAGATGCCTGGTTCCTCATGCCAGCCATGAGCCAGCAGTATTGTATAAAGGGCTGGCTGGTGCTGCTGGTTATAGGCATTGTTTTAGAATGTGTTTTATTAATGTTGAAATTTGAAGCAGAAGAGGAACAGCTTAGTTGGTTATGCAGTACCAGAAGGAATAGGGAGCCATTAAAATGTATCTGGGTGAGCAAAGCTGGGCACGTGGGTGCACACAGAGGCAGCACATCTCAGCAGTGAGAAGGGGTCCTTCGGTAACACTTATTTTTCTGACAGAAGCTGCACTTTTGTTGCCTCTCCATGAGGTGCAGTGCAGAAAGGATGACTGCCTGGAGGGTGCTGCTGGGAGGTGAAGCTGTGTGCAGTTTCCTCAGGGAAGTAGCAGCTCCTTTTGTGAACCACTCCTCTGTGTGTGCCTGAGTTAATGGTGCTGAGTTGCCACTCAGGGTCCCTGCCTCCCAAATGAACCTGCACTACGGAAAGGGAACAGAGAGGGGGGAAAGGAAAGATGAGAAGCAGGAGATTTACAGGCTCCAGAGAGGTGATGTGGACGATGCCTACATGAGACACAGCAGGAAAGAAGTAAGCTCACTTCACCTTCCATCTGAGCCTGTGGATGAAAGCCATGAGATCGCTTCAGTGCAGCACTGGGTATGAGCCCAGGCCCCTTGCATCTCAGCAAGCCAGCCACAGCTGTGCAGCTTCATCCTGGCTTGCTTCTGCCTGCAGTGCTCCAGGTAAATGTACCCATGGCTTTGCAGGTGCCACCTTCTGCTTATAAACCCCACTTTTCCCAAAGTGCAGCCCACCTCCACGTGCATGTTTAAGGGAACACTGCTCAGGCTGTTCCCTAAATGAGTAAAATGGCTCTAATGTGCACCAGCTGGTCCCATCACCTTCAGATGTAATTGTTTAATGTACACATTGTGCATTAGCTTAGCACTAACTTGACAGTCGTGCTGTGGTTCACACAGGAATCCCAAATATCACAATGCAACCTTGCAGCATGACAATTACTCTTGAACTGTACCTTTGAAAATAACAGTTAGGCTCAAGATCCCAATTTCTGTTTCTCTATAAGGTTGAATATTCCCATGCTGTGGACACCTTTGGTGTCCTAGCAGATGGCCTGCAGAGTGTCAGTGTTTGGGAAGTCACTTGCTTGCTACAGTCATTGGAGGATTAAGTTCAGAAGGGGTGAGTTTGCCCTGAGGAATGATCCCCAAAATTGCTGATTTGGAGAGTCCCTTCTATACACTGCAGTTGTTTGCACACAAACCTATCATCTATTCTCCTCCTGGGATTTTCTGTTTATATGAAGGAGAGCAAATAAAGGTTCTTCTGCAATTTCAGTGGAAGCCAGGGAGCTCTTAAACAGGCAGAGCAGCTACTGGCATCCCTGTCTCTCTGCTGAAGAAATAGGCTGACTACTAGGAGAGATGTGAGATGTCACAGTTCCTTTTCATCCGAGGGATGAAAAACACTGTACAGGCATTTAAGCTTTATAAAATCCCCCTGCAAGGTGTAGGAGGAATTTTTTACAGATGGAGAAACTGAGACAAAATTCCTTGCTGCTGCTTGATCCATTCATTACTGAAAGAATTGAGGACAGAAGTTGGGACACCTATTCATAGCACTGACCACAAGGTCCTCCCTCCCTGTCACCTTGGGAGGGACATAGCCCATGCAGCAGTGCTCCTGGGAAGGCTTTCAGTGTCTGCTTTGGTCAGGAGACTATTTTGCAGATGTATCTCCTCCATTCTTGCAATGACATTGCGTCTGACCTGCATTTGGTACAGATATTTTGTTTAACCACCCCATTTCTGGTATGTCAGCCTGCAGGACCCATCCGTATGCGCTTGCCATTCCCTATCCCTCCCCATTTTCAACCCATGCCAGTGCACTGCTTACTTGAATCATAGAAACTCTCACCTTGTGTGGGCTTTCTGCTCACCTGCTGGTGGTTCTGTGCTCCCCGTTCCGTATTGCCTTGCCAGCTATGGCACAAACAAAACCTGTCTGTGGGGGAAGGGAGCAGGCTGGGAATGCCCATCCTCTCGGGGACACGCCTGATCCTGCATGTTGTGAATGAGAGATGCTACTCTGTCCTCCCTTCCTCTCCCCTGCAGCGACCTGACCATCTGCTTACCTTAATGGACTAGAGATTAGCCTGGGGGTTAGGTTATCAACATAATTAACCTAGATTTCTCCTCTACGGCTGAGGCAATTTTTACTTATCTACTGCTCAGGTGATGTGAAATTCAGACAGCTCTCGAGGAACAACAGACACTGGAGCAAGTGGAAGGGAAGACTTTCAAAGTTTGAGATTACTCTGAAGCCCCCAAGGCACCGGGATGAGAGATGATGAAGCCTGTGCAGGGTCACGTATGTTCTCAGCTATGAGAGCAGTACTGAAGAGGAGTCTAATATATTATTTATACTGCCTGTTCCTTACGTGGAGGGCTTTCCAGGTCTGCATCTCAAACCAGGCAAGACTCATTACCTCTGTTTATGGAAATTTGTTCCTGGAACATATGCAGAAAGCTAACAAATTGAAAATATTACATCCCTGTGTTGTTGTCCAGATGACTTTTGTCATCTACCTGCAGGACACTTCCCAGCCTGTGCTCTGTACCAGTGGTTCAGTGACAGGCTATCGTTCCATGCTGTAGTCGTGTAACACCAGAAACTCTTTTCCTTCTAATGTGACTCTAGAGCTAATGTGACTCTACAGCCACGTGTGGGTGGCTTTTATGCTACATTTTCCTTGACAGTAGAAGATTGCAGTTGCCACTTCAGAGCATCCCTAGCTGCCTTTCCTGCCCTAGATTCAGGCTGTGTTTGTGGATAGTGCTATTGGACCTGTGCTCAGCCAGCCTTCCCTTGCAGGGCCCCAAGTTTCAAAGGGCACCAAGTCCCTCCATAAACTCCTGGAGTTCTTCTGCCGTGGCCACGGCATTCAGGCCATGTGCCTTTGCACTTGGATTCAGCTTGCCGTGGGTGGAGATCCCCTGCAGAGGCTGTGAGTGTGGGAGCACAGTCTGACCCATCCCCGCGGGCACTTCCCGTGCCAGGGGACGTGCCACTCGAACCATCATTGTATTTACCGTCCTGGAAGCTTTTAATCCCTCGGTTAAATAAAACCAACAAATGATAGTGGGAGTGGGGAACTGCAGCCGGCTGGAGGACAGCCCCGCCAAGAGCAATGAGATGTGCGAACGAACAAACACCCGCATCCTGCCAGAGACACCTAATCTGCCTAATGATGAAATTAGCATGCAGCTTTGGTCAGATCCCACCCACACCTCGGTGCTCAGCTCCAGACATCTCTTTGGCACAGAGGTAGGCAAGTTAGGAGGAGTTCAAAGAATAAGAACGATCAGGGTGCTGCGGGGGGAGCCGAGGTACGAGGAAAGATTAAAGCAACTAAGTGTGTTTATCATGGATAATTGCTGATTAAGGGGGGAAACCTAGCTGTCTTCCTGTAATTTGAAGGGTGTGAACTTGAGGTAGAGGAGCTGATCAGAAAGGTAGCAGGAGGTATATAAGTAGGAGAGATGTGATACAGCTCAAGGAAAGAAATGTAGGTAGAATATCAAGCGAACTCCTAATTACATTTTTTGGTCTGGCTAATGCGTGACAATGGTAAGGACATGATTTTTTGGGGGTGCATATATACAGACAGAAAAATGGTGGAGAAGAGACCCTCTAGTAGTAAACTATCCTGTAAAGAAAGGGCTGGACTGCCAGAGACTATACATGTTTTGTCCCCTTCTCCAATCTTTTTTGTTCTTTACAAATATATATATATATAGGAGGAAACAAACAGCACTAGCACTTGTGATTTTCAGTGCAGACATGTTGCAAATGTTACATTTTCCAGTAACACTTTACCCCACACTGTCACTGTAAAATCTGTCTGCTGTCAAACTGCAGTGGGGTGTCAGTCCTCATGTCTCTTTGATAAGGCCTGGGAAGGATTTGGTGGACATTAGCAGCACCCAACGCCCCCAGACTCTGCTGAGAGCAGCTGTCCTCGGTGAAATGGGGGGAGTTCTGGTGGGGCTGAGTTGTTTGGAAATAGAAAAGCCTCAGACCATGCCTGTACTGATTTTGTGTGTACTGCTTGGTGAGCACTGGTGAATCAGTGTGCCCATCAAGCTGTTGGGCTTGCACTCTGCTTTTCAGTTTAGGCTTAAAATTGGCAGATCTGTCTTTCTGAGTGGCAGAGACCAGTCGCACTGTGGGGAGGTTCTCCCTTATCTTGGACAGGAAGAATCTGAGTTTCCTTATGAGAGGTTTGCTAACCCTGTCTGTGCTCTTGGAAGCATCGAGAGGACCTGTGGTTGGAACAAAATGACAGACGTCTAATGTGTTGGTCCTTTGTTGTCCCATGATTGTGCCCATGCAGAAAAGGCAGGATCACTCTCCTGACTGACAGGTGAAACATTTATTTGAGTACTTCTAGCGATGGCTGTGCTGCAGCTTTCTTGCTAGTTAAAGTTATACCCCACCACCCCTCCCAGTAAGCCTCCCTATACACTGGGGCATACACTATACTAGGGATTGCTTCTGGTGTATAGAATCATAGAATATGCTGGAGCTGGAAGACACCCATCACAATCATGGAGTCCAACTCCTGGCCCTGCACAGAACAGCCCAAGGGTCTCACCATGTGCCTGAGAGCATTGTCCAAATGCTTCTTGAGCTCTGTCAGGCTTGGTGCTGTGCCCACTTCCCTGGGGAGCCTGCTCCAGTGCCCAGCCAAACTCTGGGTGAAAAATCTTTTTCTTGATATCCAAACTTAACCTGCCCTGACTCAGCTTTATGCTATTTCCTTGTACACTGGTCACTAGAGTGAAGAGATGTGTACCTTCCCCTTTGCTTCCTCTCCTGAGGATCCTGAAGATCACTATGAGGTCTCCTACTCTTGTCCAGCCTGAACAAGCCAAGTGACCTCAGCCACTCCTCACAGGGCTTCTCCTCTAGACCCCTCACTTTCCTTGTGGCCTTCATTTGGACACTCTCTAACAGCTCAATATCTTTCTTATATTGCAGTGCCCAAAACTGCACACAGTATTCAAGGTGAGGCCACCCCAGTGCAGAACAGAGCGGGACAATCCTCTCCTGTGCCCAGCTGGTGATGTTGTGCCTGATTCCCCCCAGGACAGGGCTGGCCCTCCTGGCAGCCAGGGCACTGCTCATTCAGATTCAACTCCCCATCGACCAGGACCCCCCAGGTCCCTTTCCACAGTGCTTCTCTCCAGCCCCTGTTCCCCAGTCTGTACACAGAACCAAGGCTTTCCCATCCCAGGTGCAGGCTCTGAACTTGCCCTTGTTAAACTTCATAGGGTTGATCCATAAGCTCACACATTTACCACCACACCCCTGTGCCCTGCTCTGCCTCTGCAGCTTCCTGCCTGTTTTCCATAGAGTCTGCAGAGTTTTTGTTGGCAGGAAGTGTTGCCTGGAATGGGCTCCCATTTCAAGCATCTCACCTCAATAATCTCCAACACAATGTTTACCAAGTTTGCAGCTGCCCATTCTATCTGTAATACACACAAATTCCTCACCTCGTACCTGACCTGTTCTCCAAACCTGCAGGACATCCCCCTAATTGTGTCCCTGTTTCCACAGCAGCTGCCCAAAGGCTGTGACACCAGGTACCAGCGTGGCAAACGCTGACGTAGTGCCCGTGCTCTGCCACGGTTCTTACCTGGGGGGGCTGCTCCCCATCTTCATCATCCTAACACGGAGTGACTCGGCTCAAATGCCCCTGCAGTAACCTGCCTTGCCACAAATTGGAGACCTTTACTGAAGGTTTGCCTCCAACATCTTTTTTTAGCTTGCCTGGTGTAATTCTCTGCTCTGTGACTGCTTGCAGACACCGTTGCAGGTTTTATTTCCAAAGCAGGTGGCATTGTAATTAAGAGGTCCCAAAATGAACTCAGCCTTTCAATAACAAAGCCTAATAAAATGAGCTCCTAACAAGACTGACGGGAGAGCAGTCAAACTGTCTCAGCCTCCACATGGACATTTTACCTGACAGAATAGCAGGCAGTTTCTTTCAGTTGTTAAGTTCACCTTCTCTGTTAGGGTCTGACAGCTGCTGTCACCTCAGGAACTACCAACAAAGGGGTGCATCCTTTTCTTTCCAGGGAGGTAACAGCACCAGATAAGAGGTACAAGTTTTCATCCTGGAAAATTTCCAGACACCTCCAGAGAGGAAAATCTTGCCACTGACAGGCACTGACCATAGTATCAGATAATGCAACCGATGGCAACTGCAGGACTGATCCTTTGCCTCCTCCCCACAGGCAGGCAACTCTGAACAGCTGTGGTCTATGACAGCATGCAGAAAATCAGCCTCTGTAGCATTATGTTGACATAGACAACCCAATTTTGAGACCTGGTGTCTTGAGAAACTGGAGGCATCTTTCTCTCACGCAGACTTGTATCAACTGTTTCACAGCCAATACATACTTGCTACACACTAAAATGTTTGCTGACTTGCACCTGGGCTGGTGTGCTGGGAGACTCTGTCTCTGTGTTGTGGCTCAATTCTGGTGCTGCCTGGTCCTAATTTGCTTCGGGAGATGCGATTGAGCTGCTGGTCCTGGCTCCAGCAATGCTTAATGAACCTCTCAATCAACTAGACTGGATAAAATTTGGTTGGGTCTTGTTACTGGGTCTTGCCTTCTTTGTTTGACAAGGTCTAGTGAAAAGCTGCTTGATTGTCATCACATCATTGTCATCCTGTGTCTATGAGAGTGATGCCATTATGATTTTTCCTTTTTCATATATCCCTCCCATATTCCTCTTGCTATACACTTTTATGCAGCTTTTATGTATCCCTAATGCTTTTAACCCACATACTTGTAATTCCCTAAACCTGATAACTAGCTTAGACCAAAAGTTCTAAGTTTAGTCAAAAGACTAAACAGCAGAGTTGGGGGCCAAAACATTCCAGACACCAAGGTCCTCTCCAGAACACATTCTGTAAACTAAGATAGACTCATGCAGGGGGGGGTCATTCCTCAATAGGGGGCTTCTCTTGAGCCTCTCATTGGGGAATCTGTGATAGATGTGCTAATATGCTAATATGCAAAGTTCTGTAATTGTATACATGGGGCGTTTGGTTGGGGCATTTTGCCAGTGCACTCTCCTGGGGTGCATCCAAGGATCCTTAATAAATACCAAGGTAAACCCCTTGTTCCTCTCTAACCCTGTTTGGCTTTTATTTTAAGAGCACAGGATAAGGTGATTGCCTAAAGAGCAAAGGATCCTGGAACCCTGAAAAAGCCTGAACTTCTTGCTCAGGTAAAGGTAAAGACCCTTCCTTGGAGGCATTCCAAACCCACAAGATCTTGTGGGACAGTGTGGGTACAGAACAAGAGTAGCTTTTCCCCTCTGTGTCCAATCCCTTGTCAACTCAGGGAGCCACTGGCTGCCTGCTTTGGTGAGGCTGGTCAGGGTGGCCACACAGTGCTGAGGAGGTGTCTGCCAGCAGGGAGCAACCCTGGACTGACTCTGCACCAGGGAACAAACCTGTGCACAGAGACCATTCTTCTTTTCACCTGCTCCCTGCCAGGAGAGGAGGCAGCTCCTTGCCTGGGTCCCTCTTGCAGAGAGTGGGTTGGTGGCTGGGTCGTGCTGGAGGGAGCTGGCAGTGCTGGCAGGGATGTGGGGCCAGGCTGGAGAGCTGTGCTGTGGGACAGTGCACTTGTGCAAGTGGCTGTCAGTCTCCTGGCATCTCCAGAGTGCCTGACAGCTGGGAGCACAATGCAGGCACGCTTATGTGAAAGGAAGTGACAGCAAGGAAATGGAAACGTCTGGAAGCATACCAGAGAGTGAAGCCTCGTCATAATATACCCCCAGGCCAGATCAGAATTACTTTAATGCAATGATTCATTATTTTTTTCCTCTGCTTTTCTCTCGGCGAGGAAATGCTACAGATCTTGACTGGTATTGCTGAGTATGTGAAATATCATGTTGCACACTTCAAGGAGATGCTGGCCAAATAAAATATGAGTCCTGCACAGAAGAGCTAGTTTGAATCTGAGTTTTCAGGATAGCAGAGCCTTGAGCTTTCCAGAATCAGAGTAGTTTAGAGTACATTTTATTTTGCAAAAGGAGACCAAATACTTTGGGGCTTCTTCTGGTCAACCACAAAGTACAGGAAGAAGTTTTCCCTAGCACCTCCTCCCATGTAAGTTTATAACTTGATATTGGAGGGGTCTGTGTCTTGTATTTTCACCAGGATCAGACTGGCTTTGGTGTAACAAGGTAGGATGAAGCCCTCCTTTATTAGAGCCTGGATGCCACGGGGATGGAATAGACCACGTGGTGACCATCTCTCTCTTTTCCTTTTTAGCATACTGAGAGAAAAACAGCGTCTGACATTGATTTTCCCTTTCTCCTGAGAGGGAAGAGAAGAGATGGGAGTAATATCACAGTGGACATGTATGTTAATGCCACAACTGTCATTAGGAACCTTTTGAGGCCAGTGGGCATCCCTGACTGGTGGCCATGTCATGACTGGGGACCAACATTAGCCCACAGTGGGGCTATGATGGCCAAACAGCTTGTTTCTCCTCTGCATTGTGATCTAAATAAATCTCATAGAGCAGAAGGTGGTTATGATCATTTATCATTTGATGAGCTTCAGCTTTGTGTCTGGCAGATAGTAATGGAGAAAACGTTGTTATCCAAACCCAAGCAGCCTTCAGCTGGAGTTAAATTACAGCACTGCTGAAGAGCTACAGATTTGAGGGAGAAAATAATAACAGGTGGGCAGATTATTAAAATACAATGCAGACAATACCTGGAGGGTAAATATAATCAGCTTTGAGATGACAGTGAAATCTGAGGAGTGTTTTGACAGCAGGAAAGGTTGGCATACATGTGCCTTCCCAGGGAGGACCCCTGGTTACACAGTTGGAGAGCTGATATCTTTATTTCAGCAACTTCTTTTCCATCCTAGAGGAGGGCTACCTGTACCTGGTAACTCACAGGCAGCCTGGATGCATCTTATTTCCCTATGCTTTGCAGTAGGCTTCCTGCAGCATCCCAGAAACCAGAAAAGCCTTGCTGCAAAAGTGTGTTCTTTGAGAGGCACTGCAGAGGATTGCCTTGGGTTCCTTTGAACCACCACGTGGCTGTGAGCACAAGCAGCACCAGTCCTGCCCACCCCTAATTCCAGAGGAGCAGTGCCACAGCTTCTTTGGATAGGGGTGACTTCTCTCTCTGCTCAGGTGTGCTTTCTTCTCTGCCTCGTGCTCGGGCTCACCTCACGCTGGCAGCCTCTTGCCCCATGTGGCATGCAAGCTTTTCCCTGTGTGTGTCCTGCATGCACTTCAGTTGCTTGTTCTGCCATACCTTTGCTTCACTGCCTGTCTGGGGAAGACACATTCATGCCAATAAAACTGATAAATTGCCAAAGAGGGCGAGATACAGTTTTAGTAACTGGCATAACACTGAATTTGCTGACCTGGCACAGGGAGGGGAAAGGGAAAGGTTTGTGAATTAATTACTGTGCTGAAGCAGCACTGAGAAGAGCCTGGCTTTCTGTTGGAAGTGGTTTAGTTACTTGGCTGAAGATAGGAGTCCAACTGTACACCTGAGGAGGTAGCAAATGCACAGGGCTGACAGTCAGGGCTGCTCAAGGAGTGGGCCTGGGTGCTGTAACCTGTATTGAGAATCCCACCCCAGAAATGACTCTTTAGAGAGCTGCACAATTGCTGGGACTGATGTGAAAGCAGCATGACAAGGTGTGGGCAAAGCTGGGGACAGCAGCAAAGCATGTTTCAGTCTGCTTTGAGTCCTGTTCCTTACCAAATCCTAGCTCTAGTTCTAGCTCTGCCACTGACCTGGGCAAAGAGAGGTCACCTCTCCATGCTGTGGCAGAGAGGGACAAACTGCTGCTGTGGTCAGTATTGCTCACTGTATCCCCAGATGCTTTCCAGTAGCCTGGAAGAATCTGGTACCTCCCTTGTTTTGCAAAACTAAAGCTGTCTCTGGGGTGCCCCAGCCATGCTTGGTCCCCTGTCCCACTTGCAGGGCTGGAGGAAGATGAAGATCAGGCACTCATCTCTCAGCACTGCCACTTTCTCTTCTGCCCTTCACCCCAGGCACCAGCTTGGGGAAAACTAGGTAAGTGTCTGTAGTGGAACATGGAATGGAGTGGCTCCAGTGCTTCCCAGTTTTCTGAGAAATTCCAGAGAAAGATATAGAGGGTGAGAAAACTTGCTACCCATAGGAGGTTTGGAGGCTTGGAGGCTCGGCAGCGGTGTTAGTTCAAAGAAAAAGGCAGCATGTGTGAAAATCTCCACAGATTTCAAGTTGTATGAGTCTAGAAAGGAAGAGCATCTCTTTTGAAAGGTATATTATCTCTGAAAGTAGAAAATAATTACTACTCTACCGGTGTGATAGTTGCTTATCATGTTTACAAATCTTCATTGCCGTAGGAAGAATATTTCAATACATTTTGAATGCACGTTGTCTCCTTAGGGGCCACCTTATCTCCGATATATGACTGATTACTTGGCCAGACAAAGGTTATTGCAAGAAATAGACTTGACCTTTTAAGCATACAACTGAGATTTCCAGCAGGAGTGAGCACCACACTTTCTAAATGAATGTGTTAGTAGGCAGTGAAAGCAAAGGAGTGCAGCTAATTAAAGATGTATGTCAAAGGAAATAGATGGAATAATAAAAGGTAAACAAATACTAGAGAAGACAAACATATTTTCAAAACAGAAGTCAAAGCCAGCCAGCACAGAGAGGGAAGAGTCCTATGTGGAACAAAAGCAGCCATTTTGAGAACTGTGCTTAACATTAAATTCCAAAGAAATACAAAAATAAAATGCAATTACGACTATACAGCTGGAGGACAAAGCTATTATGATGATGGTGCAGAGCCTTTGGTAACTGTATGATGAGAAAATGCAAAAAAAATTTTCATCCATCTGGTCAAGCCTAGTACTTATACAGTTCCCATTGTTAATGGTCCTCACATCAAGTATGTGTTGTAAGGCTGCGTCCTTAGCAATATTTTAAGACTGCATCTGTAGTGATAGGACAAATGACCAGACTTGCAACCAAATGCACACAAATCTCTGAATTTCTCATCAGCTTTTGGAGAGAGCATCCTGCCTGGTAGACTGTTCAAATACATTTTTTTAATTAGCATTTGTCAAAGTCTCTTTGACTTCAAATACATATGAACAGACCCTTCCCTGAGCTTGGTTTCTGCTTTTGCTGTGCCTTCCCTGTAAAATGAATGTAAGTTACTGAGCAAGTATTGGCTTACTATTCCTACTCCCAGTCAGACCTGTGGAGGGGCAGTGCTGGGGATTAACACAGGGAGCATGTAATCACCTGAGCTGGAATTTAGCCTTGACACTGGCTCATCATTTTTAATATTATTAAAAAAACAGGACCACAGGATCTCCAAAGGCTAGAAGTGATCTGGTTCTCAGCTTTATCTCTAGTCTGAAAACCAAGCTCTCCAAGAGCATGGCTCTTCTGTGGGAAGCCTGGGCTTGGCAGAGAGAACAACCTGCTGGCAACTCATCTTGGGCAGCATTTTATTTTTTCCCATGAAGGTGTCCTAGCTTTGCTGTGGGATTTTGTCTGGTTGGGCTCAATGAGTGTGGGAGCTGTGGGAACCTGGCTCTGGCAAGGCTGTTAAGGAAGGGTGGTTGCAGTTTTCTTGTGTTTACAGGAATGATTGTTTTTGACATGTCTTTTGGTGCATCTTTTTCTGGGGAGAACTGAAGGGAGACCTGATGTCAGAGAAGAGGGGATTGAGTGTGGGTTGGGGCAAGGCAGCTCTGTGAACTTGAAGGTGTGTCACCATTGTTGCTGTTGTTAAGAGCTCTGGGGCAGAGCAGGGGATCATTTCAGTCACAGCATCTTTGTGTATCTCGGTGAGATGCCCATCCAGAGAGACATGATTCCCTGGTGTGCTCTGACCTCTGTGAGGCCTGCTGAAGGAGGTGAGGGAGTGCAGTGCAGGGCTGCTCTAGGCTGTGTAAGCACTTTTGATTCCAAGTGATGGCTGCCCAGAAGTAACTGGTACAAAGGGCTACCCGGCTGTAGACTCCCCATGAAAAATGCTCACTGGCCACCACCTCAGGTATTCCCAGGGCTGTTGTGGAAGGAGGCTGACTGAAGTCTCGTGCTCAGTCCATGGGGACCTGTCCTCAGCCTCAGCAGGTGCCCCAGGCCCCCTGGTAAGGCAGGGACACAGCTGCTCTGAAAGGGTCACTGCCTTCTACCGCTGCCACTGCTCTGCTGGCTGCGCTTCGGGGACAGGGAGGAAGAGGAGCTAACAGTTTTCATTGACATAGCTGTCTTAATACCTGTGTAGATCTATAGGCAGAGTTGCCTGAGGAAAGATGAAAAATTAATGGGGACATTTTCACCCTGGCTGGCTCACATGCCATTTTAATCCTACTGCCAACATGACAGGCATTTCTGCCTGAGAAGAAAGTCTGAGTGAAATCCAAATTGTTTGACAAGGAGCAAAAGCAGCTACTGATGGGGCCTGGGGCAATAAATCAGTTTGTAAACACTCTGCTTTGACGAAGGTCTGTACGCAGATTTTGTTTGTATGGTGGCTTGGGCCAAGGTCTAAACACCTCTGGAGTGTGCACTGTCTTCAACAAAAGGCAGTCTCTGCTGCAAAGGGGGAGAAATGGGCTGGTAGTGGGGAACAGGTGAAGAAACCTGTTTTGTTCCAGACTTGGTCTATGTGCAAAGTAGCACCTGTGAACTGGAAGGTGTGATTTAAGTGTCTGTTCCTTTGGCTGAAGGAACCTCAATGTTTTTCTGGTAGGCAGCAGGCACAGTGACAGCTGATGCCAAGGGAAGTGTCATAAAAGCAATGGCTGCTGGATTTCAGAGAGAAATGCTGAATAATGTGCTGTGATTCAAAACCTGTGATGAAATAGAGAATTAATCACTTCTGAGGAGCAGGGGCAGTGGGATATATGGGTGCAAGGAAGTTAGAGCAAGAATTAGGAAATGAATCAAGGTTTGCCCAGGCCCATGTAGCTCAGGTTCCAACACCATCTCCCACAGACCTCTACCTGGGAGCTGTGGCGTGAGCAACCAGTGAGAGCACCCCAGGCGTCAGGATGAGAAGGGACACACTGCTCTCCATGTAGTCCTCCAGCAGTCATTGCATTTTCACAACTCATTCTTCATAAGCCAGGCAAAAGGACTTGTCCTCTTTCCAGAGAGATCAAGCCTGAAATATAAAAATAGTCCGATTTGGACTGGAGCTTAAACCTAAAGTGATTACATGACTTCTATTAAAGCAAAAAGCAAACAAGCAAACCCTATTTTCCTCTGGTGATTACATAACTCACAAATCAGATGAATGGGCAGTCTTCGAAGCCATGGCCAGAGGAAAACACCTGTACAACTTGAGCCCAGTGACTGTGGGGACTGGTGCTCTGGTGGAGGCTGACCCTTGGAAGCACTGTTCTTGCCCTGCACATACTTTGCAGCCTGCTGCTCCTTCTCTTCAATGGGATGTGTGCCTTTTCCTGGCTGTATTTGCTGGCATCATAACCTCTCCTTCAGTGTGGCATTCCTCACTGCACTGCTGTCTCTGCTACAGGGA
This sequence comes from Chaetops frenatus, assembly GCA_013400775.1. NCBI lineage: Eukaryota > Metazoa > Chordata > Aves > Passeriformes > Picathartidae > Chaetops > Chaetops frenatus. Next base: position 517,263 of record VZTR01002240.1, on the reverse strand, counting down.
ACAGAGCTGCTCTGTCAGGCACTTGGGACTTGGAGGACTGCGAGCCAACTGGTTTTGCCATTGTCTGTCAGCAGCACGGGCAGCAGGGAAGCTGTGTGCTGTACTGGGAGGGGTATGAACGGCAAAAGGGGTTACATTTACAGACCCTGCCTACACACAGTGCAATGTACCTGTTCCTGAAGAGCCTCACAGGCACTTGATCTGAATGGCAGACCAGGATTTCTCTGCAAAGAACTTCAGTAAAAACTTGTGTAAATCAGTACCTGCTGGGGTCCTGCTGTGGAGATTTCCCACAGAACAAGGAAGTTTACTTAAGTGAGGGTTACACACCCCAAATGGTGGTGTTCTTGAATCATCAGCAGCTGAGAGATAGCTGTGTGTTGTGGCTTGTGCTCTGTGTGATTTCTCAGGTGCCTTGTCCTCACTGCCAGTCATCAGTCAGTCTCTCAGCTGGAAGCTGCTGCTGAGCGTGCTGCACAGTTTTGGAAATGCTGAGGATGAAAGATATGGTCTTTCATCTTTTTGATACATAGCCTGAAGGCTTTGTATTTTTCCTGGCCTGAAACCCTTCTGGAAACCTGGCTTGTGTAAAGCCATCATGGAGTGGCAGATTTGAGTGCATATCTCTGAACTCAAGGTCCTCCTGGCCATCGGCTGGATCTGCAGCAGGTCTCTGGCCCCTTCACCTGGTAAAGTGGTGGCAGAGGGAGTGAATGATTTCCCATCAGCTTGCCTGCTGCTCTGGAAGTGAAGTGTTAATGTGGGGAACAGCACTGCAAAATGTGTTCATTAAAGATGGGCGTGGGGAAGATGGGTTTCTAGGGGATAATGGATATGTTGGGAGTGTGTAGGTATTGCAGGGAGTTGCCATGTCAGTAGAGTTATGGGCAGGACCAGGGGGATGCCCTGCCTGCACTGCTGAATGTGTAGGATTATCTGCAGGAGAAGAACCAGCACCTGGGCTTTAACCTGGACCTGTAGCAAGGACTAGGCTCACATGCCAGGTCCAAAATTTGTGTGAGAGCAGGGACAACAGCCATGGAAGGGCTAAGTGTAACTCTGCAATGAAGGTACTTGTCTGGGAGGGGAGGTGAGGGGCTCTGGCTCCCCTAAGCAGCTGGGTTGTGTAGAAATAGAAAGCTGAGCAGTCCAACGTGCTGCATGTTGGTGATGGGATGAGCCCTTTGCTCTATGCTGCTCTCCAGCTACAGGGTCTCTTTCTTGCACTTCAACCTCTTGGATTCATATCCTCAGGCTCTTTGGTTTTCTCAAATGTTGCCAGCATTCTCCTAACTCCCAAGAAAGGGGTTGGATTGTTTCCTGTGCAGGGACAGTTCACAGTCAGAACTAGGTAGAAAAAGAGGCTTGTGCTCCTTCATGTGAGAGCAGAGGGATCCTGCTCCCAGCAAAATGGACACTGCTTCTTACCTTGTAGGGAGACCCCACTGCCTGCCCTGCTTGCCTGCATGTCACAGGATAGATACAGGAGAGAAAAGCAAACCTCCGAGACAGAGGTGGCTGTTTGAGGGTGTGGTGGGGGCTCTGAGTTTGCAGCAGGTTTTCTGCAATGGGTTGCACAAGGCATTTGCAATGTTGGCTTTCAGAGGGGCAAGAAGACCCATTAGTACAAACAGGGGTGACCTAACCCCCAAAATGTAAATGCTGGTGGAGTTAACTGCTAGATCACTATCAATAATATCCAGGAAATATGTGAATGCCCCAAGTCTTGACTGCCTCTAATGTACTGCTGAAGTGTGAAGAGCCTTGTTGTCTCATGCTCTGCTGCTACAGCATCCTGACAGCTCCTCTGCTTCAGAGACCTCTTGTAAAGACATTGATTGTTACAATGGGAGGGGGGAGGAATATAGGAAGGAGCCAAATTAAAGCACATTTTATGTAAAAGCATATGTTAACATAGATACTGTGTCCCTGAGTGTGTGACTCTCATTGCATTCAATTTGCTCAAGACTTGTGTTTAGGTGTCACTGCTGCTGCCCGTGCCAGCTTGCTCTTATGGCCCTCAGCTGCTGCAGAGTACACTGGGTCTGCCTGATCCACCTTGGCACCTCTGAGCCATAGGACTGGTGATGATTTGAAACTGTCTGGGAAAGGAAGCTGCCTGTGGAGAGTGTCTGGTGAAATTTAGACATAATCCTGCTTCCTGTAACCCTATCCATGAAAAGGACTGTGTCTCTCCAAAGGAAGGCGGTGCCAGCAAACTATGGTGCTCAAGCTAGACACTAAAATTTCTGGTTCTTGAGGTATTGATATCATTATTGATCATGATATCCACTGGTACTAGATCCTCTAGACAACTTAATTGCTTCAGCAATCTGCACTGATTGCACTTATTGTCCTGTTAGCAGAGGTTGCTTGTTTTTTCCTGAAGAGCTCTACCTAAATGTGGGCCACCTCCTACCAAATGATGCATCTCATTCTCTGTGCCTGAGATGCATTGCACAAGTGACACCTTGACTGTGCTCTTCCAGCTTATTGGCAGGCTTTCTCCTTCTCCTCTTGCCTCATATTTCTTGACTGCTCTGTTATATATGTGAAAGTTATGCTAGACCTGCACCGGGCACTGGGTAGTGGAGCTGATCCATTGCTCTGCTGAGTCTGGTACATCACACACAAATCATTCCTAGAGTTATGTCCTTAGAGTTTTATAGCTTTTTTTCTTTTTCCTGTTCATGGTCTCATTGGGTTTCTCTGCATCCATGGTCTGTCCCAAGGAAATGCAGAGCAGCTGCACCAAAAGGGCTGCAACCACAGCAGAGCAATGTAATTATTAATTCTCATCTCAACCATTCTCATCTCAATTGGGGTGTTATGCCATAGTCAGAGCTCCCCAAGAAGGGTGAGGAACTGAAGTCCAGGTCTGAGGCTGAACACCTGCAAGGCTCCTGGATGGAGGGCTCCAGACCTCCAGACTGGCCCTTTCACCAGCCCTCCCCAGTGTGTTGGATGTGACCCGGTCTCATCAGCTCTGTAGTCCTGCTGCCTTGCACTCTGTTCTGCCATCCTGCCTGTGCTGTGTGCCTTGTCCATCTTGGTGTGTGCCAGCCTGCAAGGGCTGCTTGGGTAGGGTAGCCCTCTGACCTCTTCCTTGTGCTCTGCTCTAGAAATACCTCCTCTGCTCAGGCAGAGGGAAGGTTTATCTTTTTTCCCTAGTACATCATTGGTCTCGTAAAAGACTTAAGTGACTCCATTCAGTGGTGCAGAAAATGGACTCTGTATTTTCTGTCTGGTGGCTCTTGCTTCTTTTTAGTTGTCTCTGAGTCTCATTCTTTCCCTGTGTCCCTCTGATCTCTCAGTTTACCCCACTCCAAGCCATGCACAATCAGGGTCTCTTACACTTGCTTCTGCCTTCCTCCCACCACTTTCCTCCATGCATCTCCTCGGGTTTACACAGAGACACATTGTCTTCTTGGTCATGTGCCTTCACCCAGTGTCTGGGGCAGGGTGCTCAAGCACAGTGGCTCCTTTTTCAGCCATGCCTGTCCAAGGAGCCTGGCCATCTCCCAGGCTTTGTCATGTTCATCTGCCAGCCCAGGGCTGCCCTCACCTCCCTTGCCTTCCAGGAGCCCTGAACAACTCTTCTCTCTCAGCAGTGGCTCCTGGGGTGCTGTGCACATGCCCAGCCACTGAGTCCAGGTGGACTTGGCAGAGCTTGGACACAGTTTCACTTCACCTGTGATGTGGCAGCAGTCCTGCCCTTTCTGAGTTGTGTTCCAGGAGTAATGCTGGTTTTGCTGGCCTGGAGCCCCTGTGGCAGATCCAGGCTGCCCACCCCAAAACCACATCCTGGGCACTGTGTGTGAGCAGTGCCTGCCAGTGCTGCTAAAGGGCTCCTGGCACCCTTGGCCTGGCTTGACTGTAGCAGTTCAATCTTCAGTGTTTGCTGTGTTTTTTGAATCTTTCAGGAAGAGCAGAATGAAATCTGTTGGATTTGGCAGTGAGACTTCTCGACCCTTCCTTCTGCTCAGAACAAGGGTGAAGTCCATGTATTTTTATCTCCACTTTGATGTCAAATTCCATGTCTTTATTTGGCTCGCCATCTTCGTCCCTCTGCCAGGATGCCTCTGGCTGTACCTGGTTATATCCATGTGGAGATTCTTGTGCGGGTTGTGGCCACCCCCTCGTTCTCCACCTGTTACAAAGATTTGGGGATAGGGTGGGGGTGAGGATTTGGGTAACAGTTGCATCTGGTGGATAGAGTTAATCCCTGGAGTCTTGAGCATCTCCTGTTTTACTGGCCCGCCTGGTTTCCTGCCTCCAGCCCCTGCCCTGCTGGGGTAAGGTTACTGAAGATGGAGTGGGGTGGGAGCCATGGGGGGAGTGTGTCTATTCTGAGGAGCCGGGTTTGGTTACCACTCCAAACACATGGCATGCCAGAGACGCTTGGGTATCGCCGGCAGGAGGACGTGTTCCGCTGGGGCAGGGGGTCAAGAGCTGCTCCGTGGCAGCAGGAGAGCATGGCCAAGGACCTGCCAAAACTGGCTGCAGCACCCAGTTTTCTTTACACAGATGATTGCAGAGACAAAATGTTTTGAAGACCAGGAAGCAGTGGCATTGAAAGAGCATACAGCAGTTCATCTATTAACCTTAAATCGTTTCCCCTCCTGATCTCCCCACTACTGTGCTTCCTTGGCAGTGAGGAAGAGGATACAGATCTGTTTTTTGTGTGGCTAGCCATGGTGAAATGACTCATCTGAGGGTGAGGATGGAGGGGGTTTTGTGGCACAGGCATGACCCAAGCCTGGGTCACAGATGGCCTGGTAGATCTGTAACTTATCTGCTAGATGGTAATGTGTGTTGCAGAGATTGCTTGTAGATACAGTATTTTGGATACCTACAGATAATGATAAGGCATCATTCACATGTAAAGCGCTGTTCAACTCACTTTATAAGTCCCTTAGGTACAGAAGCTCAATTGGGAAAAAGAGACAGGAGACTTCATGACCTTAGGAAAAAGGCACAAGGCAGGGATATGATGAGTTAATGTACTCAGCTTGGGCTTGCTCTGATTTCTCTGTGCTTGCTGGTGACATATGGGTGAATGAGGACAGTGCTGCACCTAGATGTGTGTCTAATGTCACTGTGCAGTGTGTGGGTGTGCCTAGAAGGAGCTTTCTTACAGCAATTTGCATCTGTACCTGCCTGGTATCTGGTACTTACCGCTCTTTTACAGGCCTTTAAAGAAAATGGTGTTTTNGTCTGATTTGGGAAACTTGTCTGCCTGCAGGTTCTTTTCCTACATCCCACACTCCTGCAATACTATCTTCTTCTGCTGACATCCCCAGGATTGAACACCACAGCACTTGCAGAGGGCGCACATCTTCAGGCACCTTCTGCCCTGCCAAAGCTTTCCATGTGACCACCCCTGCCCCTGCTCAAACTGGTAACACTGAGCTTCTTCCTACATCTCTTTTGACCCTTAGAAATATCCTTTACTTTCTCCTCTCCTTCCTCTTTACTTGACCAGGTACTGGTCTGGCAAGTGCTTGGCTTTGGGATCTGTGTGTGGTGATTGACTGCCTGGCAGGAGGAACCAGGCAGCTGTCTGTTGAGTCGTTACAACAGTTTGTCACAACACAAATTTACCCATCTCCTCAATGTCACAAATCTTACAGGAACATAAACCTTGGAGATGTCTACTGCTTTCTTAAATTTTCTGACCAGCAGGTTTGAAGAGTGTGTGGGTGACAAAATACTGATGTACACCCACACAAACTCTTGGTGTGATCCCAAGAAATGACATAAGTGTTGTATATATAGACAGTAATCATAGCTCTTTGTCTTAAAAGCAAGACCACATCTCTAATTTGAGTACAAATCAAGTTTTGTAATTTTTCCTTGTGAATTACTTGTGCAAATTCTCTTGGTCTTTTCTGAGCTTCTCTGTGGTGGATATTTAGTGGGCAGTTGTGCTTGGACCAATGTCCAGGTCTCACTGCTGCTGTGGTCCTTGGGCTTGGTGACCCCAGGCATCACATCTTTACCTAGCTGGAGTCCCAGTGGGCCAGGCACATACCCTGTGTGTGGATGCTCCAAAGCCCATGGCAAAATATCTGTGCCTGTTTGTTCCGTGCTTGGCACTGCACGTGCAACTCCCATTTGAGAGGGAGGTAGGAGAGCTGCATGGGAAAGCATAGCACTGTATCATGAATAAAAGGGTATTTACAAAACAACAGGGTTTGTTGTGGCTACATGCAGACTTTACACCAGACAGTGATGCCAGCATTCCTAAAAATCACAAGCAGAAAGACTATTCACAGGCATAGTCAGTGGATTAATTTATTCACTAACAATAATTTTTATGGACAAGTATTCCGGAAAATAGTATTTAAGAAATAAAATCAGTAGTCCTTTTTAAGAATTCCAGAGCTAGTGGAGAAGGGATGTTGTTTCGTACTTTTCATTATGTGATGCTTGATAAAGCACAGAGGAATCATACTCTCTCAGTCTGAGCATTTTTTTATATATTGCCACAGTAACCAGAACTAGTGCTGCTGTCTTGCAGCAATTACTTATTGTGCTGTTTCAACAGATAGGTTCAGCTCTTATAGCTTCTTTGCCTGCAGTCTATCAGAGTTTCTTATTTTTTCCTCCAGATTTTTATCTATGACATTTTGTGGTACGCTCATGGTGGTTTTTTTTCCTACAGGATGACAATGTGTCCCCTGTTCTCTCAAACTTCTGTCGTTGGTTTTAAAGCTTTCCTACTTTAGCCCCCCACTCATGCTTTTACCTTTTTGTATTCTTTTCCCCAAACACTCCACCTTTTCTCCATCCAAACACATTTTATTACAGCCTCAGCCACCAGTTCTGCTGGTAGATATCTCCCTTTAAGGTTTTTTCTTTTTGCAGTGGGTTTTCTTTTCAGTCTTCATAGAGCTGATTCGTTGTCCCGGTTTTTTCTCCAGCTCCGTGCTCCAGGGTCTTACGCTAACTTCTTGTACCCTGTTTTAGCTTAAGACCTCTAGGAATCATATTTTACTCCTAATGTTACCAAAGACAATTGTTCCATGGGGTTTCTAAGTGCTACTGTACAAATACATATTAAAATTCATTATCTTCCTAGGGCACATTCCTGATGTCCTAACCTAGCAATTTCCTTGCTCTTAGTGCGTGGGCTTTTCAAATTATGTGATAGAGAAGTATACTGTAGTCACTTAGCAACCAGAACTGGCTTTTTGAAAGCAAATATACTGGTTTTGTTTGTGATTTTGGTTTCTGGAACCTTAACAATTGCACGCTCAGGAAATCAATCGTTTGCTGGGTTGCAGGATGAAGATGCTGTGCTGGTTTATGGGCTTGCTTGCACACTCGTGTGTGTGTACATGCTAACCTGCTTGCTCTCCTTGGTGATAGATGGGACAGTGTGTTTTCTTGTCCTCTTCTTTTGCACCTGATTTTCGGGAGTGTTGTTGAATTCCACTTACAGTCAGTCAGTGGGAACTTTGGTGCTCAAAAATCTGGAAAAATCTGTTCCTCTGCTGCAGAGGCAGGCAGCCTTCAATGCATCCCCAGCTGTGAAAAGTTCCAGCTGCCCTTTATTCAACAGCCAGCGCTTCCAGCTTTGTCCCTGGCAAACTCTGCAATGCAGCTCCGAGTGATCAATGCAAAAGATTTTGGCATAAGAAAACCAAAAGTGTGGGTACAGCACAAACCAAATTGAATTGCAAAATAAAAGAGCACAGGCAATTCTCCTGATTGTATTATCCAGCTTCACATTTATTTAATTAAACCCAGGCATTTTCTAATTAGAACGCAGCCCCTGCAGGATTTCCCGCTTGCCGGCTGCCAGGCGGGGTGCGGCGGGCAGGGCTCGGGGGAGCCCGGCCCTGCGGAAGGGGGTGGCCTCCTCCTGCGGCCAGGATGCTGCGGGACGGCCGGGAGACACCGTGCCCCAGGGGGTGCCCGTGGCCCGGCCCCGGGGTGGGACACACGCACGCATCCCGCTTCCAAGGCAGCGCACTGCCCTCTAATGCTGCTGCCTGGAAGCGGAGCAGGGAAAAGCCCTCCGGAGGTGCCCGCTGAGGGGAGCCCCGCGGGCGCCCTGCCGAGGCTTCGGCAGAAAAGGGGATTGGGTTTTTCCGGGGGAGAAGCAGGGCATAGTTCGGAGGGGCGCCCTGAGGCCAGCGGAGGTGTCAGACTCTCCATCCCTAGGCGAGCCTGCTGCTGCAGCCTTACGGAGGAGCTGCTGTGGTGCCTTCGGTACTTACTTGCCGTGGGCTTTTCTTTCTGGAAGTAAACTTCTCCCGAAATCTGCTGTAAAAGAGCTCCGAGTCAGAAATGTTGCCCCAGGGCTTTATTTATAGCTGTGACCTGTCTCAGGTGAGGCCATGGCTTGGGCTGCTGCAGAGGCAAGGCTGCCCTTTGTCAGCGCTGCCCTTTTCCCTTCAGAGAGGCATGTCCGAGCTGAGCACTGCAGTTAGGTCAGAGGCGCCCAAAATTACCGTATCTTGCAGATCTTGTGTGTGTGTGTGGGGGATTTCCATCCCTTGAGCCTGTGTCTTAACAGAGGAGCAGGATTTGCTCCTTCTGCTTCCTAAAAGTGAGTGCCTGGAGGTGGGTTGGCCCTTGCTTTCTTTGCCAGGCTGCCATCGGGCAGGGTGGTCCTGGCAGCGGGCTCGCCATGTGGAATCATAGTTCGCCATAGGGAAGCCAAGCCACCAGGAAGTGCCGGTGTTTTAGGAGCTGCCCGGTGGGATCCGGGCTGCGGCTCAGCAGAGGCTCCGTGGAGCCGTGGTGCTGGAGAGGAAGGGCTGGAGGAAGGCTGCAGAGGTGGGTGGTGTGGGGTGACCTCCCTGTGGCGCAGGAAGGAGAGTGGTGTGGGGCAGAAAGCTTCTGCCAATAATGGAGTTCACTGTTTTCCTGACCTGAGGGCAGTTGGGTACGAAGCTTGGCTGGGAATGGCTCATCATAAGACTGTCATCAGTCGGTTTAAGTCGATACCAATTACAAGGTTATTAATTAAAAAAATGTGACTGCTGTGAATAATGATTGTAACCCTTTACTTTCCAGACAGTCACATTGCATATGTCTAGTATGAATCAGAGCTCTCTATATTCACTGAGTGATAAAGGCTCTGCTCCGTTAAACATGAGTTTTAAATGTCATAATAGCATCTTTTTAAGTATTAGGATTGATGGTTTTTTTCTTCAAGATTGTGTTTTTCCCGCCTTGAGGAATCTTCTTTGACTCAAGGCTCCCTATTCATGCATCTTCTGCTGTCTGAGAAAACATAAAAGTTCCCTCAAACACAGCCCAACATGAAAGGGTGAATGTTCAATCAGTCATGGAAACCCGCCTGATGTCATCTCTTGTTTCCAAGAAAGTTTTCTGGCATTCCACTAATGTTCCCATGCTTTGATCTGTGGGAAAGAGATACTAGGGTAGTCACCATCTTTTGCTGGCAGTGAGATAAGAGCTTGCTGCTCATATTGTTGCATGGGAGTCGTGTTCTGGGGTCAGCCTCCTGACTGTCTGGCTGCCGTGCCCTGGAGGATGGAGCCTGGGGTTCCCTGCTCCACATGAGGACCGGAGTGTTTGCTCAAGCAAAGCTTGCACCTCTGAGAGTTTCCAGGGTGGCCTGGCAGACCCTTTTCTGCATTCACAGAGGGGCACAGCCTCCAGGGGAAGACAGGAGTAGAGGGAGGCATTGAGAGAGCTACCTGTACACTGTCTCACCTTGTGAAGCGTGGCATATTTCTGTTCTGCACCTGAGCCTCAAGAGCAAAGAGCTGCCTGGCTTTGGTTTGTGGTTCATCAGCCAAACTTAGAGGAAGCTCCAAAATGAGCATACCCCTGCCTCTAAACCTCCCCTCTCCTTACATGTCTAAGGCAAACTCTGCAGCCTTACTGTGCTGTTCAGCTGTGCCCGCAAAATGCTGTCCCCACCCTTGCTGACACACAACTTGATGGATTTGGGGGCATGAATCCTTCTCAGGGACGCACGTAGCCCTGGCTCCATCACCGCTGGGCAGGACAGATGTGAATCCACGTGCACTGGTGACGCAGGCAAACTGGATTTGGCCAGCTGCCGGGGCTTTGAATGTTCATTGTGGGGGAGGGAGAGAGGGAGGGAGGGAGGGACAAGAGTGGAAACCTGCCCTCTGCCTGCTTCTGGTACTGAGGTGCCTGGGGAGGCAGTGGGGGCTGTGAGCAGAGGAGGAGCCAGGGCAGGGCTGCTGCTTTCCTCGTTTGATGGCAGAGACATAATGTTGTAGGGCCAATGCACAGGAGCTGGCTGGAGCTGCTTGTCCTTTTTCTGCATCCGATGGATTTGTGTGCATCTGTGTGCGTTGCTTTGTTTTTCCACCCTGTGTTTTTTAGTAATAATCCCCTCCAAGGTTACAGAGATATCATTTGTCAGGCAAGCCGACAGAGCTCTTTCTTACTATGGGATTACATAAGAGAACACAGGCTTTATTACCATTTTAGGACGTATTAGCATTGTGGATTATTTCCATAGAGACTGAGCACAGTGGCAGCTTTCACTCAGGGTTCCCTAGTCCTTCCTCCTCCCCAACATCTTACTTTAAAAAATTGATATCCATTAGCAAAAAACACCAATCAGTAAGCATCCTAGGAAGTCTGGTCCATGACCAAAGTTGTATGTGGAGGGCTGACACAAGTGCCAAGAGTGCACTGCAAGCCTGCACTCAGAAGGATGGATTTCAAGGAGATGATGTAAAGCAGCAAGAAAGCAGACGTGCCTTCTTCAGTCCTGCTTGTCCATGTGCCTTCATGTGAGGCTAGGGAGAGCTGCTGACCCTGCCTTGGTTGTTCTTTGCCTGTGGAATCATGGCAGGTTAAGTCAATGCTTCATGTCTCAGTTGAACAGTCTGTAAATTGGGGAGGTTAATTATGCTGGGGTATCCTGTTGGCCACAATAATACACGAGACTATGATTTATTCACAGCAGCTTTTCTGTGACAAAGGCCTGTCCTGGAACACCTGTCTTCTACTGGCTGTGCCTCTTTTGAGCTGCCAGTAGAGTAGGAAAAGGGTGTGGAGCATTGCTGTAAATAAATGAAACTGCACATTCCTCCCTTGGAAAAGCATCTTGCCAGACTTTTAAGTCTTGCCTTTCTGATGTGTGCTGTAACAAAACTTTGATGGGATCTCTTCCACAGATGGACTAGCAGGGGATATTTTAGGTCTTTCCTCTTTTCCTCAAAACTTACAGAGAAAAGAGGTGTTCTTCTTGAGCAAGTCTAAGGAATCACTGAACTGTAAAATTTGGAAACTGATTTCCTCCTCTTGTATGTGCCTCTGCTACAGCACAAAGTGTTGGCATACCCTGTGGCCTGGCAGACACGGTAATGGGAAATTTTTGGCCTCTGTATGTGCTGGAGGTGTCTGTTACATGAAGGAATTTGTCATGAACCCTAAACTGCATTGTGCAGAGCTGATAGACTTGAGTGCCAAGGCAGATGCCAGCTCACTTGCCAGTGACCAGACTCCATGTTGGGAAAGGAGTCTTTTGTTTCACTTCTTCCTGGTCTTTTCAGGGATCATAAGTCATCTAATTAGTGTTTCTTCTCCTGATGCTGTTCATATCTAACCAGTAACATGAAAGTTGTATTAGACCTGAGCAACTCCCAGCTTCAGGAACACCTGCAGTGTTTGCACTGCAATCATATGTCACAACTGTCCCCCAGGGCCAGTCTTACAAGACAGCAGTCAGAGAGCCAACTTGTGTCCAAGAAAGAGCCTGCTGCTGTGTTTCTTGAATGCTTCTGTTCGGACCCATGCTCCTGTGTGTGCATTTGCACACTTCTCCCCTGCCAGTGAAACCGGTGGGATCTGGGAGGCAAATGTGCTCCAGTGGCAGAACAGGCCTCTGCAGAAGAGATGCTTTCTACAGGAGAAGCAAGAACTAAACAATAAGTCACTGAGGATCAGTCATTCTTGAGTAACTTCCTGAAGAAAGGCAGGGGATTTGAGGTTGTCGGAGGTGTGGGAAGATATTGTTCAGTTCTATGATGGCTGCAGTAGACACTCATGTGAGTTCCTGGAGAGCCACACACCAGACAGTTGTAGGAAACCAGGCTTCAGATATTCTGCTCAGGATGATTTTGGTTCCTCTTTGGAAGAATAAGTTTAACCAGAATACTGAGAAAGCAGCTGTCCTGTTGTGATCCTTGCGTTTGCATTGTTTCAGTGCTGTATCAGCACAGTGCCTCCTTACCTGGAATGTTACTCTGAAAACCTTGAGCTTTACCTGTAGGCTAATTGCACCTGAGTTTTGGCTTCTTTTCTGTCATTTCAAAAAATTAGGTCTATTTCTTGCCCATGAACAGACTGTTCACTGCTGTAGAGAAATATGTCCAAAGGATGAATAAGAAAAAAGTGAAGTTCTCATTTTTGTGACCTGCTTACTCTTAGCAGCTTTGTGTTCTCTGATGTGTCAGTCTCATGTTTTCTTGTCAACAAAAGGGCCTAAAGACCCTTTAAAGCCCTCAAGAGATACAAGTTTCTGGCTAACCACTTGTGGCTGTGTAAGTAAGGGGAGGCTTTGCTCACACAAGGTAGAATAGGTTTGGATATTTAAAGATTTTTAGTTTGACTCCTCATCCAGTCATAAGACACTGGTTGGCCAACAGAAAGTGATCTTTGCTTTCTACAGAAAACACTAGGTGTGACGTTAAATGACTGAGCCTCTCAGTCCTTAGAGAAGTGCATTTACAGAAATGCTTTGTAACCTAAGATATCCTAGCCAGAGTGGGCTACTACAGCAGACCCCAGCAAGGCAGACTCATTGTTAGGGGAAACAGCCTAAGGAAAAGCTGTTTTGGCTGGAATAAAAATCCCCTGTGTGTTCTACTCTGCACTTGTATGGGCTCACCTTGAATATTGTGTGCAGTTTTGGGCACCACAATAGAAGAAGGATATTAAGCTGTTAGAAAGTGTCCAAAGGAGGGCAATGAGAATGGAGAAGGGCCTTGAGGGGAAGATGTGTGAGGAGCAGCTGAGGTCACTTGGTCTGTTCAGCCTGGAGAAGAGTCTGAGGGAAGACCTCATCATAGTTTACAACTTCCTCATGAGGGGAAGAGGAGGGGCAGGCACGGATCTCTTCTCTGTGCTGACCAGTGACAGGACCTGAGGGAATGGCCTGAAGTTGTTTCAGGGGAGGTTTAGGCTGGATATTAGAAAAAGGTGTTTGGGCACCTATTTTGGGCACCCAAACACCAGGTCTTTGGGCACTGGAACAGTGTCCTCAGAGAAGTGGTCACAGCACCAAGCCTGGCAGAGTTTAGGAAGTGTTGGTGGCTGGAGACCTTACCCAGAGATCTGACTTTCCCTCAACTGAAAACAAGACAAGGAGGAAGAGCCTCCTTAGGTGAAATTTGCTACAGTTCAGAAAATAATTGTTCTAAGATGCTCTTATCATCTTGTGGGAATCACTAGGGAATCCCTTAAGTATCAGATCCCAGACACAATCTCTGCAGGGCTCAGGGCGTGTGCTTTCCTTCATGGCAGCCACACCAGCATCCGTACACTGCAACACCTTGGTGTGATTCTTGAAGGATTTTGGTGTTTGTGGATGGACTGCCAGGGTTTTTGCCTTGGACTGATGACTGGCAGAGCAAACCTGCAGGCCTGTGCAAGCAGTGGGGCTGGTTGCATTTCTCATGCAAACAACATGTGCTCTTCCAGGAGCCTCAGGGAAGGACACGCATCTGAACTGTGCTGGCTGTGGAAATGATTAGTATCTGTTCAGCTCAGCTACTGTGGAAGCAGGGCAGCAGATAAATAAAATGGAGAAGGACCTTATTTCTACCAGAGTTCCATGAGTTCCTTCACTCATACTTGCTCATTCATGTGGCACAAATCAATTTTCCTTGATGGTTAGCTGGATTGCATCTGCAGAACTGCAGGGAGATGAGCAGGCATCGCTTCTGTCTCTTGTGGTCCTCAAATGCTCTTTGAGTGAAGTTCCAACTGCAGATTCTCCAGTGTCTGCAGCTGCTGAAGATGCAGGAGACATCCATCTCAAACTTTACCACCCTGAGTCTTTCCTAAGGCATCTGCTAACTTTGGTGCAGTGGGAAACCTGTGAAAATGTTTGTAAGGGATGGAGGGTGATCACTTGGAGTAGTCCCATTAACCTCCCTCAGAGCCCATCCTGCTCAGGAGCCCTGTGCACACAAATGACTGCCTTGGGAGCCGTGGATGTAACTTAATTCTTGCTTCTCCTTGTATTTGTTTGATAAATCCCTCATCAAAGTAAGTGTGCATGAAGACCTGGGGTATGTTAGATGGGCTGCACTGAAGGCTGCTTCCTGTGTGGAAATAGCACTTAAAGCTGATGTATCCTAGCTGCAAGCAGCCTTGCATGGCATGTGGACAGAATTGTTATTTTTTATAGGTCATCAGACTGTATCAGCACAGGGCTCTAAAAAGACTGTGGTAACAGCCCAATTTCTCTTTTCCTGCCCTCATGGTTTTAGGAGATCAAAGAAGAAAGAATTAGTTCAGGGGCACCTGGTCATGCAACAGTCCTGTGGGTGTGTTGGTGTGACCCCTGTGTGGCTCACTATATACTCTGAAAATTTAGGGAAGCTTACCCAAAATAAAATTCCTTCTCTACTTACTTTGTGTGGTCCTGCCTTCAGTTCCAGAATGGGAGACCTCTCAGGGACCATAGCAGCCACTGTGGAGTAGTTTTGCTTATCTGCTCCAAAGAATTGTGGTTGTGATATCAAACTCCTCATGTCTGTGTTGTATTGATCTCCAAGTGTTCTTAAAAATTGCCTTTGTTAGGCACCTGTCCTTATTTAGTGTTTTATTTGAGCATTGTATATATGGTGCTTCTGTACTCACCACACCTCTAAGAGTTGCTTCATTTTCCAAACTGTTTGTGCTTCAGTCTGTGAAATGAAGATAATTATTCATCTCTGGGCATATTATAGAGTGTAATAGTATATAATTTCATCGTCTGAATTTCACTCTTCATGGGCTTGCCTCTGTGTTGGGATCTTCTGAACTGGACCTGATTTGATGCCCTGGGAAGGCAGTGTGACTATTCTTCCAAGTGACTTCCAGAGTCACGTATATTGCTTGTAACACAGAAAGGAGGAACCTGAAGATGAGCCTTCAGTCTGAGAAAAACACCCTAATTTCAGAGTTATTCACTATTTCCAGGTACACTGGCAAATATTTCAATTTGTGGAACCCAGTGAGCCTTGCAGCAAGAAGAAGAACACCCTTTGACTTATAAATTTAGCACATTTAATGGGGAGCAGCACAGGAGCAGTCATTATTAATAATTATTTGCATAACAATAGCCTTTCTTCCATAGATCTCACAAAGCTGGGCAAACATGAATTAATTCAACCTTGAACTACCCACATGGGAGGATGAAAAGTATCATTATCCACATGAACAGTTTCTCTGCATGATTTTACTAATTACAGTATAGCACTTAGGTGTTGTTACATGTGATGTGTAAGAAGGTAAATAACATTTTGCAGAGAGAACCAAAGGCATTCCTCACCCAATCAGACTCTTTCCAGCACTCACACTATATCGTCTCCAGCAATGGGCGGAATTGTTCTGGCAGAAGGTGAAGGAAATGAGCAGCATAGGCAGAGCTATAAATAGGTGAAATGCCTTGCCTTCACCCCGCAGGAGTGGGCCTTTCAAAGAGGTGGATCGAGATAGTAACTCAAGTTGCACACCCTGCACCATACCAGAACAGCTTCCACCTTTCTCTGTCACCTGGAGGGATCTCATTCCTGATCCTAGCAAGGCAGTGTAATGCAACCTTCCCAAAAGGAAGGTTGCTGCTGTTCCAGTAGCACTGCCTTAAGATACAACTGGGCTGGTCCAACGAGGTGTGGGAGCACCTTCTGCCTTATGGTGCTTTGAACATTGGAGAAGCAGCTACTGCCTTAAAGCCCTGGTGAAGGGCCACTGAAATACTTCCAGCTACCTGGGAGCCTGTGGGTATTCCTCCTTCCTGGCATCTGAGACTTCCAGCAAGGCCTTTGCTGTGCTTTTTTTCCTGCTAAGCTCATGGAAAAGAGCTGGCTCTAGGTTTTCCTGAGGACAGCCCAGCAACTGGGCATGGCGGTGTCTGAAATAAATATAGTTTTGGAGGAGAGTTCATTTCCCCTGAATTAATGCAGCCTGACACAGAGCGCAGGAGCGTGTGCCATCTGGTCAGATCTGCCTTGATTTTCTGAACAAGGGGGAGGGTAACCGATACTTTTATGAACTGTGCTTGCTGCACAGGCAAAAACAGTTATCCCCTAGGTACTGAAAATGAGAGATGCTAATCTGAAATTAAAATGGGTAAATGCACACAGGCCCAGTAAGGTCGTGAAGATCAAAACCTTGTTCTCTAAGGAAATGAACATCTTTATCTTGAGAAGCCCCAGGCACAGCAACGTAGTCCACCAATTTAAGAGGAGGTGGTGACTTAGCATGCAGCTCTTTTCCTGAGGAGTCAAGCTTCTTTCCTGCACATACAGGGTGTAATCTAATTTTCTTACTCATCCCATGATGTATGTATGTTCTCTGCAGAGATTTCACTCCTCTATTACCCGTCCATGCCCCTTGCTCCACCCTGGGCCTGCTTTGCCGTTGCCTTCTGATGCTGCTGTATAAATTGTGCTGGAATGTGTCCCTCTCGTTCCTCCTCGGCTAGAGAGCAGACATCTAATCCTACTCTTGCCTGCAGTCCTGCTGAGCGTGTAATGAAATGGCCGGGTTCCGTGGATTCTCCCTGGGAGGGAGTCAGAAGCAGTCCAGCGGTGTGTCCTAATGCAAGCTGGGATCCTGGAGGAGATCCTCACCTCTTTCCTTGTGCTGCCCTAGGAGCAGGGCTTGTGTGTTCACCAGTGATGGGCCAGGGTTCTGCACAAGCTGCCGGAAAGTTCACGGCAGCCGCGTGTGCCCTGTGGCAATGGCTACAGAGCCGTGGCTGGCCCTGGCTTTGGTACAGGATGGGCTCTTGAGGCCAGCACCTTGAGGCTGGCCTTGATTTAGCAGATAATGGCTGAGTAACCCAGGGGCACGTGTAAGGCAGGAGCAGAAAGTGTTTGCCTTGTTTTCCTCAGGATATTGTGCCCTGGCTGCGTGCCTTTCAGACTTTCAGCCGTCACCCTGCAGTACAAAATAAAGATGCGGGCTCTGAAGCTTCTCTGCAGGTCAGGTGAGGCTGGCCTGCAGTGCTACCAAGAGCAAAGAGGATGGCAGGGAGGTGGCAAAAAGCTGCTTTCATATGCAGCGAAGCACTGAGGGAATCTGTCAAGGTGTGGAGTGGGATGCAGGTAATAACTTCCCTTACCTCCCTGAGGTTTGTAGTGCCTGCATTGCTCAAGGATAAAACCTGTCACCCTTTCACATATGCTTGGGATGAAATAGAGTTATTGGCTAATAGAGACCAGCAAAATCGGGGTGCAGAAACAGCAGATGTAGTCATTGCGTTTTTTCTGGGGGTTTTTGCACACATTCGTGGCCAAAGCCTCTGTCATCCTGGAATTTGTTTCACCAAAACACAGCCTTGTGCCTCCACCTGAGGGGGAATTTTATCTGCTGCATTTTGGTCTTCCCTTGGTGCTGTGGGTTCAGCCCCTCAGTGAGCAGTGGGTACAGGGCACACAGAGCCACCATGCACAGCTTGGTGTTGGGGCCAGCACCAGTTCATGAGGGCTGCACGAAGGACAAGAATTGGAGGTGTATTTTCTGTATGGTTAGTTCAAGGAGAATATTGCAGCTCTTTTGGCCAGGAAAGATGTGTGGGGAGAGGACATTTTCCTGTGGTAGCTTGGTAGTTGTTTTTTGCTGATGAAAAGCAGAAGCAGTACCTTGATGTATTCTTTCCATTCTAAGATGTAGTAAAACTTGCTGGGCTTTCTAGGGGGAACTGCATTGCAATGTTTGGATAAAGTATGCTATTAAAGAGGGTGAAGGTTTATCTGGCCTACAAAATCCACATAAAGGGTCAAGATTGAGGTTTAATTCATGACAAAGAGTTTCTGGCTCAGAAATTTCCATTGGTTTCAGGAGTGCTGGACTCTGATCATCTGTGCAAGGGACATGTTTCTGTTAAGATACTGTATTTATTTCTCTCCTGTCCCCCTCCATCTTTTCTCCTGGAAAGAAGGTACCTCCAAAATCAGGGAAGTAGAAATAACTCTTTTCTTTCACTTTTTTTTCCTCAACTCCCAACCTTGGTTTTGTTTCTAAACCAGAATGCCCGATACAATCATGCAAAGGTCTTTTATTTATGTTTGGCTGGGAGCTGACCAGATGCCCCAGCCTGTGAAATAATCACCATCTGTTGATTGTAATTGCAAGGCAAAAGCCAAAAGCCTGGAAGGTTTTTTTCAATGATGTATTCAAAGAACTGCAGCTTGACTTTTCTGAATAAAAACAAAAGCTTCTGCTTTGGGTCAGACTTTTTTTTCTTTTTAATACCTCCCCACATGCTGAATGCCTATGAATAGCTCTGCTACTCATTCCCTCCTTATCAGAAGCAATTTGGCTTTGAGCTTTCTGGGTTTTTTCACTGCTGTCTGAGAAGGTGGCACCATCTCTGTGCCCTGGAGCACTGTGCCCATCATCTGCAGCTCAGCACTTCAGTGGGGAACACGCTTGTCTGAGGTCCCCCACACACTGAGTTTCTTCTCTCCCTCTTTTTGTCTCTCCGACATCCTGCCATTCTCACATCAGTCAAAGCTGTCTCTGGGGAAGAAGGACAATGCCGAAGACTGCAGGTGCAGTGAGAATCAATAATTCATTTAATCATAAATTAATAAGTGATGATGCTGCTTGGGGAGAAGGGGAGGAAAAGAAAGAACATTAATAAAGTGGTTTCCAGATCAATTCCACAACTCTGAGAGACTGAAGGAAGGCTCCAGAGGGCCTGAACTTGGTAATTGTCAGGATCTGTAGGAGTCCCTCAATGCCATCATTGCTGTTGCTTGGGTTTAATTCAGCCACGCGGCTGCTGTCTCCCCCCATTCCTGTGGAATTTGGAGACTGCAGAACTTCGATATTTGCAGGATGCAGAGCAAAATGCCTCTGGGTGGGGCAAGTGAGCCGTATAGAAGTTTTTCTGCCTGCTGGATGAACGCATTGCATTTCCTCAAGTGCTTCAGCCAGGCACTGAGGGGAAGGCAGGTCTTCACTCCTAGCCCGCCAAGAGCTGAGCTTGCTTCTCTGGGACCACGGGGTGCAAGTGAGTGTTGCTCCCACCGGGTGACCTGGGAACACTCAATGCTGTGCTGCATCTGGCCCTGCCCAAAATACATGGTGGTGAATACATATGTGCATCCCATCTGCTTGACACTGCACCATATGTAGACAGGGCAAGCCAGGATTTAGCCATCAGAAAATGAGGAATAAATTTAATAAGGATGTTGAGTGTGTTAACCTCCAGAAGACACCTCTCAGGCAGGCACTGCCTATTTGTTCCAGTAAGTGGGCAAAGACTTCCCAAAGCACTCCATCCTGTAGTAGTGGACATAATGGGTGGCCAAATTTGTCACTAGCTGCCACCAAGCTGCCCGTTTCTCTCCGATGTGCTCTGTCCTTCCCTGTGCCTGCAGGAGTGCAGACCTTTCACAGCAGCTCAGCTGAAGGCCCTCAAGGCTGCTGAGCACTATTACTCTTGTTTTCTCCTTCATTGGCTCTTAAGTAACATCTGACATGGGGGTTGGATTTGGCTTTTTGAAAATATGCACGACCCCAAGGATGTTTCTCCTGCATTGAGTGCTCTGTGGGCGTACCTGCAGTTTGAGCTGACTTAAATCTCTATGAGAGATGAAAATGTTTATTTTTGCCATTGTCCAGGAGAAGAGGTCAGGTCTGTTTATGCAGCATGTTAGTGCTTAGAGAAATTCAGGAACTGTGCCCCTCTCCCAGCCCTTCCTATGGTCAGCTGGCATCTGGAAACATGAACTCCCTAGGGGCGGGAGGTCTTTACTATGTATTTGTGTGTCACTGTATTAGTAATGGTACTGAATAGTGGAATTAGAGTACCTCTTTTATGTAACCATGCATGTTGCTAATGGGCATTAGATTAGCCAGAGCTGCTCAAACACCCAGCAAGGCTGTTTTGCCTCAGCAGTGGTTTGAATTTAGCCCAGTGCTTGTGTACTGGGTAAAGTGTCTGCTTTTCCTGGAAGGGAGGAACAAATCGATGCAACCGAGGGTGCTGCTGGAGCTTGGGGGCTGGGATCTCAGACACTGTGAAGGCTGGGAGACAGGGAAAGCATCTCCAAAATGCTCTCTCTGGATGCAGTAGTATCTGTTTTCTGTGCCCCTTCTTCCCTTTTTGTTGAATTATTTCTGATTTAAACTGATTCAGAAGCAGAACAAGGCCAAGTTATTTCCTGGTATAAGGTCTACTTTTTTTCTTCCTGGTTTAATCTCTTAACTCCTAGTTATTACCTCCTCTTACTTTGCAGTGTTCATGTGCATCAAGTGCATCTTACACTTTACCACCTTAGGCTTGTTCCTTAATAAACTGTAGGCATTTGACCCTTCTTAGCCTTCTGTATATATTCTTCCATGTCTGTTTATCAATTGCCTCTGATTTTTTCTAGTTTGCTGCTCATTTATTGGTGATGAGGAAAAAATGATGGAATTAACCAAATTGAATCCTTAGACTGGTTGCATTTAAATGGTGTGGACACTCACCCCATGGTGTGGACACTCTCTCCACCTGTCTTCCCTTTGCTGTGGTGAGATGCACCTCTGCTTCCCATCCAAAACTGCAAGAGCCTGATTTGCTAATGTAGCACATCAAGATTTTTTTGTTTGCTTCTTTTCTGTAACCTCAAGTTTCAGGGAATTAAACAGTTTCTGTGCTTTCTCCCTTCTGCTGCATATCCACCTTTTAGATTACTGCTCTCCAGAGACATTAACTGTTTTCTTTTCTCTGTGTTGCTGGGTTCAATTTGTGGCCTTGATAAGTCCAGATGCAATCATCCTCTGTCCCACTCATGCTACTCTCTGCTTTAACTTTCAGACCATTGCTCTCACGTGTTCAATTTTAAGGAGCTATCGAGTCCCTCTTTCTTTGTCTTCCATTATATTTGCAATTTCTCTGTAGGCTGGCAGCTGCAGATTTCATGGACAGTTAGTGTTGGTTTCCTGTGACACTGGTTTAATAAGGCCAACATGGATGAAAACTCTTTGGCATGTCATTTGTCATTTCCCAGTCCAACAAAGCATATTTTCTTTTGGTACCGCTGGCCAGTTTTTTGATTCATGGGCTTTTGGTTCCAGAAGGGCAGTGTCAAAAGCTTCATATTCCTAAAACTTCAAATTCTCTTCACTACCTTTCCTCTGTGTGCTAATTGTGTATGTGTATTAAAAAGTAAAAGACTTTAACTTGTGTATTTAATGTGATTTTATTTTTTAGATTCTTAATGACCCTCAATATTGGATTAATTATTTCACTAAGGCTAGACATTGATTTAGAATTAAATATTGCCAGCTCTATTTCTTATTGAAAATCTTTATTATGTTTGCTTTTTGGCTGGTTTTGTGGAACCTCCCTAGCTCAATGTAAATTGTCAGATTATTTGTCACTGGGATAATACGTTTGTCAATGCCTCACCATAAAAAATTAGGCTCCTGATCCTGCATACATTTGTGCAGGTGCTTATATGTATAGGTTGCCTAACATTCAGCCCTGTATTAATTCTGTTGAAGTGTAAAATGCTTTTAAAAAATGTCTCTGTCTTTTCTGGATTAAGTTCTAGGGTGTTGCTTGCTTTATTTCATTTGTGAACGTATAATTCTTCAAATTCTTTTTGCTTCTGAGTTTTTCAAACTTGCCTTTTCCCCTCTTTTCTAGTCCAAAATTCCTCTCTTTATTCTTATGGCTGGAGACAGATTTTAAAAAGCTGTTCAGCCATTTCTGAACTATTCATTTCATCCTCATCCTCACATATTAATGAACTCACCTTCTCTCTGGTGCTGTTTCTCCTCCTGATGAATTTGTAAATCCCTTCTTATTCTCCTCGATGCCTTAGGCAACATAAATTCATTTGCTTTTTTTTCCCCCTTGCCCTTATCTCTACCCTGCATCCTTAACTGGCACTGTATATTCTTGTTTAGTCACAAGCCCCACTACCATTTGCAGCACAGGAATTTCTGGTGATTTTCTTAATGAAAAGGCATCCATAGGAAAACACCATGCTGTACATAACTTTAAGATCTGAAATGTTTCATTTAAAAGTTGTGTGTTGTGGAGCTTTCTCACAGTCAATTTATGTTGCAGTCACTGCGTAGCAAAGCCAGAATTTTTGTTTAAGTATTTCTTTGCTAAAATTTAAAAGTGCTCACCATGGCTTGAGCAGGGCAAGACAGGCAGCTGAGCAAATGGGAATTCCTCTGCTTTCTGAGTGGTTTCATGCACTGTGCTGTGTTGACTGCTCATGACAAAAGTCTCTTCCCTGGTAGGAGAGATAGGAAAAACTCCCATTTTAGGGGGAGCCCTTCTGACCCAAAGTGGGTGGTGGAGGTCTGTCAGTGTTCCAGCCACTTGCTGCTCAGGAGAAGGCAGAGAGCTAAGAGGAAACTTAGCCTGAAACACCGAGTGGCCGTAAAAGGGGAGAAGAGGCAGGAGGTCTTTGCATCCTTCCAAGCTCCACTTCAGGACAGACAGGCAACAGTGCCGTGCCTGAGAACAGGAGTGGTGGTGTCTGAGCTCCATCAGCACACTGGGCAGGCAGAAATGTCCCATGGCCCCTGTGACTGCTGCTACCAGAGATGGCAAACCTGCCCTGGGCAGCAAGGCTGGAGGGTGTCTGGTGAAGGACTTCCTGCATGAGATGTCGAACAAATAAACCTGGAGCCTAAATTTAGATGCTCATTGGAGAAGACCTATTCAGCCAAGGCTGATATTGTGACCTGTTAAAATGCCTGTAACTCAGCTCATGAGAATGGGGCTGTACCACTGACCCACCTTATGACCTCAGAAAAGCCTCTGCCCATGTTCAGTTTCCCAGTCTCTTAAAACAGGGACAGTGATACAGGGTTACAGGGCTTTGGCCAACTCCTGACTGTGAAATGTTCCAAAAAAAATGGGTAGAAAAGGAAGTGTTCTTTTCTTTTAGGGAGTCAGAGTGAAGCTTTATGTGGGGCAGGGCAGGAAGTAGTGGATTGTATTTAGTAGTTCCCACCACATCTTTTTGGGGTGTTCTGACCCACCTTTCTCTCTCACGTCCTCCCTTTGTGGATGCCATGGAGAGCAGCTATGCACAAGCAGAATATAATGAGATCATGAGTTCTTGTGTGACTCTGAGACCAGGAACCATTCTGTCTTCATCTTCCCAAATCATGGCATCCTTCACACCCTTCCTGGAGATGGACAAGTCAGGANAAAAAAGAAAGAAAAAGAAAAAGCCCCAAATATGCTAAAAAATAGAGTTTACCCCCACAGACCCATACTTTCCCCCTTCTTCTGTGCCCCACAGTGTTGGGCTACATGACGGCAGGGAACCTGCCAAAGTTCTGGTCAGTATGTTGGTTGTTTTCTCAGAGGAAATGTCTTTTTGTTTGCATGGGGGAGAGAGAAGCTTAGAGGAGAGACCTGGCACAGAGCAGTTGGGATTTGGTTAATCTGCTTAGAAATACATTAATCAGAGGATCAGATGTTGTCAACAATACTCTTTCCCCTCACTCTCTTCCCCCTTTCAGTACCTTCCTCATCACTGCTCCCACTGGATCCTATTTCTCACCCTCCTCCCTGCAACTCTCCCCTCCCCTGCTGTGAATGCTAGGGAGTAATGAAGGACAAGGAGATTAAAGCAAAATTAACAAATAAAATATAAATCCTAGACCTAAATGAAAATTAAAAATGGGTATTCAGATGTTTATTTACTTCCCTAAAAATAACCTTGTACCCCAGCCAAAATAAATGTAGCCAGGATTTCCCTGGGAAATTCTGTGGAAAACAGTCAGGTTTCAAAAGATGAACAGCTAGTGGAAATTGTGTCTGTCTGCTTTTCCCTTCAATTGCCTCCATATGACATTATCATGGCATTATGACAGTGACTGGAAAAAGGACTACTCCAAAGTGCCAGCCCTCCCTGCCTTCAGCAGGAACTGCAGGAACTCAGCCTCTGGCTGTCATCTCTTGTCTAAAGATGGGCATCCACTGATGTCAGCAGTCCCAGTTTAGGGGGTGCTGTCATTAAAACTGCAGCCAGGCAGTTCAGTTTCTCTTTGGGCAGCTGGGATAATAACACACCCAAGGACATCACCTGTACAGGGAGAGGAGCTCTGAAAGAACTTGTCACTGTTAGTGGCACATTGCTCAACAACTTGTTGCTTTTTTGCCTGACCTCTGGTGAATTGGAAAGGAGGCTCAAAGGTGGCATTCCATGACTATATGGAGACAAAGCTGAGGCCAAATTTGTTGCTCTCTGAGCTCTTTTCTTGTAGAATTACTGTTGTCAGAGTTGTTTTTGTTCTACATGCACCCTTTTCTTCTAACAGTTTTTAAATGAATTTTTCAAGAAAAGCAGAAGAACAAAAGGCATTGCAGTGAACAAACTATCAGTACCAACTGGGAGATAAAGAAAGAAGATAGCAACTGCTGTCTACTCTTAGTATTTGTTTTGCACGCACAGAATTTTATATTCCTGAGTTTTGTTCTCAGATGTGCAGTACTCTGTTTCGTTCTCCATACGAAGCTATAAACATAGGCAATGCAAGATATGTGGTGTAGCTTTGCTTAATTTCAAGGAAAACATCTAAATTCAGGGATCCGCTGACCTCTGAGCCATTATTTTAACAGCATTAGAGTTGCATTAATTTTGGAGATTTTGCAATCCCATGTTAATCCACATTCCATTGAAGTCAGTACACAGACACCCATTGTCTTAAGCTGGGGTTGGTTCAGGTCATTACTCTTCAAACTGCACTAAGGGAAAGGATCAGAATAAAGGGAAGGATGCAGCGGTTATCAGAGTTCAGCTTCTTTTTGTGTTTTCATGGGTGAAGTAAAGGCTGTCTTTTAAAGAAATTGAGGTGGTAAATGTTTTTACAGATGATTTGGGGGTATTTTTGAGAGAGAAGAAGGCATGAGGAGAACACAAGGCTGCTGCCTAAGGGTGTAGCAGTACTTGCCCCAAATAGGAACAGAATATTTTGGCCACAGAGCTCTCACTGCATTATCCGTTCAACAGAAGGATGTGTCCTTGTGCCAGTCTCCCTTCTCAGTTCCCTCTTGCTAGAACACTGCACTGAAGAAATGGTGAGAATTCACCCCTGATTCTCTTTGCTGTGTTTTAGAGGAAGATCCAAAGGCATCAGTGCTGTTCTCCTGTTTATATAAGCACATGAGGAGGTGCACTCAGCTATTTGAGGACATGTGAACCCCGTTAAAGTTGGTGCATGCCATCTCTGCTTGGCCTGCCTCCTGTATTCCCCCAGCCAGTGTGACCCACCTGCCAGCTAAGTGTGGCTGCCAGGGTGGCTGGTGGTGTCTGCTGGCTGTGTCCTGCAGGTCCTTTGCAGGCCTCTTTTTCCCAATGCATTTGTAGTGCTGATCTTACAACCTGTACTATAGTGTGAACCCTCGGTTCTCTGGGACAACACCTTCAAAAGACCTGGGCTTGAGTGTTAGACTTACACCCAAAAAGTGGTCATAAGGCTTTCCTGAAGGCCATGTCCAGACCTTGTGCCAGTAAGGGAGAAATACTGAATTAGCATGGTCCCAAATTCCTGTGCCTTGGCTTCCTGCCAGCAGGTGGGATATAGGGATCCAATAAACCTGTCACAGAAATGTACCTAGGACAGCAGCCCCACACACACGAAGTGCTCTATTGCTTCTGGTTGGGAGCTGGGGCTTTGATACCTGCTGGATGAGATTACAGCACTGAGCCAGTTCATGTAGGGATTTTGTCTGTCTGGCCAAAGGAGGGGGTGATAGCATTGCTGCTTCTTCTCTTCAATATGAGTAAGAGTCAGAGGGACTGCGGTAGCACCGATCTGGCTGTGAGCTGCCATCAGGAAAGTACACAATGTCCTTTCCAGTGTGGCACTCTTGCTGGTTTTAACATGCTACCTGGACTAAACCTAGTGCAGACACATGCTGTGTCTGCTGAGGACAGATACTTGTGGGTTTGGAGCTAGCCTATATCTCAAACATATTGAGGGGAGCTGGTCCATGTTTTTTCTTAGCAGGTGCTTTCTTAGCCATGCTTTTTCTGTCTGAGAAAGCGGTGCTGTCCACTGCTTTTTCCATCCTCTTAATAACAGTGGCTTTGCTGTGTCTTGCCTCAGGCCCCATAATTGGACTATTGGTTGGAATTTGTGTTGTAGCAGATGTTCTGAGAAGGAAGCCCTTCAAGGAGGAATCTTTTCCCATGTACCTTCTCCCTGGAGTGTTCTAAAGGAGGTGTGAAAGAAGAGTTGCCTATGGCCAGTCTCTTCCCCTGCCCAGGGTGTTGCCATTGACTTCCTTGCTCCTAGCCAAGACCCGATTGACAGAGTTCACAGCCTGATGTGCTCCTTCTCAGGGATGTATATTGGTGTGAATGCGTTCCGCTGGGCTGAGAAGGGAGTTTGGAAGCACTGGGGAGGTTGTCCCTTCCAGCATGGCTACATACAACACATTCACATTGCTGAACAGGCTGTACATCCCTGGGGAAAGTGGACTTCCTACCCATCTTTTTTTCTTTTTTTTTCTGTGACTTCTTTCACATCTTCTGGAGACTGTCCCCACAGTTGAAGCATGCAGAAGCTTGGGGCTTAGGCCCAACATGGACTGTAGTCTGGGAGACAGGTGAACACTATGTAGGTATACTCTACTAAATAGTAGAAACTCAATGATTTCATGCAGAGTGGATGGTTGGCCAGAAGTTCAGGCACCATGATTCTGGTCTGTGTGCTGCTTAGCAAAGTAGCAGGCTAAGTCTCAGCCAGCCCTATGCCCTGCATTTAAAACTGCCAGAGGTGGAGTTTTCACAGCCTCCATGGAGCAGTTTGTTTCAGAGCTTTGCTGTTGTCACAGCTAGATAGCTAGTCTGAGACCTCGCTTCAAATTTTGTTGCTAATAAAGATGATTGGTGGGGAAAAGAGAACTATTTTTCTCATGCAAATTAAAAGCATACTACATTTATCTTTTAGCATTTTTCTATCTATTTTTCTTCTGGTTTTTTTTCTGTCCCTTTGATGTATC
This sequence comes from Chaetops frenatus, assembly GCA_013400775.1. Taxonomy (NCBI): domain Eukaryota; kingdom Metazoa; phylum Chordata; class Aves; order Passeriformes; family Picathartidae; genus Chaetops; species Chaetops frenatus. Next base: position 490,094 of record VZTR01002240.1, on the reverse strand, counting down.
TCCCTATCTCTATCTCATTTCCTACCTTCCTTCTTCCACGATTATCACTTTCTCCTTTCACAGGCAGGGAAAGAAGCGGAAAGAAACATCTGCTGTGCTTTCTGGGTTCCCACTTAATCCTGCCTGATCTCCCATTATTTGGAGTCTCCTTTCCCTCTGGTACCTTTTTGTTTGGTACAGATGAAGATGGCAGAGCCCTGCAGAGGGTCTCGTGCTTTTGGGACGCTTCCCGGCCAGTGCCTCCAGCCCCATCTCCTTCCTCACTCAATCCAAACAGCTCGTGCTCAGATGCTAACGTTATCACTCATTTCCTCCAGCGTGGTGATGCCTGGAGCTTTCAAATATGTTCATTAATTAGGCCTCCTGGGGTGTATTCCCGGCTGACCACTCTGTGTGCATATGCGGAGCTGGCGGATGGGAGGAGAGGGCATGCCTGACTCTGGAGCATACGCTGTGCATCCTGCTGTTTTGCAGGCTTGCTTTAACAGTTGGTCATTCCTTAAAGCCTCATCCCCCTGCAGAAGTGGAGAGAGCCTGGGATGCCTTGGAGGGGCAAAGAGACACAATCGGGTTTGACAGGATTTGCACCACAAATTAAGTGCTGAATGTTCACGTTTGACACTCCAGTTCCATGGAGCTTTTGGGTAGCCCTTCGCAGAGAAATCTGTCAGAAACCCAAGCATCCAGAAAGCAGGGGGAAAACCACTCTGCCACCTCATGTTTTTCACTTCTCAGAGGATGCAAAACACCAAATTGGTGCTGCATGGCTTTGTCAGCTCTAGTGCGCCGGGGAGGAATGTACTGTCATGGCAGGGAGCCTGCAAACTGCCCTCCCTCCACCCCCCATCCCACACCTCCATGCTTGGTGGTTCATTTTAGATGTGAGGGGGGTGTGGAGGCCCACCACCATTCCTCTTGATCGATTAAAAGAAAAAATATGAACCAAACTCATTTAATTATGTTGAGCCAGGGATGTTCTTGCTCAAAGACGAACAGAAGCTTGGTTTCATTTCATAGACTTCCCATTTCCATAGGTAGTTGCATTTTCTTCATCTGTCCTTTATGGTTACGGATTATTTCTGTATGTGCTGTCTGGAGCACTGGTGTCTTCCAGCCTGGCAGAAGTGCTCCACTCTATTGTTGTATTGCTTCCTAGAGCCTGGAAAAAGACCTTACCTTTTTGTAACTTGGGTACAGAAACATGTATCAGGAGGTTGTGCCATAACGAGAGCTGGGCAAGCAGTTCTAAAAAGCTGTTCCTCTGATGGAAGTCACCCCTTGGTGGGCAACAGCCTTGTGCCAGTGTCAGTCCAGCACAGCGTCCCACAATAGCACCTTGTGATAAGAGCTGAATTCCTTCCCTGTGGCCTGTGTTCACTGTCAACATACAGAGCATTCCTGTGGCAGCACGGGAGACAACAACTCCTGAGCTTCTGTGGTGCTAGGATTTATCCAGTGTCTTTCTCAAACTCTTGGTTCCTCCTGCTCAGAGACTACTCTTGTCCTGCTGTATTGTTCTTTAGCCGTTCCATATCCTGCTTAGAGATAACCAGATTATCTGTGGAGACTTGGGGCTCTGGCAGAAGCCTCCGGTGGGCAGCCTTTCCATGTATCTCTGTGGGGTGTGTATTTTAAGCCATGATTTACCTCCATGAGTAGCCACCAAGTGTACACTGTTGAATTTATTTCTCTCTGCCTTTCAATAAATGTTTTCCCCAGGGTCATACTCTAGCTTGCAACCTATTGCTTTGAGTGTTTATTGCTTTCAACCTGCATCTAGGCCTGGGGCTCTGGTTTCTGCTCCTTCCATTGGTCTCTCTGCTTTTTCACCTGCTTTCCCCCAATACCACATGCCCAAGCAGCACAAAGCACTCGTGGGGTGAGGGGACACTGCCCCAGTTCACAGCCAGGCAAAAGGAGTGGGGCAGTCAGATGTACTGCCAGGACAGCTGCTGAGGTGGATGGAGAGGTCAGAGGCTGTCCCTACTCCCCTTCCCCTGCCAGAAGTTACCCTCAGTTCAGCTGTCAGCATGGCCACCTGCATTCTTGTTCTTTAGCCTGATCCTCTCAGTGTGACCTATGGTAGAAAACAAATTGCTCTTACCCATTAACCAGGATCTTTTTGCCAGAACTGTGTGGGAGAGAGAGCTATGACACCAGCAGTCCCACTGGCAGGTCTGAGGGGGAGGCAGTGGGATGAGGAGTGGGAGGGATACTTTCCTGCACCTCTGGGGACAACCAGCCACAGGAGCAGGTATGGCCTCAGCTTAAGCTACTAACTACTACCCCTCTTCTCCCAGCAGGTACAAACTGCAGAGCCCAGGGTTCAAACCCACACACAGATTTTTCAGTGGCAGACTGGACTTTGATGATATAAGTTTTAGCTTTCTGACTTAAGGCTGATTTATCTTAGCTGGCTTTTATGGAGTCTGAGGAGCAGCCTGAAACCCTTGAAAGGCCAGTGCAGCAGAGGCTGGAAACCCTTCCTCCACCAGGCAAAATCATCTTCATGTTTGTGTGAGTGTGTGCAGCAGCTTCTCCCTCATTTTGCCATTTTTGAACCAGAGAGAGCTGGTGTGAGCACTTGCAGAAGGCAAGGAAAGCAGGTCGGATGAATACTGTCGCAGCAAATTCAGGCTTATTATTCAAACAGATGTTCATGAATATATTTTGCCATACTTGCAGAGTTTTAATTGTAATCTGACTTGATGGGCACATGAGTTTAAAAGTAGAAGACTGAATTTATGGAAGGAGAGATGATTTGGAAGGTGAACTACCAAGCCAGGCTCTGGAGAGTGAGGGTTCATGTCTGGCTCTGCACAAGCATTGGCACATCACCTGGGCTTATTGCTCCTGGCCTCCCCTGAGTCCCAGGGGTGCTCAAAACCCACTGGGAGAACATATTGGCATCCTGATCAGGAATATTTGTGTGCTGAATTGTCTGTTCATTGACAATTATTGTTTTGTTTGATTTCCACCGTTGGCAAATGTAGTGGAGATCTGCCAATTTTTTATCCTCCTGTTTATCACTCCCCTGTCCCCAAGTCAAGGGCTCTCCTCCTTTACTCTTCTGCTTTCTCAGCTTCCATGGGAAACTGTCAAAAGCTTTCTTGGTGGCTCTTCTCCTGTGAAACCAGTGTCTGTGAACTTTCTGTGGTATAATGACTTCACTGCCTGTTGAACAAGAGGAGAGAGAATCTGGGAAAGAAGCCAAAGCATGATTCTACTACAGTGATTATTATTATTTCCATTAGTGACTATGGCAGGAAAAGTTACGGTAAACAAGGGAGAGATAGGTGCGATTTGTAGGCATTTAAACCCTTCTGTGCATTTTTTTCAAATTTTATTTATTTTTCTCCCCGAATACAAGCACTGATTTAAAGCTAGGAGGAACAGATTGCTTCATTTTCACCCAGAGCCTGGCGGTGCTGGGGGTGCCCACATGTGGGGCAGGGCAGCCCATTCGTTCTCACACAGTACCTATCACACAGCAGGTAGCAGTCTTGACTGCAGATGAGGTGTCCTCTCCTCTGACAGCATCTGGAGGGTCAGAGAGGCATCAGCACCTCCCCGAGGGGGACAGTCCCCTCCAGGAGTTGTGCTGGCTGCCCGTGCAGCTTCCTCACCCAGGAGGTGCGTGGGCAGAGCTCACCTCGGCTGGCACTGTGGTTCATCTGGCGTGGGCCCAGCTGGCTGCAGGTGAAGGCAGCCTCCTGGGGATGGTCTCAGGTGGAGGATTTGGACAGAAACAAGCTTGAGAGTGCAGAAAAGAGGGTAGGAGAGAGGCTGTTTTGTGATGGTGACTGCTAGAGTAACCATGCTGAGGCAGCTGTTAAAAACAGTGATGCTTCAAAAAAAAGTTTTACCCCTTATGGTAAATGACATGGTAGCACAGACTCCAGAGATGGAAACCTCCTGCTCAGCCTCCTGCAGAGCTGTAAGGCAGCAGCTGGTAGGAGAGCAATGGCTCCAAAAATACTTGTGGAAACTGCAACACCTCTGCACATGCTGCCTGGTCCCTTGGTTCCCCCTCTGGGCAAACAAAAAGGAGCACAGAAAAGTAAGTAATATTGAGGGCTCAGCCTTTCCCAGCTTTTGGGAACCACAACTAGGTTTCTCTGAGTTTTAAGGATACCTAGGGAGAGCAGTGAGTACCTGCTCTTGGCTTCAAGAGAAAAGAAAGAGTTTGGGGAGACTTCTTTATGCAGAGTAGCACTGATCTGAGCTTTTAATAATGCAGTGGACTTGTAAGTGTTCCAAACTGTGAGATTTTTGAATTAATTTTTAATCCATGGTTTAACATTAAAGATTAACGTGTGTTTCAAATTTCAGAAAGGGAATTTACCCCTGAAAGGCTAAGACTTTCTTCAGTGGCTTCTAATGGTTTCGTTCTATTTTACCTTTTCTTGTTTTCTTTTACTTTCTTTCTCTCCCTGCTAGGTGCATAAAATAAAATTTAAAAACCTCAATCAAACAATAAAACTCGCAAAAAAACATCAAACAAACAAACAACCCCCCCAAAACAACAATAACAAACAACCAAAACCAACCAACCAACAACAAAAAAAACCCCAAAACAAAACAAAAACAAAACAAAACACCAAACCAAACCAAACCAAAACCACCACCACCACCAACAAAAACAACAACAACAACAAAAAACCCACCAAAAAAACCTCCCCACCAAACCAAAAACCCAAACAAGCCCCAAAAACCAAGGAAGGGGGAAATCCAGCATACAGGCTGTCCTTGGGGAGTTTTCAACTTGTTCTTAAAGCAGTGCCCAATTGGGCTCTTTCATATTAATGCTGCTCTGTGTGCTCTTAGACTTGGTAGGAGAAACATCTGCGTGAAAAACAGAGCCAGCTGTGGAGAAAAAAATGTTAGTTCAGAGCAGTTGTGTACTTTGCTGCTTGGGCATAAGCAACTTCTTGCATCTGTTGCGGAGGGAAAATTTGCAGTGTTTTCCTGAAACTTTTACTCTAAAATACAAGGGAAGCTTGTAGCAGTTTTATGTTCGCAAAAGTTAGCAGCTGTTGTAAAAGGGAATTTAGGGCATCATGGGAAGGGAAGAAGAGAGGGCAAGTATAAAATCAGATGGCACTGTGAGGCTTGGTCACCCCAGGCTAACTCTCAGATCTCAGCATCAGAAAATAGGGTGGTAAGGAGGGAGGTGCACTGTCAGGTACAGGAAAAGCAGCACCTGCATTCACAAAGTCTCCTCTCTGCATTTCAAGCATGTTATGATTGTACTCTGTGTTTCTTGAAAAGCTGCTCAAGTGGGTTGGAGCATTTTATAAGCATTTGATGGTTCCTTGTGGGTGCCTGCTTTGTTCCTCCCAGCCTGGAATGTTTTGGGGCAAAGCTGCTTGCAGAAAATGTTTGCTCTTAGATTCATGTTGGCCTCCAATGGAGCTGAACATAGTGAACCTTCTTGGTTATTCTTTTTTCTCCTTGATAATTTGTGTGTGTGTGTTAATTTGAAATCAATACTAATACTTGGTACAGTGGTGGAGAGAGTGATTAATAGGCAGAGCAAGGCCCATGAATCAGGTTCTAAAGTCCTGTTCCTGTCTCTCCATTGACCTGCCGCATGGTGTTTGGGTGAGTTATATTCTCTCTCCATCTTAGTTTTCCTCACTGCTAAATGGAGACTCTGCATTCCTTCCTGGCATATTTTAGAGCTACCAGTGCAACTTTCTTTATTTGAGTTTTTCAGCATGATGCTGTGTACACAGCTAGAGTGCCAGAGGGCCAGCACTGGCTGAAGGGCAAAGTGCATAGCATCTGGGAAAAATCAGGCTCAGTGATCTTGGCTTGGATGCTTAGAGCTGCAGATGCTTCAGCTATGGGTACAGGATGAGCAGGGAGGGCCCCCCAGCTCAGGGATATGTTTTGCTTTGCACCCTGTGCAGGCACATGCCAAAAGGACACACAGCAGATGGACAGCAGATTTGTATTAATTCTGGCTGTGTACATTTCATCTACTGGTTCTACTTCCAAACCACAATGTGGGAATGATTAGCCCAAATGACTGGAGTGTCAGGAACTGGTTTACAGTCAGCACCACTTGCACCAGAACTTTGGGTTTTGGTGTAGGCAGGTTGGAAAGATTGCACTTCCAGAGGGCAGGGAGCATGGAGTGACTGTCCTACTAGGAAAGGACTGCAGAGCGCCTAAATAGATGTGCTGCTGTGGCTTTTGTGTGAAAGTCTCTGTGCCTGACACTCTCCCCTTGAGCAACACGGGGACTGAACTTCACACGGAAGCACCTACAGCACCAGCACTCTGGGTGTTCCCATGAGAAGGTTGTGATGGGGCTCTTTGTAGCTAAAGCTGGTAACAAATTGGACATTTATTCCAGGGAAGACCTAATGTACCCTCTCTGTTTCATTTCACATCGTAGTGAGAGATCAGATCTTGTAATGGAAGGACCAAAAATCAGGGTAAATTTCCACTGGGAAAAGATACTATTCACATGATGTTGAAAGGCCATAGCATATTAAGTATGCATGTGTGTATTCACTGCACTGGTACTGCATAAAATTATGCAAAGTCAGAATTTATGTAATGTCTAAATATATGGCAAAAGTTTAAATGGATTGAAATTAAGTGTTCTTACCTTATTGAACTGAAGTGTGCCAATATTACCATAATTAAATGGGGAAGTCAAAGCAATTCATTTTGTCTTCGCTCACTGAAAATGTCATCAGAGTTGATATTCTTACAACCTATTTTGATTTTAATGAAAATTCTTCTTTTCCCAGTGGAAAATTGTCCTTTTACAACCTCTTTTAGACAGCTCAACTCATAATCTGAAACATTCAATTACTGACCTGACATTTGCCAGAGCAAAAGACAAATTTGGGTTTTCCTTTCTTTCCAATTTAAATGAAAAAGAGCCTGCTTTTTTTTTTTTTTTTTTTTTTTTTTTTTTTTTTTTTTTTTTTGTTTTGTTTTGTTTTGTTTTGTTTTTGTTTCCTTTCGGTTTGCTTGTTTTTAATAATTTTAGTAATTTGAAATCCAAAGTAGTTTTGGATTAATGAAGTTTAGGATATGGAAGTCTAATGTCTTTGAAATATGCCCATGTAAACTAGTTTCAATCTGACTGCTTTGAGAAACTTTGCTTTAATCAGTCTTGTTTGGAGACAGGGAAGTTTCACGGTGATTTTTTACATTCCTAAGCCTCAAAGGCTCTCCCTCCTATGAACAAGCTACAGGAGTTTTGTTTAAGCCCCAGTTTGGCAAGATACTTGCACATGTGCCTAATTTTTAAACATTAAATATATTTCCACTGACTTACCTGCCTTTAGTGGAATTTCTAGCACATATCAAATGCACCCAGGCACCAGTGTCTGGCTGAGCAGCCCTGGCTCCAGGTGTGCTCCTGCTGGCCTTGCAGGTGGCAGCATTGGTGAAGCAGGACTTGGTCAGTTCACAGAGAAGGAAAATTTTTAAGGGAGCTCAAAGGTGTGGTGAACAACACATTGGCCAAGTATCCTTCCACTTGTGCATCCCATGGGATGAGAGCATTTCATACACAAGACACAGAACGGGTGTGGCAAGCAGATGGCAAACTTGTTGGCATTGCCTCAGCCAAAACTTAGGGGTTGCTGGACCAGATCCATTAAGAATCTGATACTCGTCCTGGTGACAGTCCCTCCTGACATCAAGGAAAATGGGATCAATCTATTAATTAAAACTTGTCTTCTCAGAAAGGGCTGGGGAGATTGATTTCTTGAGGGTTGGTTTTATTTTAACTTGTTTAAATATTTTAAATTATATTATTGAAATATTTAAAAATATTTAATTTTGTATTGTTGTGTCTTAGGCACTCCTCTGTTAAGGGGTGAGCCCACCATTATCCCCCAGAGGCCAACATAAGCAGCCATGGAGTGATGATGGTGCTGGAATATTCCAGTAATGGGATATTCCAGGTGAGGTGCCCCCAAGAAGCATTTGGAGGAGCTCCCCAGCATTTGGCTTGGAGAAGTGAGGCCCTTTCTTGGTAGTTATTTCCTACCCCCAAACCCCACTGCCCATTTTCCCCTGAACCTCCTAAACCCCAATCCCAGCTCCCATTCTGCTACTGCAGCCCTGCAGTCCTCTCCCCAAAGCTCTCCTCCCTGTCAAAGCTCTCCTGAAGCTGTCCCCATCCCCTCTCCAACCTGAACTAGGTCTGGCCCAGCTTCACTCCCCCCTTGCAGGGATCTTCCTGGAGGACTCCCAGATGATGTCAGTGGTGTCTGCAGGGAAGGAGACAAGATGCAGCATGTCCCTGGATCTTCACCCAACCTGTGCTTAATAGGGAATCCTCCCTTTTTGTTCTTTACCCTCTGCTCTTCCTCCTTTTGGAGGAGGATAGACATAGCTCCTGATGCTTGGGGCAAAAGCAGTTGGTTGAACCATAGGTTGGGGTGTTTGCACTGGAGTTTGACCTAAGGGTCACCCTGTGCTGCTGCCTCTCCCCACCACATGAGTTGTATAGTCCAGCCTGGCCACCCATTCATCCTGCCTTCTCCTGTGCCAACTCCCCTCACTGGACTTTAATTTTATTCCTTATGGGCTCTGTCCTTCCCACTCAATACACTATTGAATATATTTAAACCTCGAGTTGTTTTCCCTTATTAAGCAGTTTATCACTGTTGCAATCTTTCTATTTTTTTTTTTATTTTTTTTTTTTTGCCAGGAGAGAAGGAAGAAATTTATTCTTTCGACCATAAATCATTTACAAAGCTGCTTGGCTGTTAATGTATTTTTTATGTCTCAGCAAACATAAAATAGAAGTGAGTGTCTTAGTAAAGCTTTGCCGGCCTGTTTTAACTTCAGCTTCCTAACCCTGACCCTCTGTTCCCCAGTCCTGGGAGCAGGTACATTTCTCTTGTAGAGGCACCAGTGGACACCTTCTCCCCAAGGAGACAACCTTGCTGTGTCAGCAATGCCACCTGCTGTTGCCAGCCCTTGGCACTGATCCTCAGCGTGACACGTCTCTGCTGACCGGGCTGTGCTGGGAGAATACTAGCAAAGAAATGGCATCAGGGAGGGTGGGAACTCGAGCCTATTTTTGCTTTCAGATCCTGGGAAGAGCTCTAATTAGATGCTCGCTCTGGGGTAAGCATGCTACATGCAGCTCTCAATTCATCCCATGCAGCCTGAACCTGTACTTTTCATGTGTGGGCTCAGGTGTGGTTACAGATACCCAGGAGGATGCATGAGGATGCTTTCAGACACAAGGGCTGGCCATGGTGCAGTTTCCCAAATGTTAAGAGCTGGTTTCTGTGAGGTTTCACTTCAGGAAAATTAAGCCAATGTATGCCTCCCTTGCTCTCAGCTCCGTGCCTTTTCCCTCTTTCAGGAAACAGATACCAGTCTTTGTGTAAAAGGTGAGTTTTCCTTTCTGGTGTGCTGTGACAAGCAGTGAGATAATTAGGAGGAGGGATGTGGGAGGTTTGTGCTGGCATCCCAGCTAGATGAATGGGTATGTCTGCAGCTCAGAGCTGTTGCTGCAGGCTTTTTGCAAACTCAAGCTGAGCTTCTTACCTTAAATGTACTTATAGGAACATTTGATAAGCTTTCATCTCCAAGTCACTTTAGCTAAAGTAACTGGCTGTGGTCATTTAAAATGTTCCCATCCCTAGACATCCATTACTGTTGTATGATGCCTCTACTGTAGCAGTGAGCAGAAAGGACAGTGTGTCTGCAATGCAGCTTTCCCCTCTCACAGCAAAGGAAGTTAGAATGTCCCCACACCTTCCTCAGCAGGTTAGGCTGCTTAATGCCTGGCTGTGAGGTAGAGGCACTGTTTCTTTTCTACTTCTGCTGGCTTTGGGGCAATAACCTTATGTTGAGCAGCAAGGCAAACAGCAGAGGATGACAACATCTTAAGTTACTGCAGCAGTATTCCCCAGACCTGATCTATCACAGGAGTAGTGGGGTGAAGGAAAAGGAACTGTGTTTGCCAGCCTTAGTTTTGTAAAAGACAAAGAAATAATATTCTGTGCCCAGTTAAACTTTTGCTTTCCTTTTTGTCTGTGCCTGTTACTTGGAAAATGTGTTTCAGACATCTCTGAAGGACCTGAGGAGAGAAGGAAATGACTGGCATCCTGTTGCAAGGACACACCACTCTGTTTGTGCTTTGGGTATCCTGCCTTGTGTGGCCTTCAGCCATCTTCTGTAGACAGATTGCCTGCTCCTGATTTGCCCACCTGAGTCCCAGGGTATGAGTCACTGATGACTCTGATTCTAAGCACAGCCAGGGATAGGCAAAATTGACACCAAATGGTCCCACAGAGTGGGCTGAATTAGCCTTACCCACTCCTCCACTCTCAATTTAGGGGAGCAATGAGTGAGCTCTTGAGTTCCTGTTCCCTCCTGAGTCCCCTCTGGCCTTGCTTATCTGCTACAGCAAAGAAACCCCCAACCTCTGAAGTGCAGCTGCTCCTTGAGTCTTCTGCAAATGCTGTGAATTCAAGGACTGCCAGCTCAGATCGCAGCAGTCTCTGTTTCCAGCCAGTGCCACATGCATCAGAGGGAAGTGTTAAACTTCCCATAGTGTACTTAATAGTGCAACACTATACCATGGAAAGGGGATTAATGCATGCCCAGAGCACAGCCATTGATTAGTTTTATCCTAGCTAATGTCATTGTAGGCGCTATTTTTGTTCCTAACAATGTTCCTTTGTATTTTTATAATCTTGCTATAATACAATGCGGTTATTTCTCTGCCTCTAACTCGCACACATATTGCATTCAAGGCAGCAGAGATACATGCAAGGCATCCATCCCAGCTTGCTGGAGCTGCAGAGGCAGGAGCTGTCCTGGCAGCTTCAGCAAGGCTTGATAGAAGCACATAAGAGAAGCCTGTACTGGGAGCACAGCAGGAGTCCAGAGCTGGGAAGGACCATTTGGGTCATCAGCCCCATGATGCTGCATCTGTAAACCAGATTTGGGTTCTTGTTCCCTCTTAGCACATGCCAACAAGCTGCTCTAAAACTATATTGTTCTCTCAAAAACCTCTTTTGCATTTCAAGTCTGTGACTAATTAAACAGAAACATTAAGATCTGTTGGAAAAGCACAGTTGAGGTGCTCAGGAATCTTAACATCATGTGAACCCTGCTACCTGGAAAGCACAGCCCCTCTCGATTTCCCTAGCAGGTTTGAGTGCTCAGCAGTTCAGCAAATCAAACTCTTGAGGTCTAAACCTGAGTACATGAGGATCTCACACTAATGGGGACCCTCTGAAGATAACTGAAGCTCTCTGGCTTGCTCAGCAGGATCCAGGGAGTCTGTGCCAGAAATGGGGAAGGAATCAGACTCCTCAGTATGTCATGAGAGCCCCTTTCCTACTCCTACAAGAGTTAATCCAGCTCCTCTGACAAGGACATAGAAGGGAATTGACACCATTCTGGGAGTATGTGCAGCTGAAAGCTTTCCTGGTTTTTTGGTTTTTTTTTTGGTCATAAAGTCCATTTTTCATCCTGCCTATGGCTGCAGGTTGGGGACATCAGCACAGGGATGCTTTATGTCATCCCAGTTGTTTGAAATCCTCCTCCCAGCTGGCCTGCAGAGAAAGACTTATTTTCAACAGAGAAGATGTCAGGGGTGGTAGTGACTGCTGCTTACGAGGTCAGCAGCTGAAGCCAGAGTGGAGTGTGTCAGCAGGAATTTCCCCCTGTCAGTTTTCTGTCTAGTTCAGATGAGGTTATAAATGGTAAGGAAGAAGGGTCAGTGTGATCAGCACAGTTTCACAGGTAGCCAGTGCCCCTCATCAGCTAGTTTAGTTCTTGGCAAGAAACGCTGCAGGGCTCAAGTTCAAGACCCTGACACTGTGTTTTCTCCCTGGATTAGTGTCTGCTAGCCTGTGTATCCTACAGGTTGGACAGCAATCCTGAGATTACTCTTACTGGAGTAAAATGGATCTTTTCATTTGGGAGACCCCATGCTAGGAGGATGACTAGGTACCACCAGCTGTGTCTGATGGTTTCTCCAGGGATAAAGGTGCCTATTGATCTGCATTTAACAGGAATACTAACACTAGAAACACCTCAGAAGAAAAGTTAGTGTCAGTATAGTTTAAACACCTGTGTTAGAGGGATCTTGCTCCAATAAACCATGCTAGATAGGATTGTTTTCCTGCTGTTTGTTCCAGACCATCCCGCAGGGCCAGCAAAAATAGGAATGAAAGAGTTGGAAATTATTTTGCCTTATACACTGTTCCATTGTCCCCCACAGGCTACTATCCCATTGCTGGACCTGTCAGCCCCTTGTATAACATGTGCCCTCAAACTGGGGCACAGAAGGAATCCCCCTATGAAAATCTGGAGCAAACTTTGCCTTCTTGCTGTGAGCTGGCAGGAGGACTAATGTTTGCTGGAGCCCTTCCTTCCTCACTCCATTACTCCCACTATTATTGTTCCAAGGAGGTTTCTACCAAGCATCCTTCCTAGGAAAATTTGTGCCAGGGCACCTTGGACCCAAGATGCAGCCTGCTATGACAGTGTGAATCCCCCCAAGACAGTCCCAGATGCCTGCCCTGCAGAATGACTTTGGAGCCTGGAAGTTTTTCCGTGCTAGTATTTCCTTGGTGAATTGGAAACAATTCAGTCCAGCTGGGCATAAATTCAGATTTGTTTTCCATTGCAGTGTTTGGTGATGTTGGTTCCCCAAGCAGATTGGAGTCTTCTGCAAGCTGCCTCCAGACACTAGGCTGGGTAAATACTGTGTTTGGTCAGATAGATTCTGAACTAGCAAGTGTACCACATCCAGAGTGAAGCAGGATACAGCCCCTGGTGAGACTGGGAAAGACCAGTATTCAGGCAGCTTGTTGAGCAGCCAGTTTGGATGCTGTCACATCATGCTGGAGAACTTCAGTGTTTTCTGTGTTCGCAACTGCAAGCCAGGCTCCTTCAGGGGCCTTTGAATGTTTGCTGCAGAGGCAGGTCCTATGGCAGATGTACTGCCTGCATCTGTTCTGTCTCCTCCTGTGAGTCACTCCTTCCTGGGTTGTAGGTTTTGCTGCTGCTCAGTATGTTGGGTTGGCAGTGGTCAGCTCATTTGGGGTGGGAGACATTTCTCTTCTTTAGCACAGGAAGTAACTTTGATCCCAGACTCAGAGATGTGAGGCAGGCAAAAGCCACAGCAACTTCTATATTCCTTTCATCTCAGGAAAAAGACTGCTCTGCAGTTTCTCCCTCCATTGCCTGCGGTTGCCAGATGGAACGCTGTGTTTCTGCCCTGTTCTTGAAACTTCTGTGTGACCTCATCTTTGCCTCTCTAACAAGGGACCCAAAATGTCATACTGCCAAAGGTATCTTCCCCAGCATGTGGCAACAGGATTGCTAATTGAGCTGGGACAGGGGGGAGCCATTCCAGCTATTCCCTGGGTTTCAGATGCAGGCTGACTCAGCTTGAAGCTTTATTCTCATTTCCCCCACAGCGACACACATTCCTGCACATTTCCCCTTGAGGTCTGGGGATCCAGAATGCACACAACTGAGGGTTTCTTTCATCCCTTTCACACCTTCTTCCCCCCTTCCTCCCCTGGCCATTTGCTTCCCTGGCTTGCAGGTACTGCAGAGTGAACCTGTACCCTGGTCTCTACCCTTGGGTATCAGGAGTTTGCTGCTGTCAAGTGCCAAAAGCTGCTGGCTCTGCTGGTAATCTCTGGCAGAAAGGTGTGGCACTGAGTGGGAGCAGGGAGCGTTTTCTTTACCAACTTAGAATGAGTCAAAGTGCTAAGAATTGCCCATGTCTTTCAGCTTCACTGCATCTGGTATGTTCTGAAGGCTTGCAACCCTTGTAGGGCAGCTTGAAAATGTGGCAGCACCTGACTCCTCCTTACACCCAGCAAGGAGGGCAATGTTTGTTGTGGGACTGTGCCCTACGTGCTTGTGTCATGATATATGAACTACCTACATGGACTCCTTCATGGAAACCAGGGAGGGAGCTGAGGTGCCACTTGGGAAAGCAGCAGCAGCGAGCCATCAAAAATGAAATCAGTTCTGTTCCCAGAATAATCACTCAAAATAATTCACTGAAAATATGAAGAAATTCTGAAAGAGCCTCTGCAGCCAAAACATTCTTCTGCTGACTGGTTTGCTGATAGGGGACAGAAAAATGGAGCACCCGTTCCAATTAGTGGTGGGAGCTTGCTGCCTCAGGATCAAAGGAGAGCGCTGTTTGCTGAATCAAGCTAAGATCAAAGTGTCCTACCTACAGGAAGGGCCTATCCCTCTTTCTGCTGACAGTGGTGTACCCTGCTCATCCTCTGGGCATGCTGCTTACAGGGTTGCTTAATTACTAAGTAAGGAGGAGGCTGCAGTCACAAGAGAGGGTGTAATGGCCATTGTAATCCAATTCTGAGAGATGATTTGGTGGTGATCGATTCTTTGTCTCTCTGAAGTCATTAAACTTCTGAATGCTTAGAAAATACCTGGATTGTATAACTTTTCAAAAGGAGACTTCTTACAACATCCTTTGCTTGATTTTTCAGATCTCTTACGTGTAATTTGACTTTGTAGGCTGTATGTGTGTGCATATATCTATATTTGCATTTATATCTACTCAAGGGAATTCACGTCCTTATTCCTTAGGCTGCATTGAAAAATCCTTATCCCAATAGATATGCTAAATTTGAAATCTCTTTTTCTCCTCTCTCCTCTGCTTCCCTGCTCTTGCACTAACACAAACCCACATTTTTGCAACGCCTGAAATTAAAATGTTTAAACACGAATCATTTGGTTGAGTTTTCCTAGTAGGTGTCTCCCTGGGCACACAGGTTTATAAATGCACGTGACTTTGTGTGCATCCGTCTGTGTTTTGGGCCACGAGCATTGGTGTGGAAGAATGCAGTCACAAAAACACTTGCATAGATGGACAAGTGCATGTGTCAACGTGCTACATTTTCTAGAAGCCTTGAGATGCTGTAGCTTCTGAAGAGGGTTTGGTCTTTGCTCTTTTGGCTGTCTCACCAGGAAAGGAGTCATAGTACTGCCCCCTCAGTGCTGTGCTAACACACACAGGTAGGGTGCTACCTCCCTGTCCATGCTGCTGCAAGAGGACTTTGCCTACGTTTCCCCTTGCCATGTTTGAGCTTCCTTGTCAGAAGTGGCTGTGTGTGTTTTCCCCAGCTGCAGCCCTGCAGGTGCCACTCAGCTTAACAGAATGAGTCTTTAAGTGCCACCTGCCTTGTACACCAGAAGAGCCCCAAAAGGGCTAAAGAGCAGCTGGCAGGCCCTCTGCTGAGTGAGGTAAAGGCAAGCCTGAGGAGCTGGCTTGCCTGGTGGTTTAACAAGGCAGAGATAGGACAGTGTGGAGTGTGTGGGGGTGCTCATCTTGCAGGCCAGGTTCAAATCAGCTCCCCCTGACAAGAGAAAGGAATGGAGACTTCAGCTCCTCCTTAGTGCTCCCCTGCTCCATGGCATTCGAATTAAAAGGGATGTTGTGGTGCCTTGAAAGGAAAAGGAGATAATGTGGGCTGTGGGGTGTTGCAGCATAAGAGTGGGGTACTGGCAGGGAAAAGGGAATATGCGTATTCTTTCATTTTTTAAATTGCTCACGAGTACATTGGGAAGTTCTCAAATGTATCAAAAATTATTTTTATGGAGAAAAAATTACAAGTGTTCTATTTTAGTGTTTTTATTATTCTGCAGGATGTTTACAATCAACTAATAATAAATATTAGGAGTAGCAAGAGGGTGATTAGACATGAAAATCTCATCATCTTGATGACTGAGTGATTGATGTAACTAATCCTGCAAAGCAAACTGCAAAGTCTAACCTTTGCAGTAAATTGGAACACTCACACTTAAGTCTTTTTCTGAATGACAAGAATTTGAATGTGTGGGCTTTTTGGAAATGGAAAGTGGAAGGGATAAGAAATGGGACTGAAGAACACGTGTTGCTGTTCCAAATTGGATGAGTGGTTTCTTTTCCTCTCATGGAGAGGATCTAATTAAATCTATGTTGAACATAACAGAAGAATCTTCCACACCAAGTTGGAGAGAGAGGTCAATCCAATAGATGTTCAAAGCATTGTGAATCCCTGCACATTGGTTGGCACATGGATGATGCTAGACTGGATGAGTAGTCGTGGCAAGATAGCCTTCAAGTTTCAGTCTGCAGAAAAGACAATTCCTTGTTGGAGTCACATTCCACAATTGCTTGTTGGAGCAAGAGACATCTCCAAAGCTGACATGGATCACTTCTGGGCTTTGGGCTACTGCCACTGCCTGGCCAGCCATAAGAAAATGAGGAGTCCAAATCCATTCCCAGCCTGTTGTCCACAGACACAGCTGGAAGGCAGATGCCTTATGATAAAGGTGATGCTTATTACTGGCTTTTCAAGTTATTTACTTCTGCTTGCTGCTGACAGACTTGCATAGGAGATTGATGGATTAAGCTTTCACCAGCTGTTTCTCATCCAGCCACCTAATTCTCTGAGATGTTAGCACTGGAGATTAACTGTTTCCCTAGGAGTTTCCAAAACATTCCATATTTTTAAACATGTCTCAAGACAATGAAGAAAGTCAGACTCAGGGTGCTTTTTCCCCCCAAAGTAAGAAACTTGTGAACGTCACTTGAAGAGACTAAAGTGAAATTTTGTCTGACTCTGTTTTGAAGGATTTCTGAGCCTTCCTGAACTACTTGGGGCTTTACAGGTAGGAGATATGGAGGAAGGAATGGAAGTTTGGAGGAGGTGGTTGAGTATTTGCAAAGTCCTGAAGTACTGCAACACTGGAGCAGTCAGTTCAAACACCAGAACACATGGAAGGCTGTTCAGGTGCTAGAAACTTCGGATTTCTGGCATCTGAAGCTTAGCACTTCCAGGCCTCATTTCTACATTGGGCAGTCTGAGAAGGATCTCAGCAGCCAAGCACATGGGAGACACTCACCTTTTCCTCAGACATTGGCCTGTTTGATTTCATGGTAGTTCAGATAGAAAACTATTCTTGTGAAGCATTTCACCTTCAGCAAACCAGTGTGTCTTGGCAGAAAATAGAAACTCTGCAGGCATCCCTTCCTGGATTCAGCAAGAGTATAGGGTGGTCTGCAGACAGCACCTGGATGTTAGCAGTATTCTGCTGTTGCCTTGGAGCTTGAAAACTCCTTGCCTTCTCCTCCAGTACCCTCCCACATGCTTTGAACAAGAAAATGGTGAGCTGTCATATAGAGACATAGCTTATTGTAGTCAATATTTTGATTTGGTGGAGAAAAATGGTTTAAAGTATTTTAGTGCTACTCAAAGTGGTGGTGGAGACTCCTTGGTTAGTTTCACTTGTCAAGATTTTGGTAGTAGGAACAGAGATATTTCCCTGTGTGACTTGCAGTCTTAAAATTTCAGCCTTGAGCTGCTGTACTGGCAAGCTGGTGCTTATCAGGCTTTTATCTTTGTCCAGTCTGTGTGGAATGCAAAGAAGTGAATGGTGGAAATTATGGAAAATAAACAAGATTTTATGAGATCCTCCATCATCAATAGTAATTTTTCATCAGCTAAATAGAAATGCCTGCATTGGAAAATATTTTGACTTTTAACCCTTTAAATTAAAAATATCACTAAAACACATCTGGTCTTGGTGGACTTTATGAGGCATAGAAATGGGAGGAGACCTATGTTTTTTTGGTTAATACTGCAGTTTTTTTTTCTGTTTCCATGATGTTTGGTATCATTAAGATTGATGGGTTTGAAAACATATCTCCTTCTCTTAGACACAGCTTGGTTTTTCTTATGGCTCTTTGCCTGTTGCCAAAAAACCCCAGTTGTTTTCAGAGGCTCTGAAACTAGAATGCCCTCACTTAAAAGGGCCACATATCTGCATTTGTCTGTAAAAAAGGTTTGCATGAGAGCAGAGTGATCTGTGAGGAGGGAATATAATTCCTTTTAGCCTGATGTATTCTCTAGGGGACAATTGTGTAGGAAAAGGATACTGTGTTGTGACCCTCAAGTGTATGGGGCCACCTGCAGCACTTTGAACTGTGTGTGCTTCTCCTGAAATGCTTAAACTGTGTGTCCTTCTCTTTGCAGGTCTGGTGTGTCCTCTGGAGGTGTCAGTCAGTTCAGGGAGTATCCAGGTTGCCCGAGGCCAGACAGCAGTGTTGCCCTGCACCTTCACCACTAACGCTGCTCTCACTAACCTTAATGTCATCTGGATGGTCATTCCTCTTTCTAACGCCAACCAGCCTCAACAGGTAGGTCTTTTCTTACTGGAGCATGGATTTCCTTGGGGCTTTCCTGTTCCCCACCCTTTTCTGGATGTAGGCCCTCTACAATGCTGAGTCAACAGTTGCCCCAGAACTGCATTGTCCCCTTGCTGCTGAACATGCCCTCTGGATATTACATCAGTCTGTTTTCTTCAATGTTTTTTTAACAGATGCACATTGTGTTCTTGGCTGGATGTGCAGCTGGGGCAGTTAGGTGATACTGTGTTTCTTGCCCTGGGCCTCTAGTGGTTTGTGTGTTCAAACAAACACAGGAGATGTAATCCAGGTTTTGGTGCACTGGATATGGAATTTGGAGGGCCTGGGAGCAGCTGCAGCCTTAAACCTGTGAAATCTATGTAAAATATCCTCTAACACATAGCCTCTCATAGACTCATTGCCCCTTTTACTTCCCTACTTATTTTTTCACTGTCTGTTGTTTTTGCAAGTCCATTCTTATGAATACTAGCAAATGAGGGTATATAATGGTGGGCACAAGAATAATAACCTGAGATATGCAGGCCTGTTTTTTGCCCACATACTCTGACAACAGAAGAACGCCATTTCTCTGAAGTACATCTGTCTTGGGTCACACTGCCCTCATCGTATTTTGTATTCAGTGTGAGAACCTGCACAGAAGAATACTTGCTCCTCAGGGACTTGGTTTGAGTATAGTCTGACTGGCAGAGGCTGAGCAGGTTCAAAGGTTGCATTGCTTGTCATTCAGCTCATCCCAAAGATCTTCAGTAAGCAATGTCAAATTATGGCAGGATCTTACTGACGGAGACTCAAAATGATACCGTCCACTGGGCAGATGCTTTTCATCAAAGTACTCACTGACCTGCAGAGAGCCTCTGCTTCTGTACAGCGATCCTGTCCAGACGGGTAATGACTGCCATATGAAGCAGTCTGGTATTGCCAATCCAGCTAGGCCAGGAGATTTGGGTGTCTTTCTGCTCTGTTACCTTAATGAACATTTTTATTGACATAAAACGGGCTACAGAGTGTGTTCCTCTTTTGGAAAAAACTCCCGTGCTAGGATGTATATTGAGGTTTAGTTATTCAGAGATCCTTTAGTAACTGGTCCTTTTGGCTTTGGAAGCCTATGTTTTGCTTGCTGTTCTTCCTCTTTACTCAGCTCCTGCAGAGTGTTGTTTGAGCCTTCCTTTCTTTTCCAGGTTATTCTCTACCAAGGGGGTCAGATCTTCGGTGGTGCACCCCAGTTCTATGGGCGAGTGGGGTTTGCTGTGACAATGCCAACCACCAGTGCCTCCATCTTCATCAACAACACTCAGCTATCAGATACTGGCACATACCAGTGTTTGGTCAACAATCTTCCCGACCGAGGCGTCAGGAATATTGGAGTCATTGGACTTACTGTCTTGGGTGTGTTTATCGGTATTATGGGGGAGGCGGGGGGAACAGGGGCAAGGGGACCTCTGTGCATGATAGTGCATCATGGGCAATATGGTACTGTGTGCCTTTGACCCCGTCCCGTGGTGAGGAATGGGCTGCCTTGTGGGTACTGCGGGAGTTTGTAGGGCACATAGACTTCTTATGCAGGCAGTGTATAATGAAGTTTTAAAATACTGTGGAGAGAAAGTTTTTGTGGTGGTATTGTGATGTGGAGTTGCAAAGAAACAGGAATAAATTACAAGGATATCCTGGAGAGCTGAATGGAGAGTAAGGGCATTGGTGCATAGCAGGAGGAGGAGAGGATGACCTTTTATCTTTGCTTCCTTTCCATGAAAGCAATTAGTTCTGGATGTTTCCATTGATGCTAAATACTCCAGAGTGCATGCCATTATAGGGATATGAAAGCAAAACCCAATCCCAGTAAATTTTGTCTGTAGCTCTGTTAACTTTCACCATCCTTGCTTTCTCAAAGACAGAAATATTCACCTTCTTATCAGGGGAGGGATCTGAGAAAACTGGGTACTGTGAAAGTCAGCAACAGTCTGTAACCTTGATGGGCTGGTGGGTCAGGAATCTTTGTGTGAATTGTCACCCCTCAAACCACGATGAGTTCTTGTCTGCTGCCTCAGTCTTGTCCCCTTGACAGCTCGTGCCACTGTCCTTGCTTTCCCCAGCAGCACATGCCCAGAGTGCGCCTGCATTCCGCTGTTTGGTCACATTTCCTGATTTGCTATCACCTTCCCCTCTTCTCTCGCAGTTCCTCCTTCTGCCCCGCTTTGCAGAATCCAGGGGTCCCTGGACGTGGGCAGCGATATCACACTGACCTGCAGCTCGGAAGAAGGCATCCCCCGGCCAACATACCTCTGGGAGAAACTGGACAATGTCCCCAAGTTGCCCCCAACTGCCACACAAGGTGCTCATTCTGTTCATTATCCTCTTATTTCCCAGGTGGCAGCCTGGGCTGTCCCTTGTCTGAGCTGCCAGAGGTGGCATGGCTCATTGAGTGTCTGCCATCATTTGCATGGTCCCCTCACTGGAACGAAGATTCCTAAAGCCCACAGTGGACTGGGTACCCTCCAGGGGCCACTTACATTTTCATGGGTTTTTTGGTACAGAAACATGTTCCCCATTGAAAAACAAGGATTGAGTTGAATGGAAGAGAGAGAAAATGGTTGCTAAATGTTGGCATGTGTCTGGAAAATTCAGCTGCCAAAATGAAAGGCTAATAGAATGGAAACTGGGAAAGAAAGGCAGAATCATCCCAGGAGAATACTGCAATCTTCTCACACTGATGCCACTGTTCTCCAATAAATTACTGACAGAGCTGCTTTTCAGATATATGGGGAAGCAGGGCCCTGATCAAACTGGTGTTTCCCAGCCTCAAGTCCCATCCATAAGTTTACTTAGCCTAGGTGTCCTGATCAAATGCTGACAGCTGTACTTTTGCCCTTTATCGTGCTCTATTTTAAAAATATGCCAGCTTCCAGTTTCAAATAATTCAGGAATGAGGAATATTGGCAGAGCAGGAGATGGGGAGCCCAGGGATGGGAGAGTTGGGGTTCTGCAGAGCAAGACCGAATTCAATAGGTAATTTCGCATATCTTTCTTCCCTGTTCTTACACATCACTGAGGGCCTCAAGCTTTCATCTGCAGAAATTCCTCTATAAGAAGAAGAAGAAACATCTAGTGTAAGCTCCTTAAGGCCTAATCTTGTCTTTGTGTGTGTATGTGCACACACAACGCTCTGGTCTCAAGGTTATTTCCTTATTTATTTCTCTCTTAATAGTCTCACACCAAAATTCTCTATTTGCTGGCTTTACCTTTTCATGGTTTTCCTCAAGCGGGGGAGGGATTTAAATCCTTCTTTTCTCTCTGACTAGACCAAGTCCAGGGCACTGTCACTCTCCGAAATATCAGCACTGTGTCCTCAGGTCTTTACCAATGTGTGGCTTCAAATGCCATTGGAACCAGCACTTGCCTTCTGGACCTGCAAGTCATTGCACGTAAGTATTTTGCCAGGGGAGTCTTGGCCACCTGCTTCTGTCTTGTGACAGTGAGGTGTGTAACCATGTTTGCTGTGAGCCACCATGTGCCTCTCTATCAGAAGATAATCGTGCCCTGGAATGGGAACATTGCCTTTCTCCCCTCCCAAGCCACGGTAGCTTCATGTGCTTACAGATGGCCACAGCCCATCCCTGATTTCTTCTCCATGCTCTGTTCAATCATCTCCACAGCTCACCCACGGAGTATCGGCCTGATTGCAGGAGCCGTGGCCACGGGTGCCGTTGTGCTTGTTGTTTGCATTGTGGTGGTGGCTGTAGCACTGTTCTACTGGAAAAATAAACACAAAGAAGAAGAAGAGGAGGAAATTCCTAATGAGATAAGGTAAGGGTCAGGGAAAGCTGGTGGTGGGGGACCTCCGAGCAAAAGCTGCGGCTGACAGGAGTGGAATTGTAAATCTTATTTTTGTTAATGCTGGGTTTTTTTCCTTGGGGTCAGGGGAAGATGTCCATATCTGTTCAGAAAATGGAGGGAGAAAATAAAGAATGGTAGCAACAGATTTTGTTATCAGTATTGCCTTCAATGAGAGCTTTGGCTTCATAGAATCACAGAATGGTTCAGGTTGGAAGGGACTTTAAAGATCATCTAATTCAAATCCCTCTGCCAGCAAGAGGGATGGGACTTCACGCTGTTAGCTCTGTAGGAGAGTGATGTGGTGGGAATTCTGACCCATAATGACTGACAGTTGTAGCTGAAAAGCTCTGGAGATACAACTGGGATGTTCTCTGGTGTTACAGTCACGGGGTTTCCCTCCTGGCAGCTTTCTGCAGGTCCCTTGAGGATCAGCTTCATACTGACTGCCTGTGAAGTACTGGTGGCTGTGACTGTGACTTTCTTTGTAGACACATGAGCACAGGTCATTTGCCTCAGTGATAGGCACATGGAGCACACAGGTGGGTCCTGCAGAGAGGGATGAGTAAACAGGCCAAGGAGTAATTCTGATTACATTGGTGCTGTCCTTCTCCTTGAATTGATGGTGTTGACCCCAGCATGGTGGTTGGGGGTGGGGGTGTTGGACAAGAGGGCCAGGGTCCTCCATATGCCCTCACACCTTCTCCTTCCCAGGGAGGATGACCTGCCACCCAAATGCTCCTCTGCCGCGAAGACGTTCCACGCTGATGCGTCCTCATCAGAGAACGACACCCTCACCTCCTCCAACACCTACAACAGCCGCTACTGGAACGACCCCAAAGCCAACCACGCCACAGACTCCTTCACCCGCTTCAGCAACAGCAACGACGCTCACCAGCCCCCCTTCTCCCGCTCAGGGAGCACGAGTGCCCGCCCCGTCTACGCCAACGGCGGCCACCCGTCCCCGGCTCCCCCTAAGACACTGGTGGTGACGGCCAGCACGGCGCCGTCGCCTCAGGAGGTGATCCGGAGCAACGGCTCGGTCAGCAGGAAACCACGGCTGCCGCACACCCGCTCCTACGCAGTCAGCCAGGCCACGCTGGAGCGGATCGGGGCTGTCCCCGTCATGGTGCCCGCCCAGAGCCGGGCTGGCTCCCTGGTGTAGGACCGTGTTGGCAGTGGAGAGCCGAGCAAGGGGCCTTTCATCCCCGGTGGGGTGAAGAGACCCTACTCTTTCCTGAAAGGCAGTGAGGCAGCAGGGGGTCACACACTTACCTCTCCCCCTGCCCTCCCCTCTCTCGAGGCTGCTGCCAGCTGGTGGGACAGCCCCGGCAGAGCCGCTTTCCCCCCAGCTGCTGGAGCTCCTCGCGCCGATGGACGCCACAGATGTGCCAAGGCCAGAGGAGCAGGGAGGTCAGGACGTGCTCCTGGGCTGCTGGGACCCAGCTGGGACATGTACTCAGGCCTGACCCTGGGGGGAACTTTTGCTTTTATTTCCTGTTGGTTTTTCTGGGGACTGATTCCATCCATTTGGGTCTTTCAGGGAGGTTTGGGAGATATATATATATATATTATTTTTTTTCCATTGTTGTTGCTGTTTTGTTTCCAAGAGGACGACAGCCTGCGTTGGGGCAGGGAAGGCTGAGCAGCCCCAGCTTCCCGTGGCCCTGGCTCTGCTGTTGGATTAGGAAATACTGAGCACTGGGGCCGGGTGTGAGGAGCCATGGGACAGGCTGTAGGGGTGAGATGAAGGCACAGCCACCAGCCCAGCCACGGGGATGGTTGGGTGAGGGTGCAGAGCGGGGAGCATTTGTCTTTAATTTCTGCAGTTCTTCCCCCCACCTCAGCACAGACAGACAGACACAGGCCCACACATACAGACACATGCAGACCCTCAGACTGGGTGTTTTTCCTGCACTAGGTTGGAGTGCCACCAGAGCCCTATTTATAGCTGTGGAGGATGCAGCTCTCTGAGCATCTTTCCCTGAGACACTCGGTGCAGGGCGAGGCTGCACCGCTGCTGCTGTTGTTGCTGCTGCTGCTGCTGCTGCTGCTGCTGCTGCTCTAGGGCTTGGATCTCTTTTTTTCCTTTTCTTGGGATGTTGCTGGGGTTATTCAGGAGGCACAGAGGAGCAGGCTAGTGTGGTAGAGTGCCAGGCAAATTATCTGTTGCCCCTGGGCTGCTGTGGTTTAGGGCAAGTGACTTCAAACCCCACAGATTTGATGTTTGCATGGTGGGTTTTTATTCATCAGGCTATGCAGGGCTGGTTAGCATGGCAGGGCACATATTGTGCTTGGAGCCTTCACAGAGAGGCATCAGAGTTTTCATTCCTGCTCTCCCACGTGCACAGACATGTTGGCAGGATTTGTTTCCTGCTTTAGAATGCAGAGGCTTAATGGAAGCCCACACACTATCTCTCTGCCTCCCCTGCTTCCCTCAGTGTCCTGGGACTGTGTACTGGTGGCATCTGCCAGTGGCCCTGCCATCTCCTTGCAGCCTGGCAGGTGGTTGGGGCTGGCACCTCTACTTTTTTCTATTGCAACTAAATAGCCTTAATCAAAGCCAAGAGTTGAAACCTCTGAAGGAACCTGATGCCATTTGGAGGGCTGGACTGAGGGCTGGGATTTCCCCTCCTAGAGAGCACTGGTTCAAAGAGGCCAGGCCTGGATAGGTGTTTTGGCCCTCCTGCATAACACCAACCCTTGCACAGGCAAAGGCAGTGATCACTTCAAAAAGCAACAGAGCCCTCCCAGGTCTGCTCTTGGAAAAGCAACGTGGGGAGTCACAGGTGACTTTCCATAGTTCTCACATTGGAAAAAGAGTCTGTTTAAGCCAACAGACGCTTCCTCACCCCCACTTCCCTTGTCCTGGCACGGCTTTATTTTCCCTAGCAGTGCACAAACCTTGGGCAGGGCCTTCTACCTGAGCAGTACAAATGCAAGCACAGACTCCAAGGAAGAGGAGGGAGAGGTGAGGGCTGGGTTCCCACATCGACACACTGGCTTTTTGGGAGACTGGGAGCTCCCGAGCAGCACTAGGTTTGAAGCTTGGCTGAGATTTTGTGCCTTCTTTTCTTAAAATAAAAAAAAAAATTAAAAAAATTTTAAAAAGGAGATAAAAAGAGATAAAAAAAATCCAACTTCCCTTCTTTCCTCCTCTGCACAACTGCATCCTGAATGTGTGCAAACCCCCCTGGTGGTGCAGGCAGGAGGTTGCTCTGTGTGTGCACATTTCACTGGAGCAGTCCTCTTTCCTGCCTGTCTGCTCACTTTGCTGCTGGGTGGTAGGATTTATGGGGGAAGAAGAGAGGCTTTACAAACCCTAATGCGAGAAGAAAAAAAACCCCAAAACAATCAAAGAAAAGCCCAGACACATTCTCTCTGCTTTTGTAACAATCCCTGTGTTACATTTACAGGAACACTGCCCTCAGCAGGTGCCCTCCTCTACTGGGAAAGCTCTTCTGGTTCCTACCCTCCATAAGACTGTTTGCTCCTCTTTCTTTGTTCTTTCTAATTGTATAAAATTCAATAAAATTTTATTCATATAAAAAAAGGACTTCTGCCTGCCTGCCTGCTGCTTTTTTTGTTCCTCCTACCTAATTCTGTAACTACAATGACTTTGGCCATTAATACTTATCCTTGATGTGACTGGCAGTAAGCAGTGACCACGCAACCAAGAGCTGAATGTTATTAGGCCAGCCTATTTGGTAGTGAGCTCTGGTACTAGAGCCTTGTTTTTCTCATTCATAATAGTCTGACACATTGCCCTTGAATGTACAATTTCCCAGGCTTGCAAGGTCGCTACTTCAGTAGACAAAGGTGAGTTTTATTTTCTGTCTTTTGCCAGGGGAGACCCTATGCTGCTTTGAGTGATGTGGGAAAATGTATTTTATAATTGCCAAATTTTGTTCATGTATAGGTTTTCCAATCAAAAGCACGGCATGTTTATCCCAGATTCAAAATTGAAGGCAGTCACTGACTTTCTTGGGCATTTGAATAAGTTTGATGGGGGAAATTGTCAGGAATTTAAAAAAAGTGCTGATCCCCATAGACAGAGCATGTGAAGTTTCAGTGTCTAACCATTCACACTCTCAGGGCATAAGGGGACTGCAAAGCATACACTTCTTAGTCTGTATCAACAGCTGCTACCAGAAGGTTATTATTAGTTAGGGCAACCTGATGTTTTGCCACGGATTTTGCATTTTTCTCTCCATGTTTCATTCTCCCTATTTCTTCTTTAAAATCTCCCAGATATTCTGAGAGTGACTATTAAAGCCAGAAACCTGCAGATCTAACAGCAGTGGTAATTCAGCCCTGCTGCACATGCATCATGTTGTCATTTCTAGGTATTTTTCAAAACCTACTTCCACATACTCTTGTAAATGTGTTTTCAGCTACAGACCTTACTGTAAATAAGACAGCTGCACTGCCATTTTCAGGAAGTTGTCATAGGAATCTTAATGTTCCCATTTATCACCTTTTGATTGTGCAATCTTGATGTGACATTAATAGCATCTTTACATTTTATTCCCATGATAGCCCTGTCAGTATTCTGCTATACTATCCATCCCTTGACACTGGTTTGGCCCTTACATCATCTTTCTGCACATCTTGTTGATCCAGAACAGAATTTCCTAGGATGCAGGATAGTTTACTAAGTTTGTGCAGCACCTGGAATGCTGGACTTTTAATCTGTAAATTGTGCCTAGTGAGGCATTGCTGCAATACAAATATCTAAAAAAAAAAAAAAAAAAAAAAACAAAAAAACCCAAAAAAACCAACCAACCAGTTAGATAACTTGGTAGTGCTCCAGTGTTTTAATGTATCACTAAAAATCAAACAGAGGTTCAAGCTATTGAAGCAGTAAGTGAAAGTAACCATTGAAATGGTCGAGTTTGCTGACATCCTTCAGCCTCAGATGTGCCATAGGGATTGTCCACCACATGCCATGGATTTTACTTTAAATGTTTAAATGTAAACCTATGGCTATGTCACCTTCCACTAAATAATATCAGAGGGGAACTTGTTCTAAAACAAGGATTAACTGTACATTTGAGTGCTGAGACAGAAATAACCATGAGAGGATGCTTCACACCATAGAAGTGGACATCTTTTTAGAGGCTGGTATAGATGAGAGCTCAGTTAAAAATATTTGAGAAAACTGGTCTGCAGACTGCCAGAAGTTTTTTTTTTAACTTACACAGCTTTTGGACTCCTATCTGCTGATTCATCTGAACTAAAAAAAAAATTGAAATTACTCAGATGCATGCACTTCAACACACTCTTGCCGGAACACAGATGAGTTTCCAGCGGAAACCAGTGTAACAGATGGTATCCTGTCCAAAACTGCCTGGTTTTCCCATGAGGATGGGGGATGCTCAGGACATCAGTCTTCCTTACATCATGGTTTAGGCCCTCATTAAGAAGACATCAAATCAGGGTAGTCTCAGACTACACCCAGAATGTAAATGGGTGATCGATGGTACTGGGCAAAGGAAATCAAACAAATATTTTTATATTAGAGGAATGTTCACAATAATCATGGTTTCATCAAGTACATTTGCAGGTTACTGGATTCTTCTTGAAAGCAACACTTGGCATCCCAGCCTCATTTGCTTCAGGCATGCAAGTTTTTCTCTGTGTCTGCACTCTAACCCAGACCTTCCCTGCCATGGCACCACTGGTTTGTGAGCAGGTGGGTGAGTCTGTGCATGTGTCTGCCAGCACCAGGCGAACCCAAAATGGTTCAGCAGATTCTCTTAAGATGGTCTTGAGCATTTCTAGCACAGGGGAAACTGAGGAGGTACATGTCTTTCCCAAGTTCACTCCTGAGCAAACCCAAGCATTCTGTTTAACAGAGGCCTGGAGCAGAGCTGTTGTCAGGTCTCTCGATGACTGAGTTGCCCTTCTTTCTGTGCTTTTCCCAAGTGCTGCTGGCCATCCTGTCTGCAGCTTGTTTTCCTGATGCCAGCAAAGCAGTGTTCATCCACTGTGCCCTTGTTACAGGTCTGCTCTTGCCATGAGAAAGACAAGATATGCTGGTGAGGATCATAAATACGGGTGTTGAGAAAGGGAATGCAGTGTCACTGAGCTCATTGAGCCATGCCTCTTCTTGGCTGGGGAGTAGGTGGACATCAGGGATGAAAGCAAGCCTTGAAAGCAAGGAGACTGAAAGGCTGTGGCTTTTTTTCCCCCCACTGCTTTCTTCCATATCTGCCTCTGTGCTTTGCATGTGCCTGGAGGGTGTTACTGAGAATTACCGGGTCTGTGACCTCCTAAGCAAGGGAGGGCACATGCAAGGCATTTCCTGAGCCTTGGCACTAGCTCAGGGCTCTTGTTGGCTGGTGGACAGCACAGAGAAAGGTTTTCTTAGGTCACCTACGCAGCCATGGAGGGGGAGTGGGAGATAATATGTGGCAAGAACTTTGGACATATGAATGCTGTTTTTTAGGGAGGAGGAACTTGGTAGTCTTGGGACTTCCTGACTCTAGGGCTCTGGCATATTTTCTTTGATGTGTTTCCATGGTCAGTGACAGCTAAAAAAGCACTTTTCCTTTCCCTGTGGTAGAGAGCACTGCTGATCAGCAGGAGTGGGGCAGTGCACATGGCTAAGGATCAGACTCCTCTCTAAGCCTCCTAATGCCATTTTCTGCTTGTTATTTTTTCCTGATTTCCTCCTTCCTTCCACTTCCTCTGTAACATGTTTGAATGAGAAAGTGGGTTGGCAGGAAATTTAATCTATCCACATAAAAACAAGCAAAAAACCCCCCAACCCCACAAAACAAATAGCAGTAAAGAAGAGAGATTAAGATGCAGCTTGCGTGGCTGGCTGGCAAGTGATTCTTTAGCAGTGGATGCAGCCTGGGTCAGGTCCCGGATCTGGACTTATTAAATCATGCTTGGGAAGGGATGATGCCTTGCTTCCAGTCGATGTGCTTTAATGGGAAAACTGATGCGGTGCATGCTCGGAGAGAAACACTGCCTAAGGGACCGGATACAGTAAAGCCCAGGGGTTCTGTAGTTTCTTGCCTGTATTTAAACCCACTGTGTTTGGTAGAATCTGCTTTCCTGGATACCATCAATATCTGCAGAATTTCTCTCAGGTAGCTATTTTTCTTGAATGACCAGAAGACCCCTTGGCAAGCAATCACCAAGTTGCTGTCCATGTGGGCATTTCAGACAGGGAAAAGGTGTGTGATTTGGGCTGCAGCAGCACTCTTTAAGTTGTGGCAGTTTCTAAGGTTGCACAGTAGCCTAAAGACTCTTCTTAGTGCTTGGCATCACTGGTACAGCTTTTCCATTTGGGATCTTCTCCCCTCTTCTTAGACTGAGGCTTGTGGCAAAGGCACATATGGCCCTGTGCTCCATGAGAAGGACCAAAGGCCGCCAGGGGCTAGAATTAGCTCCATAGAAAAGCTGGTGTGACTTTAGACTTTCAAAATTAAGATTATTTGGGGTAGAAACTATTACAGAAATAGGTGCCAGGGACAGAAAGTGTTGGGTTTTTTTTTGGTTTTTTTTTTTTTTTTTTTTTGTTTTTTTGTTTTTTTTTTTTTGTTTTTTTTTGGCTGCTGGGATTAATATGTACAAAATCAAAGACTAACTTTTGGTGACAAAAACAACAGAAATAGGTGCAAAAGCACACGGATCTCCTATCAGCTCTCTCCAGATTGCACTTGCTCAATGGCTGCAGACTGCAGTCTGTGCCTGCTATCTGTGAACACGAACCCCATAGTTTTGTTTGCTCATCTTCCTTGTGTGTGAGTGCACCCTCCACTTGCTCATCCACGCTAGGGGATACCGAAGGAGGTCGAAAGCACGCCTGCTAAGGGTGTGAACACCCCATGCTTCTGCTCAGCCCAGTCACCCACAGCACACCCCCCGTTTGTTTGCCGGGATAACCTGTTGAGTATCTCCCGGTTGGCCGTGGCTTTCGCCGCTCCTCCCGTCCTTCCACCGGTTGCACACTGGCCAGGGAAAGTTGGTTACTTCTGGGAAAGCAGGCGGGGAGCTTTGGGGCTGCTGCCCGCAGAGCGGCTGCTCGCTGTCCATTCCTCACTGCCGCCACATTTGGGTCACCAAGCTCGCCTTTTTTGGTGGCTCCACGGTGACATCCTCTGGAGGGATGGACAACTACAGCGGCTCCCGCTCAGTTTGCCTGCGCATGGCTGCACCTCCCGATGAGCTCCTGGGCTGGCTTTGCCCCTCTGTGATCCTGCAGAGAATGAAGTGCTCTGCCCCTCGAGTGTGAACACCGCTTCCTTTTTCCTCCTACGACTGTCACTCCGGGTCTGCTCTCAGTACTGTGCTGTGGTGAAGAGGCTTGAGTGCTTTGTGTGCCAAGAGCAAATGGTCTTCACCACAGCCTGCCTTTCCTTAGCTTCCCAGCTCCTGCTCTGGTTATGATGGTCGGTGGCTCAAAGGCGTGGGGAACGGGCTGGTACATGGGCAGTGCCAGGGAAGAGAGGGGACACAGTGTAAAAAGCTGCTGCTCCCATATTTTACCCTATCCACCAGTGCAGCTGGCTTCTTGTGGGCTCACAACTGACTTAAATTTGTCCTGCTGCCGCGCTGAGGCTGAGAGGAGCTGCCTGGCTGACTTTTCTAGCTCCTCCTCACCGCGGCAGTGCTTCAGAGCTCAGGAGAGCGCCCAGTGGAAGAACCACTGCAAACTAACTTTTATGTGCCTGCCAGCCAGCTCTGGGGATTCAAGGATTTATCGACCTTGTGAAACCAGCAACCATATCCATGCTCATTAATGGGCCCAGATTAGTTGCAACATCAAGGACATACAGAGTTTGGGGTCAGATATGTGAGCAAAGTACTTGCTCATGCAAGTCCAGCAAGGCTTTGGTTCAGAAGGCAAGGTGATTACATGCAAACCTCCCAAGTTTGATTTTCTTTTCAGCTACATGTTGATGGAAAGAAGGAAACATGACCCTAATAGATTTTGGATGTGACTAAGACTCCAAAGCTTTTTTGCTTTAAAAAGAGCCACCTCCAGTCCCAGGCAGTGGACTCCTGGGATATTGGAAATCAGAACTTGGTTCCAGATCTGTGTTCACTAAAGATGGTGTATGAAATGGTCCAAACCACAGCTGAAAGTTCATCTACTCAACAAATACTGTTTTCCTTGAAACACGGCTCATAATCAGGATTTCCATGTCATGCCCTCATTTCTATTCTTGTCAGTCAAATCAAGAACATTCAGCCCATGGGGCTTTTCTGGTACCCTTTCAGCTGAGTTTTAATACAAACATTGTGCCCCTGTCTGTCCCCAGCACACAAGGATATCTAACCTTTCCTTCAAGTGACATGAAGTTCCTTGTCCACTGGCTGGGAGAGGGCTGCAGCTCCTGGTGGCGCTGTCATATTTCCAAGCACAGAGTTCAAGGTCTGCATTAAAATTGATCAAATCAGTCTGTTTCAGATTGGTTTTTGTATTTTTCTCTTTTTTTTTTGGCCATAAAGGATTCTTGGACTGTAGATGTGTTTTCTTTTCTTTTCCAAAGCTTTTTGGAAGTTATCAGTGACTGTCTCTCTTGTAGATGTAATGGCCATATATCTTTGCATCGTATTTCAGTTCTCATAAACTGAAGTCTCAGCATTAAACTTGTGTCATTTAGAGCAAATCCATGGCTTGTTAGAGTTAAGCACAGAGGAAAGGGAATAGACCTCACAAATGCAACTGCTACACAGGTATTAGTGGGAGAGAACAGTTGCTAAGTTGTTTACAACATGGTCACTATGATTGTTCCCAATGTATTAATTTCTTTCATGTCCTTTTCATTGTTCATTTAAAGCTTTTGGTGGTGTTTCTGCTGCTAAGCTGTATGTAATAAGCAGGAAGAGTATTCCTTTTCATACTAAGATTACCTTTAGCACTCACTACTGTCAATGCTGTTGAAGTCAAAGCTATTCCATTGGGAATTGCTCCACTGCTACATTTCCTCCTGTCTTTATCAACAATAAGATCAGGGACAAAATGAAATTGTGGTGTGACTTAGAGAAGTAAAGAGAAACCTGTGCTACCTCGTCTCCAGCTGAGAGTGGCAGACAATGAAATGGAGCTGTAAAACTGATTGAGTTAACTTGGGGCAAAGCCCAATGTGTGTGTGAGCGTGCATTTGGGGCTGAGAGCAGGGTAGGTCACTTTAGGGGAAATGAATGAAGGCAGCATTAAGTTGACTTTCAGCAAGGATATTCACCCACAGCATCACCACAGTGTACAGGGTACTGGTTTGCAGGCCAGATGGTACTGAAACCATAAAACACCTTCATATATTTAAGCCAAGTTATATTCACCAGCCAGTCACATCTCAGCCACTAGGGAGTTAAATTCAAACTCCTTTTTTAAGCTTAAATATAACCGTTCTTTAAATAATTCTTTACTTTGTAGGTATGTGATTTATATCCTTTAAGGGAAGGAAATTACTCAAGAGGATAGAAAAAATAGTACATTAAATGAAGACAAATACATCAGGTGCTCATGATCTAGCAAACTTGCTGCTAGGGTTATAGTCAGATCCGAGTTTCACCCTCAGCTTGTCTTTGACTTGCTGCATTACCTGAGGTAAGTAGGAATGCAGGCCCCCCATCCTGGGGGGCCACAGCTGGATGCCTGGAGTGCATGTCAGAGACAGACCTGGCGGTTCGTCTGAACAGAGGAGCCTGAGAGTGAAAATATTAGCTCTAGTCTCACTGAGAATTTTGTTCCCCGTCTGGAAAATGGATATAATCATAAAGAGCAGGTTTGAGAATGACTTTTAAAAAATCCCCCATATAATCTACACACACATGCACATGAGCATGGGCACACACAACTGCCCCAGGGTCTGACCTAAGAGGTCCAACTATATTTAATCCCCTGCTGAAGGATGGTTAGCTTGCTCTTAAAGATCCCTGCTCAGAGAGTTAATAGTCTTACTAGGCACAAGGATAAAAGGGAATGCTTCCAAGATTGGTTTTGACTCACTGCCTCATAAGAGATTTATATTTGAACAATAATATACATATTTCTTTATATGCACATTGCCAGTTCTGAATGCTAGCTTTGCCAGATGCTGCAGAGAGGATATGCTAGGAATACACAGAACTCTGTACTTCTCAGTGATTTGTACACAGAGACTAGGATTTTCCTTAATCCCAACCTATATTTTCAAGGAACTGCCTAGTTAATTCACCTCCTCTCTTGGCATTGCAGCTCTTCAAAGTAGGTGACTAGCCACTTTCAAATTTGCTCTTAGGAGATGCAAGAAAGGATTTAATTTAGTTGTGGTAACTTTTGCACATCTGGTGGCTTCATCTGGTGGACAGGAAAGCCATGGGTGCTGGTTTTATTTAGCACCAAGCAAACTCAGTCCCAGGGGTGTTCCTTAAGCACAGGAAAGCTGTGTTTTTCCTCCACAGGCAGGGCTATGGTTAAGAGTACACCTGGCCAGCAGTCTTATCACTCCCAGGTGTGGCTGGGAGCTCTGTGCTCCCAGCTAACCACAGAGTCCTCCTCAAGCCTGAATGGAAAGATGAACCTGCTTTGCTAATTGGAGAAAAAGAGGAAGGTATGGGCTTCATGTTTCTGTAGAAAATAGAGAGCTTTGGTTGCCATGAAAGAGTGACCATCCAATGGCTTTGGGGAGCAGTGGGTGGGTTTGAAGCCTTGCCCCGATAACAGGAGGAGCACTGCTGCTCTTTGGAGTGGCACAAAAAACCAGTCTTCTCTGTAAAGGGGTGTCAGGACTTTATCAGTGCTGCACTGGTGGTTCAGCTTTCTTTCAGGATACCAGGTATCCTGGTATGCCAGCAGCAGCTCTGTCGCCTGGGCTGCTCCTGACGGTGGCTGCAGCACTAAGAGCTTCCCAGCACGGAGGTTTCTTGCAGCCATGGAGTGTGCTCAGGGTGAGCTGGTGAAAACAGCTGCTGAGAGCCTTCACAGTGAATACAGTTCCTTTGCACAGTGACAGCCCCAGCACAGACAGGGGCAGCTGCATCTTTCTCAGTGCTGTCCTTCCTCATGTGCTGCATTCCCAAGACAGCTGTCTTTTCAAGCCATTTCCCAAAGGCACAGTGTCCTACTCCCTCAGCCTCCTGCTCCCAGACCTAGGCCTCTCTGGTTTTCTCAATCACTTCCTCCTTTCCATCCCTTTATCCTCTCTTGGTGTTTGCCTCAGAGAGGACTTTTGTTCCCTACCTCAGTTTTGCCTCCTACAGCTGAAAATTGTGTTCTCTCTCTGTGGAGCCTATTCCTTCTCTTCCAATTGTTCTCTCTTTTCCCTATCCCTTACCACCTTTATTCCTGTCCTCTCTAGTCCATGTGGCTGAAGTCTCTTGTTCAGTTTCCCTTTCCTCACTCTGACTTTCAACTCTTGGGTTTTACTTCGCCCATCCTTCCTCTGTTATTTCATCTTCTTTCTCTTAGCAATTACCTCCATCTCCCCGTTTTCCCAGTTGTGTGGTGAGGTTCAGTCAGCCCCTGTGTGAATCTCTGTAGGAACTCAGGTGATGGCTGGCAAGCTGCAAAGATGGTGAGGTTAGTGATTTCAACAACACCCAATGACTGTTTTACCATGTCTTCAGAGGACAACTTAGTCTTGTCCACACCTCTGTAATTGGATGGTGATGGCAGCACACCTCGCAGTGAAAGTGGTGCTTGTGTAATGGGCTTATTACTTGGGCTTTGCCCTGCCTCCAAGGTACAGGGCTTCTGTGTGAATCACAGCATGATTTGGGTTGAAAGGCACCTTAAAGATTATCTCATTCCAACTCCCCTGCCTGTGGCAGGGATGCCTCCCACTAAACCAGGTTGCTCAAAGCCCTATCCAGCCTAGCCTTGAACATTTCCAAGGGCAGCACAACTTCTCTGGGCAACCCGTTTTAGTATCTCACCACCCTAACAGTGAAGAATTTCTTCCTAATATATAATCTAATTCTACCTTCTATCAATTTAAAGCCATTCCCCCTTGTCCTATCATGCCATTGTAAGAAGACCCTCTCCATCTTACTTGTAGACCCCTTTTAGGTACTGGAAGATTGCTACAAGATCTCGCTGGAGCTTTCTCTTTTCCAGGCTGAACTACCCCAGTTCTTTCAGCCTGCCTTCACAGGAGAGGTGTTCCAGCCCTCTGATCCTTTTTGTGGCCTTTCCCTGGACTTGCTCCTCCAACAGGTCCACATCCTTCCTATGTTGAGGGCCTCAGAGTTTGGCACAGTACCCCAGGTGGGTCTTGCAACAGCAGCGTAGAAAGGCAGAATCACATCCCTTGACCAAATGCTGATGACAGGCCTTGAATTCCCAAATGATGAGATCTACATCCAAATCCACCCCTTCTCTAGAGGGATGTGCATGAGATACAAATAACCTTCACGTCACCTGTAGTTCACCGAGGACAGTAAATAAATGGAGTAACAAAAACAGGCAGCCCTGGTCCTGACCACCCCTAAGGCTTAGCAGGGAGGCCAGATAGGATGTGGAGACCAGCTGGCCTCCTGAGCTGGTACAGAGTATTGTTGCTGGACAAAGGGTGAGCTGAGTGGGCAGGGGCTGGTGTTTGGAATAAGCTAGCCATGACACTTTATGGACAGGCTATATTATGTGGTTACCTGGTGGACAGAAAACTTTGGTCTCTGTGGCTGCCAAGGTGGCAGCTTCAACTATCAACCCATATCCTTTTTGCAAGGTATCAAAACCAGAGTTTGATGTTCAGCTGCCAGATGGAGTTTTTGGGGGGAAAACAAAAAAAATCCTTGGACAGAAAATAAATCTCAGTGACAGGAAACAAATGGAGGGCACCGAGTTGTCACTTTTAATAGACTGCGAAAGTGACGATTTCTCTCGGGGTCACCTCTGCAGCCCCGCGGCCTCCCTGGCCTGGCCGCTGTGACCCCCGGAGCTGAGCGAGGAGCCGCAGCCCGGTCCGAGCTCCGGGACCCCGCGGAGCGGAGGAGCCGGAGCCCGCTCCGAGCCCCCGGGACCCCGCGGAGCGGAGGAGCCGGAGCCCGCTCCGAGCCCCCGGGACCCCGCGGAGCGGAGGAGCCGGAGCCCGCTCCGAGCCCCCGGGACCCCGCGGAGCGGAGGAGCCGCAGCCCGCTCCGAGCTCCGGGAGCCCCGCACAGCGGAGGAGCCGCAGCCCGGTCCGAGCTCCGGGACCCCGCGGAGCGGAGGAGCCGCAGCCCGGTCCGAGCTCCGGGAACCCCGCACAGCGGAGGAGCCGCAGCCCGGTCCGAGCTCCGGGAACCCCGCACAGCGGAGGAGCCGCAGCCCGGTCCGGCCCAGGCCGCCGGGGTCGCACGGGCGGCGGCCGCTTGCGGGCAGGGACCGTCGGGGGGCAGCAGCACCCAGCGCTTGGCAGCTGCGGCCCCGGGAGCTGCCGGAGTCCTCCCGATTGACGGCACCTGATCCCCACGGCCCGGCTGCCTTCCAAATCCCCATCGCATCGGGCTGCGCGGCGGTGGCACTTTAACATGCAGCATATGCATCTCATTCCCCTACTCGCTCGGCTATTTGTAAACCTAATTTAAGAGAAATCTCTCCCTGCTCTTAGCGCTCCAAAGGAAAGGGTGGGTGTGGGGGAAATGAAATCAAATAAGAGCGGTGCCAGCAATGCACTTTTTCCCCTTCCCCTTCTAGTACAATAGCTTTGTAATCATTCACTTGCTGCGTGGGAAGGACTTGGCACCCTTGGGTGCAACCTTCGTGTCTTTAAAGGCCAATGTCGGAGAGGAAAAATCCTCTAGGTTTCCTGGAAAGGGGTGAAGGCGTCTGAGTAGCAGGTGCACTTCCAGCTGGGATCCATCACCCTCCTGCTTTGGCAGGGAGAAGGGCCTGCCTTGGCCGTGCTGAGCTGCTCCGAGGCGGGGTAGCAGCAGGCAGTACACAAAGGGAAGCAGTAGGATTTTGAAGAAGTGCACAATTTCTTCCAAGTTATTAAAAATTGTCATGTATTTTGTTTGCAGATTAGTTCAGTTTGTTTGTTTTTGACAACACTCGCAGCTATTACCAGGGAGCAGGGGGAGCAGCCTATGGTGTCCCAGCAAGTAAAGCCCATGAAATTTGATTAAATTTTACAGTTAAAAAGGTGAAATATTTTACCTCCATAAATTCCTACCAAAGTAGTTTTAATCAGTTACAGGTTTTTCTCTGTCATTCTTCCCTGCTGAGATGCAGCTTTGCTGTTCAATGTTTAACAGCTGCTCCTGCAATACAAAGGGGAGTTTAATTTTATCCTAGGTGAAGTACTGCTTATTTTTTCTCTGTTGGATTTTTTTCTTTGTTTATTTGTTTCTTATCACAATAAAAGAGGTAGGAACTTTTAAAGATAGGAAAAAGCCATGGCAGTTTTTGCAAGGAGTTGAGAGCCTGCTCTTCTGAAGGATGCCAGAAGACTGACAGTAAGAAGAATGAGAGGGCACATTTCATGTGTGCCTTTGTAGTTTCCTATTCAGTAACGTCAGTGTGTTTGGAGGAGCGGAGAAATGCTCGCAGGTGTCTGAGAGGAGACCTTGGAAAGGCAAACCTCATTGAAGGAGAGACCTGTAGAATGGCAAAAGCAGCTTTGCAGAAGGAATCAGGAAATCGTCTTTGGTCCCAGGAGCCTTTTGGAAGAGGCGAGAGACTGACTACTCAAGAGGCTTCAGCAAAGCTGCTCCTGGGAAAGCTGAGTGAAGACACAGGTGCAGACAAGTGGGTGGAAGATGGGTTGTCAAGGTAAGGGCAAAATGTTTCAAATGGACTGCAGAGGGGAAAGCAAACTGGTGAAGGATGGTTTTGAAGGTGTTTTGAGCATAAGGATGAGAGAGAGAATAATGGCAGCAGCATCTTAGATACACCGAGGCTCAGTGTGTTTCATGGTCAAAGCTCAAGGTAACACAGGTCTGGAGATGGGTTTATTATATGGTATACTTTCTGAGGGGTCTGCATCAGGGCTTTTCTGGTACAACGAAATACCTTCCCAATGGCAGCTTGGAGATAACTATTATTCAGCCTGTAGTAGACCTCCTTTGAAACTGTCTGGCAAAAAAAGAAAGATGGCAAAAATTTCAAATGAAATTTCCATGCAATATTTTTACAAATGTATGCTTCTTATGGGAAGGAGCACAAATATTTTTCATCATAAAAGAAAAATTTTGAATTTTGGCACTTTTTTACTGAGTTGGGCTATTTTTAAATTTTTCCTCTTTCTGCCTGTCAGCTTATTTTATTTCTTCTGGCTTTGAGTTTCTTAACATAAAGTCAACATTTTCTCCATCTGGGGACATTTGCTATTGTGTCCTGGCTGTCAATGGGTTTACCTGAAATCTCAGCTGAGAAGCCTTCTGGATTTTCTTCTCCACTATGAAAACAGCTACATGGAGCAATTCAAACCTTAGAAATGAGAAAAGAAGCCTTACAATTAGCATTGTTGTATCAGCCTGAAGGTACACCAGTGGTCCTGAGTGGCACACATAGCCCCTGCTGTTATCTGCCTGAGGTTTTTAGGGTGTTGCTGCTCTGAGAGGCACACACAGGCCCTGTTGTTATCTGCCTGAGGTTTTCAGGGTGTTGCTGCCCTGACATGCTGCTGATGAGGAAGCAGGGCCAGCAGGTCCAGCTGGGTGGCTCTTTGGAGCCCCTGTGTGAGGAGCAGCTGGATTTGACAGCACTGGCAGCAGCCCTCTGCAACACAGTGATTTGATGAGAAGAACATCTTCAGAAGACAGATAACATGACAAGAGAAGCCTGCAGACTTGCTGAATGGTAACTCAAACTTCAAGCTAGTGTTTGCAACACAGTGTGTTCTACTTCCTCTAATTTCTTCTCCAGAGAGGTGAAGGATGCTTACAGACACCCTGGAAACATTCTGCATGGATTAACCCACTGGAGAGTGGTTTGGCAAGAGGAAGCTAGGTCTGTCTGCAGCTCAGAACTCACCCATGTTTCTTCATTATGAGAATGTTAAGTAAGAAGTAATTATCCATCTTTCTCGGGTAACAGAGAACACAGGGAGATGTTGCACTGTAGCCATTTCCTAATTGTGTCTGATGGTCACCCTTCAGAAAGGAGTGAGGACACCAGTTCTCTCCAGTGGAGTATTCTCATCCTGCCTCTATACAGAACAATATCAATTGGACATCCCTCAGTTCCTTCCCCAGTCCATTGTGCTGCTCTGGACAACTTAATCCACCCAGTTAGATTAACTAGGCTGATTCCTCCAAGGGCTGAGTGAACAGAGGGGGAAATTCACTGTGAATATTGGTTCATATTTGAAAGTGAATTTTCATTCAGAACAGAGCCACATCCACATGACTGCTGCAGCTAAACCAACCAAGCATTGAATTGAGGCTATTCATAACAAACTGTCCATGAATGGCCTGCAGGGCAAAAACTATCTGCAGGAGAAATTCATGGGCAATTTTGACTAATGAATGAATTTGGGAATTTGGTTTGCAGTTTGCAGACAATTCACAAATGGAAAAAAAAAAAAGACATATGAAACTTATTGAATAAATGATTTACAGTGAAATATTTGTTCAGCTCTAATCTCTGTAACATGTATAGTTTACGGTGTTAGAAAGCATTTTAGGATTAGCTGTGGGAGCTATATGTCAATGAACAATCTGTAAAAAAACCCATTCCTTTCAGAACAAATATATGAAAAACTGCTAATGTCACCTGCTGCAGAGGGAGCCTGGTAAAGAGCTCATGCTTGGTAAAGGACAGTGTGATTCCAGCAGTGTCCCTGGGCTCTTCAGAGAAGTCAGTTGAAATCAGTTGTTCTTGCTGATTGCAGTA
Source organism: Chaetops frenatus (assembly GCA_013400775.1). Classification (NCBI taxonomy): domain Eukaryota; kingdom Metazoa; phylum Chordata; class Aves; order Passeriformes; family Picathartidae; genus Chaetops; species Chaetops frenatus. The sequence continues at coordinate 450,306 of VZTR01002240.1, read as the reverse complement.
ACTGGGAACAAAAAGGGTGGTGGCCTATGTGTGGCAGCCATTTGAGAGTAATTTTGCTTCTGCAATGACATTCTCTTAAAGACTGAGCTGTGATCAATTTTCACCAAGGTTGTAAGAAACAACTCAAAATTTGTTATTTAACAAGAGTGTTTATATAATAGAGGTACTAAATGTTCATCTGCCTGGAAGTTCTTTGCAGCTAGGTAGAGCATGACTTTATGCCTTTAATCCACAGCATTTTAATGGTGCTAATACTAACAAGTCCTGCTGGGAGAATGCTAACTAGACCTTGAATGAATATGCTTTCAGGTTCCTCTGGAGATTTTCTTAGCTAGCCTACCTTTGGTGGTCCTCTAGAATCTCTTCCACACTGCATTGGCCCATTTTAAGACCAGCCTTCTCTCCTGCTGCAGGGTCCCTTTGGCTGGGCCCTATCCATACATCCAAATGCTTGCTAGCAGCCCTGAGTGCCTGTTTTCCCTGGCAAGTGGTATGGAGTGGGACCAGCTCCATGTCACAGGCAGCAGGAGTGGTATGAACTGCTCCATACCACTCCTTTGCAGCAACAGGAACTGGCTTTACTTTGGCAAACCTGGAAGTGGAGCTGGCTTCTGAAACTCATCTGACACTGGAACTAAGGTAACTCAGAAAATGCCGATCCAGGACAAAACTGAAAACATTTCTGTTTTGTGTTGGAAATCCTGGACAGCACTTCTGCAAGCACTTTCAAGTGGTGCAATGAACAGCTGTTTGCTAAGTGCATCCTGCTTTCGCCCCCTGCCCCAAAAGTGCACTGGAAGCTTCTAAAGTGAGTCTGGCTGGGAGGAGATGCATGATGCACAAAGCCATCATATGAAGGGAAGCTATAGAAGGAGCTTGCATGGGATTCCATTGAAGTCTGATGATGAGTTTGGTGTGGCATTTCATGACAAGTGTCTTCAGGGAATAAACCTCATTGTGTGGATATGAGTTTGTGCTGCTCTTCTGTTTCTCACAATATTATCAAAGATGGATTTCACCCTTCCCTCTCTTATGATAACAGGCCATAGTAGCTCCATGTCCCACTTCTGTTACTGCTCCCTGCTCGTTCTTCCATCCCTTCATCCACACATTGTGGCTCTGTCACTGTATCTCTTCCCTGGCCTGCACCAGGTACTGGCTTCAGGCAGGGGTGAACTAATCCAGCCTGTTCCATTGCAGACTTGTTTATGGTAGCAGTAGAAATAGAAACACAGACAGTTTTATAAATAGAAATTTGGACAGTTTTTTTAGTAGAAATAGAAACACAGAGCAAATGAACATTGGCTCATATTCTGGTTCTTCTTTGCTTTTGGTGACTTTGATGTTCCAGGAAATAAATTGGCCAGATTTGACTGTGAAGACATTTCCAAATGCATGGAGGTTTTAAAAGCACTAGAAAGTATTTGACTTTAGAACAATTACTGTTGAAGTCTATTAATTTTGTGGCATGATTCAGATGTCAAAAAAAAAGAGAACTTACAGTAATGACAGCACTCTATTTTGGTACAAACAACGCATAGCAAAGCGACTTTCCTGGAAGTGCCCATCTTGCAAACACTTTCTTTCACATTCTGATTAATCAAGAGGAATAGGAACTGGAGGAAACTATCCTGAAGCCATAATGGAGAATTCTTAAGTTAAGAATGATCTTAATAACATTGTTCTCTCTTTTTACGGCTTACTTTCATTATTGCAAATCAATGTTTTTAAGTGAATCTATTCTGTTATCCTTAAATCTTACCTGGTGATAAAGCAAATTTCTGAATAGGACACACGTTCAGACACTGCAATCTTTTTGTGCTGCTTTGTCTTTATTAAGATAGGGCTGGCAAACGCTTGTTTCATCTGCTGTCCTGTGTGTGGCACTGTAAAGTCATGAGGAAGTCCAACTCTGTACTGCAAGGAGCAGGGCCTTGGTAGGTCCTCACAGTACAGGCTACTGCAGTAAGAACAGACAAGAATTGCCATTAACCTCTCTGGGAGGGGACAAAGGAGCAATAGAAGAGAAATCAAGAGAAAGCAATAGAGTGAGAACATGGTGCTGACTTAGGATCTGTAGAAATGCAGTGAACCCAAAGACCCACTGACAGAAGTGTGGGCAGGGCTTCTTAAAGTTTCGTTTTGCCCCAGCATTACCCTTAAAGAAAGCAGGACTGTATGATTCCAGAACTGAGATTCCAAAGGGCAGTAGTTTAATCAGTGTTCTGACAAATATGAACTATGGAAAAATGTTGAGTGAGTTTGGGTTAATTAGCCACAGAAAAGAGGGCTGAAGGGGGAAGGTGGTAACAGTCTATAAAAGGCTGCTGCAAGGAAAAAAGGCAATAAACTGTTATTCTCATCCACTGTGGATAGGACAAGAAATAATGGGCTTAAATTGCAGCAAGGAAGATTCAGGCTACAAGTAAAATGGCCAGGGTAGTGAAAACCCAAAATGTATTGCCTGGGGAGAGTGTGAAGATTCCATCACTGAAAAGCTTTTTAGGAGCAGATTAGGTGATCATTTGCCATGCATGCTTTAGTTCTAGTTCGTTTTACCTCATGGCAAGGGATTAGATAGGTGGTGTCCTGAGGTTCCTCCATGGCTTTTTTTACTGTGTGGTTCCAGATGTGCCTGGAATTCAATCAGCTCCGTACACGGGCTGGAGAACTGGTGTCAAAGGCAGGAAGAAAAATCCTCTCACAATAAAACATTGATTCTGTGCTCCCTTGTGCTGTGCTATGTTCTCAAATGTCTACTGGAAACACACTCAGGTGGGTTCCCTTCCAGAGGTGGTGGGAGATAGGTGTTAGGGGGAGGGCTGGAATCATGGGCAGTTGAAACAATAGGTGTCCTCTGCAACAAGAGATGTTCTATCACATTTATTTTCACGAATAAATAGGGTTAGTTCAAGATATTTTGTCAAACTAGGCTGTGAAAATCATGTTCAGACTTCATAAGTTTTTCAGATTTTTTTCTCTAAACTGTCTTTGTCCTGATCCCTGTTACAGCTCTAGTAATTCCTGAAAGTCCTTCTCCCTGTGCTGGTTTATGCTGTTCCTGATCTTTCTGCTTTTAATTCCAGGGGGATTAACCAGCCAGTCCATCTGAAAGCCACACAGTTCCTCCTCCTCTTTCACCCTCCCTCTGTCCTTTCAGTCTGTCCCACAGAGACCCCACTATCCTCAACGCTGTCAAATCCTGACAAAGCCAAACAGAATAGATGCTCTTTGGTTGCTGTGCATTTATGCCCCAATCGTTGCCTTTCCCCTCAGAGAAGGAGGACTGGGCATCTCTGACTGTTTCTTTGACCATATGGTGACACCATCTCTGTCTCTGTCAATTCATGATGTTCAGAAAACATTCACTTTCTGCTCCTTCCCAACCCCCAAGGTCTCTCCTGTGCTGTCCCAGATGTTATGCAAAATACAGCAGGCATTTATCACACCAGGCATGTTTAGATGATTTATAAGGCAGTACCACCTGCCCTTCAGTCTCCCAGAAACATGTGCTGCTGACATTCTACAAGGAAATGCTTGTTCCTCCAGTCTAAAGGCTTGGTGACAGGCTCTGGAAAGCAGGTGGGCTGGTTTCCTTGTACTCAAAGGCAGAATAGTAAAAAAGAGGGAAGGAAGAAAGCAGGTAGTTTGCTGAAGCTCAGTACAGCAGAGCAGCCCCTGTGCACAGTGTTCCTGAAGTCATGAGCCTTGATTTCCAGGCCTTCTCACACTGAGGCACAGGCACACATTCCTTGCTGGCTGCTGTTGTCCCAGCTTTCTGGCATGGTCCCCCGCCTGCGGTAAGTTTCTTTTGATACCTGTGTGCTGAGGTGTTCTTGTTGTCTGGAGCTGACATCTTGCTCTAGCCACCTGAGCTAGGTCAATAATGACCTGTTCTTAAAGGTAAGCCAGCTCCTTCAGCCTGAAATGGGCATGGGATTGCTTTCAGGAGCATCTCGGGCAGCAGATCTGACCAAGCAATAATGCCTTCTTGGCTGCAGCTGGAAGAGGACATGACATCCAGCCCTGGTATTTGGACTGTGGAAGTGTCACCAAACAGAGGCAAAAAGAGCAATGAGCTTGATATTATTTCAAGTAAGTCCAATAATGTTTTTGCCTGATATGTGAAGGACAGAAAATAAAGATAGAAAGTCATTAACCTGTCTCTATACAGTCTGTAAACATTTTCTGTGCAAAGCTATCAACAGCCTAGGTGAGATACGTTGCAGCTCCTCCCACAGGGAGAGCTCTGAAGGGAAATTTCCACTGGCCTCCTGAAGAGGCAGAGCTGGTCACTCATGCCTGGTAGGGCCATCTTACTGCTTTAGTCATGATTATTTTAGCTGAAAAGCAATGCTCTGCCAAGAAAATATGATCCCAGTTAGTGTCTAGCCAAAGTAAATAAACAGTAAGTCCTGCTTCTCACTCATACTGCTGTAGTATTAAAAGCCTAAGGAAAACCTAACTCCAAATCTTCTCACATCATGGTTTCTCATGTTTGCATACCATCACAGCCTTACTTTGTGTCTTCTGGTGGCAATACTTATTTTTTTGGCCTCTATTTTATCAGATAATATTTTAAAAACAGTACCGGAAACCTTCACAGGTCATAACAGAAGAAAACTGCAAGTTTGTCAGTTCCAGCCCTATATTTTTTGAGTATCTGACAGGAAACTCAGTATATATTATACCAGAGAGTATAGAGCAGAGCAGAGCAGAATTCCCTTAAAATGCCTAAAGTTTAATGAGAGTGAACATGGAGGCCCCCACACAATGTGAAGTCAGCTCGACAAGCAATGAGCTTGACAAGTGAACATGCACTTTGTGTCAGGAAACTGAACGTAAAGCAAATTAAAACAGAGATGGCCTTGGAGTGGATTTCCTCTGAGTATGAGAGCAAGCCCAAAAGGCGAAGAAGGTAGGTGTAGAAAACAGACAGCTCTCTCTTTCCCTGTGTTCCTTTGTCTAAACAGAGGGGTCTGAGGGTTAGGTATAGGTGGAAAAGTAACGTCTCCTAGTTGGAGACAGGGAGCACTTGAGAGGAGACAGCAGGTTATAATGACAGCCCTTGCCAATGTTTGCAGAAAGTTCTCTGGGTTTGGGCCACTGCAGTGGGATAAAACCTATCTTCTCACACCAGCTTTGGGTAGTGAGGATTATATACTGCACTGCTCTCTTCTCACAGCAGCTGTGTTTTTTCCTGCTTTCAGTTAGCATTATTGTGAGCTCTGCCATCGTGACATTTTACAGCAAACACCCGTCTGTAATATTTCCTTAATGACAAGAAATGCTGGATTTCAGTCCCTCTGTTTTCTGACAAGAGTAACAATGCCTCCTCCTCTAGAGCAGTGGGCTGTAGGCACTGAATATTATTACTGTAGCTTTGTGTTTCTGGAGGCAGTTGTTAGGTTAGACTCTCCAGTGATACAGATTTGCCGGGAATCCCTTAGCTGTCATCAGAATTTATAAAACAAAACCCCACCTGACCCCCAGTGACAGGCTGTTGGGATGGGAAACCTCTGTTAGTCCACACCAACCAGGTAAATAGAGCTGGGAAAACCTCTAGAGTCCACTGCTGTACCAGAGAGTGATTGTCTCCCAGACTCCTCCACACGAGCGAAGCAACAGGCATTCCTTGGGGAGACAGGTCAGCATCTCCATTATCGAGTGTGCCCATCAGAGGCTGAATCTCCACCCTTTTAATTTCACCCTATTCTTCATAGCTGTAAGACCTTTATTCCTCCCAGGACAATTATTCTTCCATCAAATACTTGTAGCAGGTTAAGTATGCTCCTCTGGGTATAGCTAGGCAGCTATACATATTTACCTCTCTTTTCCTCCCCAGGAATCAATTTCCCCAGCCCTTTAATCATGTTTACTGCTCTTCTCTGAATCTGTGCAGTTGCTGGTATTTTGCATTGGTTCCCATTCATCTCTGGGCTTTTGATGAGATGTAAGGCTTCATCTTTGCCCTTTTTTCTACCAACAGAGAGGCAATCTAGAGAAGCAGGTGACACTGAGCTAATGGCATTTTGTGACTATGATTCTCTGTCTCCTTAAACTGCTGGTTGATCTCAGAGATCAGTTGCCTGTTGCAGCCTTTCTCATTGGGTGAGCTGAGACAACAACAGTTCCCTCTCCTGTGAAGTTCTTGGAGATCTGTGTGTGCAGACGTGATAGGAACACGAAACTGTGCAGCTGTTATTGCTGCCTCGAGGAGTGGCTGGCATGGAGAGAGGGGTTCTCAGGCAGAGAGCCCTGCCCAGCCTCCCTCACACACCCACTCACCAGCAGAGATGAATTTGTGTTCCCTGGAGTCCCTCTCTGCTGTGCAGCTCACGTCTCTCTGAGCTGGGAAAGTCTCAAAGGAAAAAGGGCAGCTTAAGCTCAGGTTGGGGGCAATTATGTTGCTTAACAATTTCATCTCCCTCTGATTCTTCCTTGTCAGTAAAGGACCAGCACATTAACTCTCAATAAATTAAGTAATGATGTTGTGTTTTAATCTCTCTATAATATTTCACCGTTGACTTTTCTAGCAGAATCAAGATATTTCTTGGCAGCTTTTTCTCCTTACTTGCCCTGATATTTGACCCCAAAAGGAGCAGCTTGGTTTCTCCCAGGATCTTGGATGCCAGTTAAGAGCTCTGCTCAACTTTCTTGCCTGCCATCTGCCATCCTGGCATTTCTTGGCCTCAGAACAGCAGATCAGATTTCACCTTAATCAAATTGCAGAGCACTGAGGTAAGAGCCTTGGTCTCCAGGCACAGTTACTGGGACTGAAGTGGGACACCTCAGTGGGCACAAGGTAGCAGATTCCTGCCAATGAGCATCCTGGTGCCAGTGCACGGAGTGTGGATCCCTCCTGGACAGGACCTGAAGGAAGAGACAGAGCAGCTGAGGGCTGGGTGGCTCTGCTTTGCCAGAAATGTTGAGCAAACACTGCTGGCTGCTCAGCTGTAAGGAATTGACTCCAAGCCTCCTTACTACAGGCATCCTATCAAGGCTGATGTGTGTCTGCCTGGCTGGAGAGGCATCATCAGCCAGGGGCAGAGATGGGGCAAATGTGTGCCAATGGATGTGATGCTGGAAAATGTGTCAGGCTGAATCCCACAAGCATCTTTTTGAGTCAGGGGAGAGGAATTGTAGGGGAAGGAGCTTGGCTTCTTTTAGAGTCAGAGGAAGGAGTTTTCTTCAGTGAGCTGTTCAGACACATGTTATAGTCCATGTTGTCTGATGCCCAGAACAGGACTAAGATGAAATTCTGGTCTTTCATTTAGGATGAAGTCACTTTTCCATGTAGTCACAGGTACTGTCCAGCTCTTGCAGCTGCTAAGACCCACACCTTACTCAATTTTTATTTATTCTGAACCTACCCAGATGTCATTAAATAACCTGGGCTGCAGGCAAATACACACAGTCTGAAGGCTCAGGCAAGGAGCTGAAGACCACCTCTCTGAACGCTGATGAATAGGAGGGGCATCCCCACTTCTTCCCCTCTGTAGGTGCTCACAGAGCATGGCCCATGCCTGAGGTCTTCTATTCTCCACAGCAGGCTGGGAACAGGTAGGTGAGAGCTGAAGGGCCTGCACAGTGCAGATGCTCGAGGTGTTCAAAGCAGTGGGGAACAGGAGGGTGAGCACAAGGACAGGAGTGATTAAGAGCCAGGCTGGAGAGCAAATGTAGTTAAGGGTAACATCAAGAAAATAAGTCAGGAAAGTAGGAAAGTTTGGAGCAGAGCTAAAGAGTAGGAAGGTCATGTGGGAGCAGTTTGGCCATGACACTCAGCAATAACCTTTATGTACTGATACAGCTTTTAGTCAAACAGAAAAAATAAGACCAGAGATCCTAAGATCTAGTCCTGGACCCAGCCATGATGTGGCAGAAACTTGTACAACTTGGGCCACCAGAATATGCTTCTGCTGTAGCAATTATGAAGGGGGATGACACGGAGGAGACTGTGCTTGATATGGCAAAGAAGTTCTGAGCACATGCAGATGCTGTGCATGGCCTAACACATGCAAGAATTGCAGCTGTAGAAATGATGCTTTTAACCCCATTTGTCTGTTCAGTTCAGAAATAATAAGAATAATAAGCTTTGTACCTTTAAGGCTGGATTTGAGCCTTGGACAAAGCGGTGGACAAAGCCCAAGTGGTGGACACCTCCCTTGGGCCAGGCCTAAACTTCAGGTAGGTGTTGGCTGGAATTTTAGTTAAGGAACAGTGCAGGAGATTTGATATTTAGATGTCCAATGTCATAGTACATCCAGACTAGTGGAGATGTTCAAATGACACAGACATATATGAAAGGGGAAGTTGTAGACCACATACCCTTGTTCTGCCTTTTACTATATATAGATTATGGGCTGTGTCTTCAGGATTGTTTTGTTTCAAGGATGATCTCCTGTCCTTCAAGGTTACTATGTTAATTTTTTCCCTTTGCTCAATGGGATGGCTATTTTGGAAGCCATTTTAGATGCCACATTCCCCATATAAACTGCAGAGAGAAAATCTAGGCACAAATGAACATTTGTGATTGTAATTTGGGAAGGGAAGGAAAGGTGAGGTATTGAATGATTAAATTCTCGATTGGCACCAGTTGTATGTGACAGAGGTTGTGGTGAGAACAGAGGCAAGTGTCTCTGGCAGACCTTGATGGAACAGTGTAAAATTGTACAACTCTTTAGGCATACTTAGATGAGTGGTTTTAGGTCTCAACTGTGAGGGCAGTCCTTTCCTGTGAAAGGCTTGTAACAAACAGCAGGAACAGCTACCTAACAAACAGCGTCCTTCTGAAAATGTGTTGGCTCAATCCGTAAAGAGCTGCTAGTGTGGCAGTAAAAGGTAAAATGTCTGTAGATGTACCCTAAATATGAATTTGTGATCACATGGCTTCGGTGTTACAGCAATGTTCAGAGCCTTTGTTCCTTGGCACCCTATGGGGGTGTGGGCTGTCCCCACCAGCAGTTTGCAGATGACCACTCAAGGCAGATTGTGAGAAAGGTAGAAAGAGTGCTATCACCCTGTTTAAGAAGAAGTACAATTCTCAGTTGTCACAATCTCCACCAAGGAAGAGGCATCACAGCTGAATGGTGTAAAATTATATGATATGTAAATATCATACCCAGGCTGCCCTGGAAGCTGTCAGTTGTTGTGGCAATGGTGATGCTGCCTAATGCAGGTGAGGTTCTCACTCTGCTCCTTCACAAGAAAGATGCTTGCCCTTGCTTAAATGTTTTCTCAAGATAAGAGCAACAAAGACTGAAAGGTGTGAGTGGCTACTACTTGAGTAGAGAAGCTACTCTGAAGTAAAAAGCTGCTCAGAAAACTGTCAGGAATAGAAAATCTGAAGAAACACACCATGCTGTAGTACCTTGTACTGTAGGTGAGAGTGCACTGGGGTGTGGGAGCTATTGTTCCCTCAAGGATCCTGGCCTAAGGGGAAGCTGAGGAGCACCACCTCTTCAAACTGTTCCTAGGAGGCAATGGATCCCTGTTGGGAATGATACACAGCTTATTGGCTACCTGCTGCAAACTTATGAAAGGAGCTGTGCTTTCAAATGCATCCAAAATTACTGACTTGAAATATGAGGCCATAATATGTTTATAGGTGGAATCTGGGCACAAGAGAGAGGCAAGGTGCACAGCATGTTAGCAAGGATTAGAACCCAGACAGCACCGGCCACGCAATCTATCCAATCTCATCTGAGAGAACAGAGACAGGCAGGGGAGACAGATGTTTGACAACAGGTTTTATCTGAAGTGGTTAGGTGATGCTTACCAAGGGATGCTTTTTAAAAAGAAGGTTCCTAATATTTTTGGTTTAGAACAGGCTGTGTCCCTTTGCCAGAGAAGGCAGATGCTGCTTAGCTAGAGATGTGATTGACTCGGGGAAAAATCATCACTTATTTTCCTGTTTAAACAAAGATGCTTTCTCGTAATGATAACCAAAGCAGGAGTCAACATCTCTTGGCAAACAAAATGACATTAAAAGCATTTGCTGGAAATGCTTTCCACTTTGTTCTTGAAAAATGTCCAGAGGATATTGATAGAGTAGCAGAGGACTCAGTTCTGCAGCAGGGGTCCAGCTACTGTAATTTGAAGTTTGGGAAGGGAAGGACCAGAAGGATGGTGAAGAACCTTTAGTGAGATCTAGGAGTTTCTTCCTCTGGGAAGCTTTGTATATTAAACCCACTAATCACTGGATGCCATCTGGCTAAATCCAAAGACGGAAAATACGCTCTTCAAAATATGTTTAGAAGCTATTGGGATACGTCATCTCTGTTGGGGGGATGATTCACCAGCATGGGATAAGAAAACCACTGGGGAAATCATCCCTAGCATACAGATGAATCCAGGAATAGAGCCCAGCCATGTTGCTTTGAACACATCACTGCTCTGTTCCCATGGGATGAAGGCAGTAGCAAGGACTGACAGATGATTTGCCTGTTCCTCAGAGAGAGTAAGTTGTGCAAAGAAGCACAAATGCTTTGCACAGAAGCAAAGTATTCTGGCTTTGGGCTCTGTGGCTTCTTCACAGTCAACTCATGGGGTTGCTTTGGAGGCTGTACCTGGCAGCAAGGTATCCTGCTGAGTTTATGAGTGCTCCTGTGGTCCTAGACAGGATGAGAATCATGGTTCCATTGTGCCTGAGGCTACACACCTTGCACTGTGAAAACTGGGCACAGCAGTCCTTAAGGCTGTCCTCTAAGGCTGAAGGTGCAGACAGTGCCAGGATGCACACTGCTGGACAGGACCCCTAGGCCTAATATTCTGTCAGAAAGAGGCAAACACTTTACAGGAGCTAGTATGAGATGAACTGAAACCCTGCCAGAGCTAAGGCTTGTCTGTTGTCTCACTGACCTCTCCAGAAAGAGCAAGAGTTCCTCATCACAAAAAGAAGTGCAGTATAACACAAGGTCCAAGCCCTGCTGAAATAGGAGATGGAAAGAATAGACCAGAAGCAACTCGCAGTACTTTACATATCCATGGAAAACTGTCAACCCTGGTGGTAATTAGAGCAACTGAAAGAACTGTTTAAGAGTCAAGGCAACTACTCTTCCCACTAAGAGTCACACCAACTTCCTTGCATCCATTGAGCCTTACAACAGTTTATAAAGCCAGAAAAGGTTCCTTGGCCTGTGGATATCTTACAGAGCCTCACTGCAATGAGGGAAAATCTTGCTTTCTGCCACAAAAGCTTACTTGCAGATGAGACTCTGTGCTAATCAACTGTGTATGAAGACCTTGAGTGTACTCCTGTGGCTTAACAGCCCTGAGAAGCCTCACCTGGGCTTTCCACTCAGGCACCCTCCACCACTGGTCAGGGCTTTTAAACTCCAACCTCCTCAGTCCTGGCCTGGGGCTGTGCCTCTGATTTGTGAATACACTGTGGGCATCTCCAGCTTTTGCCTCATCTTCACTGGTGGAGTAGTTGTGGTTTTTTCGCCACCTAATTTTAGGTGAGTGACTTCAGCCTCAAAGAAAAAGAGTGGGAAAAGCAGGGTGTTTTTCTGACTTCCTCGGCAGCTACTGACCACCTCTCCCCACCCCCTCCCCCACCCCAAAAAAAGTTACCTATGCATTATTGCTTCTGTTATGGAAATGAAGGAATTCAGAGAAAATGATCACTAAAAGGAAGTGACAGACAGATTTCCAATTTTTCCCATGTGGAAAAGAAATGTCAGATTTTCTTCTTTATTCACTTGTTTCTGATGTTTCTAGTGCCAATAGCTTGAACAAGTCTGCCTTACAAATCAGGAGCTAGCATCTGACCTCTCAAAGAAAGAAGCTGAAATGAAGGATATATGTGAGTATTAAAATGTGCAGGAAATCTGCATTTGCTCCTGAGAATGAGAAGCAGGTACATTTTTATAATGCCACTAACCTGTGGAACTCACTGCCATGTGGTAACTTTGGGGTTGGAAGCTCAGCAGAATTCAGGAGGTGAAGGGTTGTTAAAGTAGCCAGGGAGAGTAAACATATTTACATTAGACAAGTAAAAAGTGCAGAAGGGGTGAAAACTGTCGTGCTTGGAGGTGTCTGCTCCCTGATAACTGACTGCTTGAAGGAATAAACTTCCCCTGATGGTGGGTTGTTAATTGGCAGGGTGGCACAAGCTCTCCTGCAGCTTCTTGTGCTCATCACAGAGGGAGTCTGGCCCCTGAACTGCACAGCCTTCGCACACGATCCAGGCCAGCACTTGTTTTCCTTGTTTCCTCATTTTGTGAAACACCAGAAGCTAATGGTGGGACTGCATTGAGAATGTAGTGCCTTGGCAGCAGTTTAGTGGGAGGTGAATTTATTTGTGCAGTGATGTGTTGACAGATGTGTGAATTGTACACAAACACAATACATGAAGTTGTGCAGCAAAGAAACAAGTGACGTGTGCTTCTAAAAAGGGTCTTCCTTGCTGTGGAGTTCTCACTCCTGTTGCTCATTTCCCACCTCCAGGCTGAACAATAACATTTGGCAATCTGCAAAGTGCTGTGAATCCTGTCTCCAGGTTCTGGTGCACGCTGCAAACCTGCTCTTCTGCCGGCTCCTCAGGGCTGCTGTGGGTGCTGGGTGGTGCTGTAGAAGGGAGTGGGGGGGCCTATGAAGCTAAACAGGGCTCACAAGTTGGGTGGGGAAGGCGCTGTGCTAGACTAAGGATGATAAATGGAAGTGTGAACTCAAGGAACAAGTATTCAGTATGCAGTCACTGTCAGAGCCAGGACAAAGAACTGAGTTTTTGATCCCCATGCATGTGCTCCAGCCATTTGTCAAGGCTGCTGGACTTGTATGACTGTACTGGAGATTAGAGGAGTGCAAATGAAGGGAGCAGAAGGATTATTTCTGTGGAGACAAAACCCCACATCTTTCCTCTCTAGGTAAGAAGGATGGTAGAGGACAATATGCTTAGGGGCTTTCTAGAATTTTCCTTAAGTCAGTAGCAAGTCCTAAGGAGGAATATTACAGTAGCTTTTCTGCTCTTTACTTCTGTTGCAGTGGCAAGCTCTCCCCGTAGTGCCCCATCTTGTCTCTATTTGAATTGCACTCACACTTCCCAGCCATGTCTGAAATGGGATACAAAGAAGGATAGTAGAACTTGCCCTGAAAGTGTCACCCCTAATTAATATCCTCCAAGGCAGCTCCCTAATTAGCATGCAGATCTGGTTTCAGTGCAGCTCGTTAATGGGCTGACTCCTCAGAGAATGGTGGTCTGGTGTGACACTGATACACTGTGGTGCCACAGGGAGCTGCCACCGGGGAGGCTGCACCCACTGGACAGGTCAGGGGCAGCCACCACACCAGGAGAACACAGGACCTGCCTGGGCAGACCCGCTTGAGCCTGGGAACAGAGTGAAACAAGAAGGGTCGATCTGGTAGGGTGGAAGAAAGTAGCCCAAGGTGTGACCAAGGAGCTGGTTGGCAACAAGTGTGGACAAAGGAACTTCACAAGCGTGGGTCCTATGTTCTCCACACCTGTGTCTTCTCATGGCCATCACTTGTGTACTAAAGCAGTTTGCTCCTCACAGAACTGTTCTGAAGTTGCTCTGCCCAGCTCTAAAAAGCATATCAGTTCTGTACTTTAGTACTTCTGTCATCTCCTGTTTCTTGTTTTTCATGATCAAAAAGTTTATGAGTTTATTAGACAGTTTTTGTGACAGAAGGGGTCAGATTCATTGCGCACAGGCAAAATCTAATTTTTATGGAAACATTCCTCGTAAAACCTTTGTTATCTCTCACCAACCTCTTCTGTTTGGATGTAATTTGACATGTTGGAAATATTAAGAGGGAGAAAAATCCAGCAAAAAATCGTCCAAGGCCTACCATGATGCTAGGAGGGAGGACAAACTGAAAAATGTGCTACTTCATCAAAGAGGTGAGACCAAAATGCCGGGTTTCAACATGCTGAGCCATAAAGTGTGTGAAATCTGGAGTCTCTTTGAATCAGTGGTTCAGCATAGACTTGAAGAAATCTATTCATTAGGGCATCTCTTCAGCTTCCTGGTTTTGTTTGTGTGCAGCTCCTGTGTTGGTGGCACCAAGCAGGATGCCAGGCTTGTCCCTTGCATCAGCCTATCACAACATGAGGTTGTTCAGTTTTATATCCTCCATGATTACTGTGTGAGAATTACTACTCTGAGTGTACAAGCACCCCTGCCTTCACTATGTACCCTTAAACCCCTCTTTTCTCTGCTACAGAGAAGCAGAAAATCTTCTTAAAGCAGAAGACTTCCCTTCTGTCCTATAGCAGTGCCTAGGGCCGGCATCTTTGGGCCAGAGGAATCTTTGTTCCCAGTTGTCCCTCAGCTCCCACAGAAAAATTTTGGAGTTTCTGAGAGGCAATTTTTCCATGATTCTGTATCCCTGTGCACGAAGTGATGGTGATTCACCACAGCAGATGATTGACAAAATATTTCTCACCAAAGGAAGGCAAAGGAGGAGCCAGTGTGTAGCATGAAGGCCGTAGACCTCTGTCTGGTAAAGTCCAGGATGTTTTTTCCCCTGTACCATTTCTGCATAGTCATGACCTGAATGTGTGTTTTCTCCTCCCATTAGTCAAACCTTTAAGTAGTAAATGAGAGGAGTTTCTGGAAACTGAAAATCTTCTAGGTAGAAATAATCCATCATTACAAGCCTAAGGCTTAGAGGTTTTTTAGCAGATCTTTAGAAAATGGTCAATGAAAGGTCTGAAACCAGAAAAGTTAGGAATTTAAAAGAAGCTGCATTAAGAAGTGAGCTTTAAAAAGTGAGTATTCCCTTTAAAGCAGAGGTAAATCAAGGCTAAGCAACATGGAGTTAAGTAGGTGAACCTTCTGTACCACTGGGCTTATTCAGGATTTCTTAGCAATTGAAGTTGCTTCTTTAATTAAGGGTACCTGCAAAAGATGTTTGGTTTGCTTGTATATGGATTTCTTTTGTCTCCTGAATGATACAGAATAGAACTTCAATGTTTTTTTTTCTTCTCTTTGAGTTTTACTACAAAAAATATCAAGACTATTGAGTCTGAGCTTTCCTAAACTTGCTGAAGAATTTACTGTTGAACTAATTAAATGATCCCTTTCCACACTGAAGTCTTAGCAAAGCTTTCCTACCCCTCTTGCCAAACCAGGCAGTAGAGTAAGTTAAGTTTCTGAAATGCTTGGATGTTCAACTGTGCTACTGCCAATGAGGTAGGTTTGTGTTCAGGTCCTAAAACACTGGCTTAATTTTGACATCCCAAGCTGATTGCCATCCCTGATACTCCGTGAAACATTGAACATAGCCAAAGTAGCAGATCTGTATCATCTGAATCCTAGTCTTGTCAATATGTCCTGGAGTTTATGAATGCAGAGCAGTGAAGAGTCCAGTCCCTCCCTGGAATCTTTGAAACAAAAAACATGAAAATATATGTTTGGTCTAAGTGCCTGGAATCTCCTTTTCTCTGAGGAGTGAATAGTCACCACAGCAAAAGGTGTTCCTTATAGCCAAGAGGACTCCTGATCTTGCTTATCCTGGAGAGGACAGGATCAGATATCTGTGTGTGTCCCTTCATATCCTGTGACTATGTCCTTGAACTGTGTCGACTCTGGAACCTTTTCTCACGTCTCTTGTGCAGATCATTGGAAGCATTTGAAATGCTAACCTGCCCTCTTGTCCCCTCAACACATTGTCCCAAGACAATTTTGTGGAAGAGACATTTCAGTTGCCCTCGGATATTTCATAACTTTAAATATTTTATAACAAATTAAATGTTAATTGTGTGCTGTCCAGGGGAGAAAATCATTGTAGTATTCAATTAACATTTAATATATTAGCCATCAAATATTTAAATAGCCTCTATCCAATGGATGTATTTCTTCTGCATTTTCTAACTTATCTTCCCATAGAACTTTTCACCAGGATGTAACAGCAGAATAACTTTAAAAGGATAGTGAAAAAAAAGACATATCTGCCTATGTTTTCTTGCTTTTGAAGTTTTCCAGCATAATATAGAAGCTCTGGATACTAGTGTGGGGGAGAATCAGCAAGCAGGTAGCCCCTGCAGTGCTGCTTTGCTGTTCTGCTACCTCACCTGACTACAAGTCATGACATCTTTGAGATGGTGTCTAGAGATCCCTTAACTGTACAGTTGCCTCCTTAAATAATTTCAGGGCCTCTTCATTGTGCTGTGTGTCTAAATCAGCCTCTGTTCTCAGGGCCCTGCATCTCATGGCTCCTGCTTACCTTTCCAGTTTGGGTTGCTTTTACATTTTCTCCCCTTGATCTGTCCTCAGTGATCACTTCTGTCAGCTTTTTCCTTCACTGACATTTGTCTTCTTTCCTGTCACCCTCATGTGCTTTCAGTACCTTGCTATAAGGTCTGTTCATCAAGCTGCTCTTTTATTCTAAAAGTAGCAGACCTTCTCCCCATCCTCCAGAAAGAAATACAAAAGTTTATTTGCTACAATAACAGAACATATATGTCTGTTGGGAAGAGATGATAAAATCATTACTTGTAAGGCTTACATGTAGCAGATGTTGCCTGGTAGCTAAGGGCAGGATGGATCTATGGAACAGTGTGGAAGCAAGATGTGCTGCTGACTTCACAGGGTTAATACACGAAACAGAGACTGTGGGACAGGCATCGGCTGGGAGAGCTGTCCCTTGTGCTAGACAGATTTGGTAAATGACTTTTGGGAGTCTGGTGTTAATGGGCTGAATATGAGAATTTAGGATATTGTTTAGAGTCAGAATTCAGGCAGAAGTTTGCCAAGTGTCTTTTGTTTCGAGAGGTGTTTCATCTCAAAGGATGCATAGCCATGCTTGCAAAAGTTGGCCTTGGTACTCTCAGTAAAGTGGTCCCCTTGTGAAGTGGGGCTACTGATTATAGGGAGCTGGGTCACATCAGGAGAACTCTTGGAGAACCCTTCAAATGGAAAATCCTGTCTGGACAATGACTACAAGCCAATCGTGTGGTCCTCACCAAGATCCCAGATATATTCCCACATTCTTTGGATAAATCTATTTCTTATCTGGTTTTCAGTCTCTCACTCTGTTTCAAGGTGTGATGTTTGCATATGTTAAGCCTTGGCAGAGCTGAACATGGTATATTGTGCCTTGATGCAGAGCCCTCAGCAAAATGGACTAAGAGGGTGAATATTGGTGTACTTATTCCAGGTCTTCTTTCAGTTTTGTGGTCCACAGATCGAAATCTGAAAATGGTGGGGTCAGCTACAAGAAAGATTCAGGGCTGGGAATATTCTCATCTGCAGAAAAGGCATGAACATTTCTATGCATTTAGCTTATCAAAACAAAGGATCTTGATTGTAGAATAAA
The DNA here is from genome assembly GCA_013400775.1 of Chaetops frenatus. Taxonomy (NCBI): domain Eukaryota; kingdom Metazoa; phylum Chordata; class Aves; order Passeriformes; family Picathartidae; genus Chaetops; species Chaetops frenatus. Next base: position 433,023 of record VZTR01002240.1, on the reverse strand, counting down.
GCCAACAGGGAAAGTATTTTTCTGATCTAAGACAGCTCTTTAGTGCTCAAACATGTGAAGGAAACCGGGAACAGGAGATGGAAGCTAGACAAACTGGGAATGGAAATAAGGCACAGCAGAGTAATGAGCTATTTGGAAGAGATCTGTCAGAAGCAGGGAATTTCATCAGCACTCAAGTCTTCAGTCCAGTCCTGTCAGCCTTCTCCATGGGCTGCATGGTGTGAAGAGAAGTTGCGTGTCTGATGCAGGAACTATAGGTGGAGATTATGTATCACCTGTGCTTGCAGGAGGTCAGAGTAGCCCTGGTTTCCTTTGTAGTCTGTATTTGGATAAAAAATTATGATAGCTGCAGTTCTGCAGCCTGCCTCTTCTTTTCCTGGCATGATATGGGAACATCAGGTGCATAGAGATTTCTGAGGCCATGGACCTTTGTGTGCTGAGATACTACAGAACTCTGAATATTTACCACCAGAATTTGCCAGCTTTCTTACTGCTCAGGTGTGCCAAGTTGAGATAGCCAAATAATACCTAAATTAGGCCATATTCAGGTGGTCATATGCTTAGCCCTTCAATCCTCCAGCACCAGAGACCTGTGCCCAAATGGTGGCAGCCATGCTATGAGGTAGAGTTTTTTTCTGTTTATCTTGGCCCTGTCATGGCTGTGATGTTCACCCTGCCCCCTGACTTTATACTGCTGTGCCTGTCTTCCCTGCCAGGGACAAATGGGGTGCTGAAGAGGGAGCAGAGAACAGTGTGGGCTCTGGTCTCATTCCAGGAGCCCACAGTGTAAAACACTCTTATGTAAACACAGTTAATCTGAGGTTAACTCCCTTCTCTTACCTCTAGAATAAATTGCCCACACATCTTCCTGATGGCCTCTTTAAAGCAGAACAGATCAATTATATGGAAATATATATGTAGTACTCTGAAATAACAAGCCCTTGGAAACACCATACTGAGCCTGCGATGCTGTTTGCAGAACATGGAGCTAATTGGTGTGAAACCACAATTTACAAACAGTTTACCTCCTTGCCTGTGGGTTTCTGGGAGGGAAAGAATAGGTATGTCTGAAAGGAGGGAGTTGCTCTTATGCAAAAAGTGCTGTTTCTGTGAGAAATCGAATAGCAGCAGCTATTCTGGCTTTCATACAGTCAGGGATGTTTCTGCTTTGGACTTAAGTCCTAATTCTTTTACCCACCTGTGCAGTATGTATTATTCCATTTTCTTGAGATCTAGTACTTTGGTATCTGTATGTATGAAGGAGGCTTAAGGTGGCTTTTAGAAGCTCAAGAACTTCTTAAAGGCTTGAATAAATATAACTTTAGTGTTTCATGTGTCTCTTGCTTCTCTCATGGGAAGTGCTTGGCACTGTCTCTGTCTCATCCCTTGTAGGGTGAAGCAGGAGGATGGAAGATCATGGTTTATGCTCAGTACTCTTTCCCACTGGGAATAGGGGGAGTAAGATTTGAGATTTAGTTGATAATCAGAGAACTGAGGAGCCTGAAGCATTATTGGGAAGCTTGCTTCTTTGGAGAAGGTGCATGTGGGGAGGGATACTTAAAGCAGTGCTGCATTGCCAGCTAGATCTCATCACTAAAGCTGGAGAAAACACTTGACACTGTTTTGGGGCAGAGGTCCAGGGGACAAGACCAGGTGGCCAAAGGAGCAGCCACGAGAACTGCTGTAACAAGCAAAGTTTTGTATAACTTCTGTAGGTCTCTGTGTTGGAAACAATGCAGGCCATTTCCTGATAACAGGTAAAATCTTTGATACTTTCAGGAGCCCTTGCCAGAATGTGACCTCATTGAGAAGGAGTACATTTGTTCCCTGGCTTCCCCTTCAGTTATTCTTTCTCAGACTATGGAAAAGAGGCTGGGAGAGCCTCTAGACTGTTCTCAGTAGGGAAATATCCAGTTTCTTTGAGTGTACTTTCTTGCCTTGAGGTTAAAGAGCTGGGAAGGTTCATCACCTTGAAAGAAGAGTCTTGTTGAATAATTCTATCCGCTTTTTTTGAGATTTGAGAAATGAGAAGGCTAGACCATAGATCTATGGGAATCAGTGTGAGAAACATGATGTCCACTCCTCCAAAGTGTGCTACAGCTATAGTTAAAAGAAAGATTAAATAGCAGATTCATATCTCTTGTATGGATGATAGCAAGACAGGTAAAACCACAACCAGGGTGCAGGACAGGCCAGTAAAGCTGCTATCCCCATTGTTGCCAGGTTTGGGGCTGCATCTGCTTCCCCAGTCTCATCTGTGATTCTCCAAGGCTGGTCTTGTATTTTTTCCACATTTGTTTTCAGGCTGGCTGTCTGCTTGGCCATCCCTTCACTGTCTCTTGGTTTGGTGTGTGTGGTTCCAACAATTTCAATGCCTTCACTCCTGAGGAAGGGATCTAGGGTACTTCCCTTGTGCACTGCAGCGCCCCCTTTCCTGGACTGGTGTTCCTCAAAGGCACACACAGCAATGTGTAGTCTAGCTGCAATGGCCTGCAATGCTTTTTGGTTTAGATCCTGTCCTGCTTCCTAACTTAGCACAACCTTTCCATAGAGTGATGTTGGGGAAAGCCCTTTTTAAATTTTTTTTTAGCCAGGGCTGTAGAAGGGACCTGCCTGTTTTTATCCCTTAGTCTAGTTTCACAGCTGTACCCATGTTCTAAGCTTAACCATATGCTCTGAGCTGTGAGGACACTTTTCCCCATCTTTCCTTTGTCTTTTACACTGCATGGTCCACAGTAGAACTGTGCCTTTCCACTCTGTGCAGCATCTGGCAAACTGAAGGCAGCTGGCATACTGTCAGTACTTAACAGAAATTAAATAGTAGTAATACAAAGATACCTAGAGAGATTAGAGACTTGGTACGAAAACAAGTGAAGAGTCAACTTGGCAGAAATGAAAGTTAATGCACCTGGCAGCAATGGGAATGTGGGAAAATGGAGCCCTCTATGAATATTTGAAGTGTGTAAACACCAAGTGGAGAAGGAATTAGTTAATGTGTGTTGGGCAGAGCTAGCAGTGATGGGGAGAAATACAAATGAGGAAACGCTTATGGTGAACTTATTGAGCTATTAAATAGTTTCCAAAAGGAAAGGCTCAGAGTTGCTTTGCCTGGGATAAAAAGTGTGTAGTAAAAATACTAGAGCACACTGACTAAAATTCTGGGACCACTCAAGTCAGTGAGGAAATTTGTTCTGAAACAATGAAAGCCAAGATTCCCTCCCCAGATAAACGTGAAAGTGAATCGGCAGAAAAATTGACCTGTGATTGAGAGTTTGCTGTGTTCAGAGCTGTTTTGATAGTTTCCCTACAATGCAATATATAATGGTGGCTTATGAGAACAGATAAACATGAAATATTAAGTATGGCATTGTATATAAATAAGACCAGTGTTTTACAGTTCAAGGCATTGTTATTCTACATGATCACAGCATGCAAACATCTGCAGAGTATGCAAGTAATATATGAAGGTATTTAGTATGAGCATCATATAGATTCTTGGGGAGTTGATAGGCAACAGTGGTTTTCAATCTCTTTTAGTTTGCAAAGCCCTACAAAATTTCCTGAGATTGAGGACCCCTCAATGGTGGATTAACATAACAGTGTCTCTTCTTTATTTTTATGGAAACTGTAAATATATCTCGTGGAACTCTAAGGGACCAAAATTGGAATGTGAATATTCTGGCAGGAAGATATCTGGGTTGCATTCAGATGTGATAAATGTTGGTAAGGCAATTTTACTTAGGTATATTTTGATGTAATTACTATTTTGTGGGTTTTGAAGTGCAACTCTTCTACTTTGGAAGGCCTTGCTTTATATAACGTTCAATGCACGTTGAGAGCAACCTGAATTTGCTTGCATCTTTTTACAGGCTCTAGATTGAGTGTCAGCCTAGACTTTACCTTCAACAGCAGAGTTAGATCAAAGCAGCAGCCAGTCTTGGCTGAAGGTCAGTGATCTCATCACCAAAAGATCCCCCTTTGTCAGCACAGCTACCCTTGGCAAAACTGATAGCTGGGGCATGATTATTCACATGTCTGTGTCATGACATCAGAGATGACAATTACAGCAATAAATGAGTTGTTGGTCTTAGTAACCTTTTCCTCCCTGGCTGCAGTCCACGTAAGATATGTGAGTTGAACAATCCAGCTTCCAGCTGAACACAGTTTTGTTGTTTTGTGATTTCTTTTTTTTCCTTCTGCCTGCTAAATAATTCTTTGATGTGTAGTGGTCTTGAGTGAGTTCTCCATTCCCATGTGAAAGTGGAAATAGCAGGTAGGAAGTAGCAATTGAAAACTTCTGGCCTGGAGAGATCAGAGTACGGTCTGCAGCTTTTGAGGGGCATCATGACAGATGGCAACAGAAATGGAAATTTTGTCCTGAAGGCGATTTTGACATTTCAAAATTTTATGTTGTCAAACTGGGAAGAAAGCCCCAGTTGGTTACTGGCTTAATTTTGAAACACACATTCAGTATTTTTAATTTAATTGCAACATAAATATTTTAAAGGTATCTGAAATACTTTGTGAAATATGTATTTACACTAAAAGATGTTTTGATAACACTGAGTGACTCTTTTTACAACCAGTATATTCATGCAGAGACTGCACAGCTCAGTTCTGTCAGATCAACTTTTCTGATAGAAGACTATGCTGTTTTTAAGATTTCAGCTAAGGAACATAAAACTCCTGCTCCTTTGAGAAGAGGAATACTAAACACGTTATAAAAGGAGAGGATTTAGCATTCCAGTATCATACTAACCAGCTCAAAATGGGGGTATCTTAAGTTTTTCTTTAATATGACACCTATTCTTACTTTTTAATGTCATTCTGCTGTCTCAAAATGTGACACCTTCTAATTTAAGGGACAAAGTCCTAAGAAATGCTAAAAGCTCCATACTGAAATTTTAAAAAAGATTACGTTGGATATGAACCAGCTTTTTACAGTGGCAGAGCATTGGCCGTGGAAGTTTACTGAGGAGGTTTGTTTAATTCGTCTTCCTTTGGGATCATTCTCTTGAGTTCTGGTGTCTTTCCAACAGATGTTTTCTAGCATATCCTCATGTCTTGAACTTGTGTTTACTTGCAATTGGTGGTGGAGGAAGGTCAAGTCCCCTTACCACTGATACTGTCTGAAATTCAAATGTCTGTGTAATGAAGGGAGCCCATACTAACATTTAGTGGCCCAGTGTCCCACTTTGACAGGATAATGGTAATGGGCAGGTTAGAACCGCTCTAAAGCATCACTGTGGAGACATGGGGTAGAGGTGAGGTTACCAGCAGAGCTTTTGTGATAAAAATGTCTTACTGGTGTGGAATTAATCTTAAGCTTGAAGTTGTGATGTGGCTGTTTCCTGTGCAGAGCACAAAATAAGGTAGGGAATGGCAAGGGTCTTCCTGGAATGGGTGCCCAAAGTCCTTTACAGCTGGGGGGACTGCGTGGAGGTCTTGTCTTGCAGTGGGAATGATCTGATCAACAGCTTGGCTCAAGGAACTCTTTGATTTGTTAGTCATTACAGCTCAAGATCACATAAGTATTTGAATTTTGCCAAGGCAATAGAATATATTCTCCTTCTCCTGGAGAAGGTCAGATAGTTGGCCTTTTCTCTTTGGAGTGACCTTCAAGATTAATACTGCATTACGTATTTCCACTGTTAAATTTTTTCAACAATTCAAAATTACGTTACTCTCACAAATTAACTGAGTCCCTGCCCCTGTCCTTGCCCCTGGCTCCTGATGGATTTTATCATTTAATGAAGCCCGATTCATTTTTTTCCCCAAGTTTTATAATTTATTATTAATTTTAAACTTTTTTTTTTTTTTTTTTTGGTTTCAGAGAGATCGTGAGGTTGCACAGTAAAGCCATACTGTATTTATAAACCTGCTAAAAATTTACAAACAGAATATAATGTGCATATCACTACATTAGGCAATCAGGAAACACTGTTAAATAATTCGATTATGTATTATGAAGACACGATAATAATTTTTTAGCTGGAAATGAAAGACACCTCCCTTTGTACTAATTATTATTTGCATTGTAGTTGAGCCCAAAACATGAGTTGGGCTCTCAGAGCCCCATTAGGTGAGGTGTTGGGTAAATTTTGCCGAGAGAGAGAGAGAGAGAGAGAGAGAGAGAGAGAAGACTGCTGATGTGCTTTACTCTGTGGAAGTGCTGATGAATTGCAATCATGGAGACTAATTAAAGCATCTGGATGGATAGATAAAATGGACATAAACCAGATTTAATTGATGGAGAGCAGAGGAGGGTTTGACAGTTAATTAATGTTTTTAATCAGTTGTGGATTTACAGGAGGAAAGGGAAAGGAGGAGGCTGATGGGGTCTTAGCCCTTGCTGATAGCAATACCTTGTGCATGGGAGTGCCTGGTGTCACATGGTGAGAGAGTGTTCACACGCCCATCTTTTCCTCTCCTCTCTCATCATGGATGCACTTGACCTCAAAGCTTTTTATGTACATATTTTTCCCACCTCTTAATTTGCTGATCCCTTATAGTTTTGAAAGATGTCCAGTCACCTTTAGGAAATTCCCATGTCTAGATCCTTACAATGCACATCAGATACAGAAATAGAGCAAGGCCCTATGGTTTTGCAGACCACAGTTTGAAAACCACTTGTCTGAAAAATGGGGAGTATTAGACATACTTTGGATGTGGCTCTTAATGTTGTTCTGCCATTTATGTGCTGCAAATCCTGAAGATTTGTCCCTAGGCTGAGATGTGTTAAGGTGAAGGATATAGTGAGTAAGAATATACACAGTGTCCAGGCTTTCAGATAAAGTGTTATTAATACTCTGCACCGGTGTGAATGGGGAGATCTGTATTTTTAATGGGCTTTTCACAAATTACAATCTTCCCAATCTCCAAAAGGAGAGATGGGGGAACTTTTGCAGCAAATATTAATGCAAAAGGGTTTAATCTTATCCTTCCAGAATTCAGACTGAAATGGATCTTACATATGCTAACATACTGCTGCCAGTTCCAAGCTGGGTTTTTGGAGATATGCATGCACACTTGAGAGCTTTTTCCATTGTTTGTCATATTCAGACGAATGCTAATTTTCACTGGGAAAAAACCCAGTATCGATTCTGAAGGATACATATAATCAATAACAATTGCAATGTGGCAATTATGTGCATGACTCCAAGTCCTGGCTGGCACTCTCATGGCCCAAAATTGCTTCATGAGGTTCTACAGTACTGCCCTGCTATGGGGAACAGCAGAGGGGTAAAAATGGGAAAAGACCTGTCCCAAATCACTCATAAATACAGACTGTGAGGAGGGACAGGATCCAAACAACTGGAATGCACCATGCATTATAGAAAGTGCTTGCTATTCAGACCTGGTTATGGCCTGATCCTTGAGGGCTCCTCTGTGATGTGCAGAAGAGCATTGCAGAGATGCCTGACTGGGGACTAATCAAGTTCTCCCTGGACTGGAAAACCATGCATCCCATGATACAGGCTTTATTGTTTTGGGGCTCTCTTGTAACAACTGCACAACACTCCACCAAGCTCAAGTACCATATAAGCTGGAGATAGCGTGGGGAATCCTAAAATGCCTTTGCAGAGAATAAGGGTAAGAGATGCCATTAGATGTCTAGAACCTTTCTTACCACAATCAGCCCTTGTCACTAAGGGAGGGCTGTGTGTGGGTGGCACTTTACCCAGCAATTGTGCTTTCAATCTCTGCAGCTTTGTGTAAAGACTTAATCTTGTGCCTGCTCTCACTGCAGAAGTTGCTTTGATTGTGTGTTTGGGAGCGAACCAATGATTCCAGCAGCCTGCTCTGCAATTGGGCAGTGCTCAGAGGTGATATAAATGATGCTCTATGTTACCTGGCAGCAACTCAGTGTAACTTACAGGAACGTACAGTCAGGGAATAAATGATGCAGGAGCAAAGGCAGCTCAGTGAAAGGTGTAAGACAAAGTGAGAGTGGGAGGTTCTTTATCTTAGTTCTACTTGGTAGTTGCTTTTCTATCTACCCAGTTCTATTGGCCTGCAAATTACAACTACTTATCAACCAGAGGTAAAATGTAATATCATTTCAGTCACTTTGAGTTTGACCCAAAGTGTTTATATCCATGAAAAAAAATGAATGATTGTCACTTATTTATTTTTACAAAAAATGATGGGCCATTGTGCAGGAGAAATCAGCCTCAGCTGACATTCACAGCTGTTCTTTTATGTGGGAGGCAAGCAAAGTGAAAATAGTATGCCACTCATGTTTCTGTTGGACAGTATTTTGGAATACACAGTTAATCTGCTCAAGGGGGAAAAAACATGGGGAGAATGCACTGCTTAGCAATAAAATACATCAATACACCCAACATCACCACATCAATATACAGTGATTAAATTTATAGCTGTAGCTTCACAGTTGTTCTGCCTGAAAACCCCCAGGGTGGCCTCAAAGTCCTCTGCTTCTAATCCAAACTGGTGATGCCGTGGTGCTTCTGCCATGCAAACCCCCCCCCAGTTTGCTTTGTGTAACAGCAGATTTCTCATATATCCAAGTTAAATACAGCAACAGCAGAATTCTTCCCAGGAAAGGCTCAGTTAGGGAGGGTCTCCCATCCTTTAGTGATCACCTAAGCAAAAAAAGATTAAATTGGTTACAATGAGTATCCTTAAAGCTGGAGAAAGGCAGGAAGCAGCTCTGCTCTGCCTGTTGAGGCTTCTTCAGTTCATCTGTTGGGGCCTTAATAACTGCTCCAGAACTACAACAAGCATCAACACTTCCAACCAAGGCTCCAGCTTTTTAACATATTTTATTTTCTGGCTGCACTGGCTGAGGTACGTGATAGCTACATTCAGGCCAACTGTTAAAATCCTTAACAGGAAGAAATGTACCTGATTTTATGGGAACTAGTTTTAAAAAGGGTGATGGGTGGTGGATCAACAAATGGACTAAGTCTTTTCCAGGGCTACCAAAGTCTGCCTGTGGAAGTGTCATATGCCTCAGTGCTCTAGTTTTTTTCTTCTAGGATAACAGCTTCTTTCCCTTGGCTGTAGATGAGTCCTGGGTCTGACAGCTGTGTATCCTAGACAGTCTGAGATTCACATCAGCCTCTTGAATTTAGATACCATAATCAGTGAAGTCATTGTATCCTCTGGTATCTAGCTGGGCACTCAAAATCACGTTACTATGGGAAAAAAAAAAAGACTAGCCTGAGATTTCACAAAGAGAAATGTGTCAATGTGGCAGTTCAAAAGCATTTGGGCTTTATCTGAAATTGTAAGGAAAAGTCAGGAGGTGAGTAAATTACCTACACAGGCTCTGACTGGGATAAATTCAGCCTGAGAAGGGAGAGCTCTAGGACTCCATTCTGTACATCACTCATTAAGCCTATGCCTAGAACTACAGTTTGGAGGGAATATGCTGGTTGCCTTACCCATGTCATGGATCTCTTTGTGGTCTCTGATTCAGGGCTGCTTCAAATGTTCTAGAAATGTCAAAATGGAAGATTGTCCAGGGGTTCTTTAGCTTAAAAAAAAAAAAAAAGAATTAAGCTTTCAAAATAATATACTGAAAATGGGGGTTTGTGCCTGTCACATGTGAAAAAGAACAATTGCTATATCTTCTGATCAAAGATGAGTTTGCCAAAAATAAATTACAGCTGATCCAATTTATATTGACTTTTATAAAATACCCACCACTGTAGAATCTAAGCAAGGAAAGATCTGATCTATAGATATATATTCATGCATTGTTTAAAAAATTAAATACAAGCCAAAATAAATGTTCTGTGAGGCAGAGGCAAATTTTCTGCTTGAAAGCAGCAATAAGCTTCTTATTGTTTAATAAATATTTGTACTGGATTTTCAGCATACAGAGAGATCATAAGCAAGAGATACAAGCACAAAATAAACAATAAAGTGAGAGCATACAACAGAAAGCTAAGCAAATCATCACATTACAGGATTTTCCAAAGCACAAATGATTTTCTTGTAAAAAACAAGTCCTATGCTTTATGAGATAAAGAAATGTTTAGCATAAATGTGCATCACTGACACTGATAGCAGAAATGGATGTTAGAATGAGCTGACCAAATTTTTCTGCCTATTTTCATAGCCCTGGATTTTTTCCACTGACTTGTTTGCTTGCTGTTCCATGATTCTGTGTAAAGAAGTTTTTGTTGGGTGATGACTTGTCAACCTTCTTGATGATGCTGAGCCAAGGTATGAGATGGCACTCCCCCAGGTGGTTTAAGAGGAGGAGGAAACTTAAATGATCCTTTCCTCCTTCCCTCCCTGCCCTATGCAGGCTTGCAGCTGTGCCTTTCTAAGTGCACTCCTTAGTGCTGATTGCTTGTCTTGCTTGATAGTCATGGCCCAGGCTGTGCATTATTGAGTCTGCAGCTCACCAGGCTTTGGGAAAATGGACTGGAAAACAGTGTGTTCATCAGAGTATTGGGCACATACACACACACACACATATCTATATATATATATGACATATGACTAGCTGTACCCAGCAGACACGACTTTAATACCCTCAGCTGTCGTTTCTGCTCCCTTGTTGGAGATGACTGGAGAGTTGGCAGAATGAGACATGTGCCTGTGCTCCAGTGGCTGCTGCACTCATCTGATGTATTAGCACAAACCCACCCTTCATTGGCAGTTTATGCTAATACACCAGCCTTACCTAGAGCATTCAAGGTGCAGACACATGTTTCTTCTGCTTTCCCTGCTGTTGGGGAAGTAACTTCTGGCAGAGGAACAGGGTAGACAGCTGGGGAGAGGTAACATCTTAAATCACATCAGCTAGTCTCCTTGGAGCTCGTCTATCAAACACATTTGCACACTCACAATGGGTGCAAATTGACTGTGTTTTGCCTGGGACCATCAGTCATACTAAGGAGGACGGCCTGGGACAAGGGCATGAAGCTTCATCACGGAGTGTGTCTGCTTCCATGTAGTATGTGTGTGTTACTCCTTACCAGCTTTCCTGTCCTTGATGGGGACTGAGGCCCCCAGGCTTGGTGACTTGCTGCACCCCTGCTAACCAGGGAGAGAAGGCTGGGGTGCAGAGCCAAGCCCTGGCCCGCAGCAGTCCCTGCTGCTCAGCTGTTAATGTTTCCCCAGCAGGGCTGCAGAGTGTGTCAGCTAGCATTCCCTCTGGCAATGCCTGGCCATGATCCAGGAGATGGCAAACACAGAGCCTGGAATGTGCTCCTTCAGGGCGTGTTTCAGCCTGGTGGCTGAGCGAAGGGACTACAGTGGGAGCTGCCTCTGGAGGGTGGGGATCACTATCCCAACACCTCTCCTGCCAAAACTGAGGCTTGTGGGAACAGGGAGCGTGGGGTTTGGATGGATGTGGCTGGCAAGATCACTTCTCTTGCCTTCAGTTCTCACAAGGTTTTCCTGATGGCATCTCACACCTACTTGTGCTGTAGCTTCCTAGATAAATTCACGCTCAATTCTATCTCTGCAATTTCCATATCATGTTTATTCAGAATAAGTTGTTTTTGCTTCTCTCAGCCCTGCGGGGTTAACCTGTCTTATGAAATTCAAATGTCCTCCTCTTGCTTTCTGCCTTGTAACACTTCTTTCTTTTCCTCCCACCTCTTTGTTGGCTTCATGGACTGTGCTAAGCTTGCAGGAGATACCAGAGGGCTGAGAGGGAGATGTCTGCCCTAGACATCTCCAAAGCCAAACCCAACCCCTTCAGTATGGGCTGCATTCTGCTGCATTGTGCAGTACTTTTGAGTACTAACATTACACAAAGCTGAGCACCCATTACTGAGGAAACTTTTTTCCCGATTCCACTCTGAGGAATGATACACCAGTGGGCCAAAGATCTAATACAGAAAGCATTAAGAAGATAGGAATTTCTCCATCAGCTCAGCAGTTTTCAGAGTTGTACTAGAGGAGGCTTCCTATTTAAGGGAGTGTTTTATCTCTCTGTTAATGCCTAATGTGTTGAATTGTTACACAGGGTTTTTCTATCACAAAATAAGATGATAATGACAATTTCTGACTGTGTAGCCAATGATTCTTTGTACTACTTATAGATTCTTTCATTCAAGGATCTTAAATCTCTTTATGCCTTAGCTCTTTAAAGGACCCTATTTGCTTAGACTTCCAAATCCCACTAATGGAGTGCTTAACTCGTAGTAGATATTGTAAAATATTAAATATTTGAAAAAATTCCATCCAATAGCTACTAACAAATAAGTTTAAAATTGTATTATTCCCCCTCATAACAGCATGGGGGCTAATAACACATCGAAGAATCAGGCTTCCAGAATATATTTGTTCTGGTTTGCAAAGGGAAAGATGCTGGATTTGGATTATTTCCCTGTTACTTTATAATGCATTGTGTGTTGGAAGAGCATGATGGGTCCTGCAGAGGAAGCAAGGTGATGGGAGTGCCCTCATAAGGTACCACGAATCACAGGAGAGATAGGCCAGCCTTCCAGTGGGAAGAACAGTGGCCTTGAACCCCAGATTTACAGCATGTAACACAGTTGTTGTGTTTGCTCCAGGCTTGTCTTCAAAGAAAGTGTTTTGTTTTTTCTTTTCTGTTAAGCATCCTCTTTTACCCCCTCCCTTGGAATTTCTTCTTGTTAACAACAGGGCTTTGACTTTTACTAGGCTGAAGGCAAGAAAAATAGTTTTCTTCACACTAGTAGACATGTCACCTCTAGCCCAGCTCCTTTAGCAGGCTCTGGGTGATTTGAGCATGTAACACGCAAGTGTTTTAAAAAGCAGTACAAATAGTGAGCTAGGAAAATGAAGAGACAAGACTGAGCGTCTTAGCAAAAACGCTTAAGTTCCTTGTCACTTTTCCACTGTGTGAAGAGGCCTTGGCACAAGGCAAACACGACTGAATGCAGCTGCAAGCAGTTTTAGTCGGTCGTGTGACTACAGAGAATCAGAGTGCTGCAAACTTTAGCAAGGAGCTTCACTGCTTTATTTGCAGCCATGCACGGCACACAAATCCTCATTTACACAAGCAGCGTGCTGAAGGCAGTCTTTCCCCGTGCAGCATAGGCTGTGACCTTGCCAGATGCCGAGGTCATGCAGCTGCTCTAGCAGGTATTTAGCAGCCTACAAGGTTAAGTTTGACAATTGCACCTCGTGCCCTGCTGTCCGAGTGCTCCTGCATGCTGCACTCGCCTGCCTCCACGGATAAACCTCATCTTCCCTGATTGCGAGATTTAAGTTTTTACCTGGAAAAGACCAAAGGTTAATGTGGCAACAAAGCAGAATGGTTGTTATTTGGAGTAGATAACAAATAGTTCTGTGCCCTCTGGTGCATTGCTTTAAAAATCTTCAGTGAAGGGGAAATAGTGAAATGGTATTCTGTAGGAAGGCAGTTTGAGTTTGAGTGGTTCATCTGAATCAAAATTTTCACATTTCCAGTGGTTTTCTATATCCCAGATTCTTAAACAAGCATGACACAGACAATCATTCTGTCTGCCTGCATGTCAACCTGTCAGTTATGATCTTCTGTGGTATCAGCTGGCTGCTTTCAGCCACATTTCCTAACAGGATAAGTGATTTAAAAAAAAAAAAAAAAAGTTCCTATAAGTACCAAGGAAATTAATGGCTGGGCTAGGGAAACAGACTTGAATGAGTGCCCTTACTGGGAGGAAAGATGGTGGTGAGAGCTGGAGTGTAACTTGCCCAGTGTAGCCTGTCAGCTGGCTGATGAGCATGTGCATAGCTGGGAGCAGACTCAGCGGGAGCTGCCTCTTGTCCTGGCTTTGGTCAGGTAACCACGGGGATGCTGCATAGGTGTACGTGCAGGGGGCAGGGGCTGCTGCCATTTAGGACCAAGTGATATTGCAGAGACTAAATGGACTTAGATACCAGAACATTTTAATCACAGCCATATGCATTTTTATGAGTTACACAACTTCTCTGTTCAGTGGGAGAGATGACAGAGCCCAGGAGAGAATTTGGATGGGCTGGTGTAGCAGCTCCAGCTGTGCTGTGCATATTCCCAGTGCTGAGTGGTGGGGCTCCTTGGGGGCTGTCCACAGTTATCTCCAGGTGCTCTCAGATATAAGTTTTGGTACAGATTAGCCAATGTTTGATTAGTCCATTCCCTAAATGTACACCTGTCTATTGCTGCTTGCTGGTGCCACCGATCTGCTCATCTGGACGAGCGGTTCTTGACAACATCTTGCTTAAGTTTCTCTTCTTAAATGGAAGTTATTCCCTTATCCCATCAGGTCAACTCATGTTCATATGCTAACATCACTGTCAGCTAGGCCTACCTTATGCAAGATGCTACAAGGAAACATAGGGAGAGAATAAGGTATGTTCAAAGGAGAATGGCTGGAGAAGAACCCCATGACTTTGGGTTATGGGGGACGTAGGACTGAAAATGTGAGAAATGAGAATTGCTTTTGCTGTTGCCTGCAAACAACTCGTTAACTCCAATGTTCTTGAGGAGCAATATGCACTCAAACCACTGCTATGTGCCTGCAACCTTAACTTCACCTTAGCAAAGTTTCTCTGTGTGCATTGGTTATTTATTACTGCTAGCGCACAGTGGATGCCCAGGGGATTTCAGTAGCATGGGGATATGATTACACTCAATAATAAAAATAATGTGCTGTAATAAATCTGTCATTTAGGGTAGAAAATATTGACTGTTAATAAAATTACCTGTAGTATGGACTAAATTATTTTAGTACTATTAAAAATTCCAATTGCCAGTTTCATGGAGATGCAATTCCTTTTACTGTGGGTGGAGGAGCTGATGGGTAGATGGAAGCAACGGAAAAAGGAGGGTGACTGCAAGACAGGGCCTGAAACTATCACAAGGGAATTACAGGAAATGCAGTGGTTGTGTAGCAGAAGGTCATATTCATGGTGGGGAGAATAATTACATTTTTGGAGGGCAACAGCCAAAACTGGGCAAAGTGCCAAGCATGGAGCATTCTTGTATCAGAAACATTCTTATAGTGTGATTAGGGAAGGAGCTGGGCTCTTGAGGGTTTGGTGTAAAGGTTTATTCTTTTAGGCCATCTCCAGTCTCCTCTGAATTTCTTTACTGACTCAACAGGGAACAGGGGAATGGAGAATTTAAAGTCTTGATTGTTCTGACCTGTTAAAGCCAAGCCTTGTGGGGAGAGGCCACACAGAAAAGTAAAGCAAATGAGAGAACCAGAGGCACAGTATGGGGCCAGGTGGGAAAAGGATTTGGTGAGGAAGTTGGCCAAGAGCAGAGAGCATGAAGTTTCTTGGGCTTGAACTCGATGATTTTAAGTTTTTTCCAAAGCCTAGATGATTCTGTTATTCTACCTGTAGAGTAACACTTGTAGGGCTGCATGCTGCTTTCTGTTTCTGAGTGGTGGTGTTGCCAGAGAAGGGGAGGGCATATGAGAGTCCTGTTGCCAGTCCTGCTGAGAAGGCTGGGCTGGTTGACAGAAGAGGGGATGTTGGAGTGCCATCTACAACGAGAATTGAGAGGGAGCAGGAGGTCACTTCTCAGCAGGGAAGACTGGACTGTGTTGTCCATAGGGACTGAACTAAGCAGCAGTCAGACACAAGGCAGAGTAACTGTTATTGAAGAAGTACCCAAAAATGAACAGGAGGTCTGGCTGTGTCTCTAGGTTTGACTAGGACTAAGAAAGAGGGAATGCAACCATAAAAAGAAAGTGAGGTTAGAGAGTGTGAGAGAAAATGGACAAAAGTCTTTCCTCAGTGTCTCAACAGAAGAAATATGGGAAATGACTAAACAGGAAGATCTCATGCATGAAAACAATGATGATTTAGTTGGCATTACAGCAAGTGGGTAGGATAATGCATGTGACTGGAATATCAATAAAGGAAGATATGATCAACAGCAGAGGAAAGAAAAAAACTAGGGCAGAAGAAAATGAGGTTGTATAATGATGGATCAAAAAGGTAATTCAAATTTTTTTTCTGAAACAATTCTTTTCCCCTGTGTAGAACTTCTGACCTGACATTCCCATGTGAATCAGGCCCACTATATTTTGAGATAAAAAGTTAGGCCATAAAAAGAAGGCTTTATGGTTTTTTTCTTTTTAAATGAGATATTCATTAGAAACATGTTTCCTTTTTAAGTGGTCCAGTAAGCATGATCTCATAGTTACAGCATGATGAACAGAGGGTCAGTGTGATTGCAGTAGATATAGGGCAAAAAAATTTGTCATTCCCTGAATGAGTGAGCTGGGGCTCCCTCTAACCTTTTAAAACAACCATGATAGGATAAACAGCCCAGCTTATCCCTTCTTCTGCAGACTGATGTGGGACTAGGTAAGAATTGGGGTGCTCCTACCTATTCCACCTTCCATGTGAGCTGGTCAAGTCACCGCTGGTTTTATCATGATTGGATGGTTCAAATGTCGCTGATAAGATTCACTGCATCCTCTGAGGATTAATTCAGAAATATTTTGAAACTTCTTTGACATTCTGCAATTATCATGGCATGATGGACATGTTAAATTTTAACCTGACCTCTTTTAATAGGATATGTGTTATGGGGTCAGTTCCTCCATCCAGAGAATTCAGATTTTGAATTATTGTGGGATTAAAGATCTGAACATTGCTACAGACATTCATTCAGAATGGTCTCTGTACCAAGAAGTTTCCAAACAGAAAAAAGGCAATGAGTTAAAATGTTAGAAGACTTTGAACGTATGGCAACACAGTCATGTCTTCTTTTCCTGTTGCTATAGTGTTTCTGGAAAAATAAAGGGAAAAAAATGAAGGAATAAAAATGATGAGAGGTATTCCTCTGTCTAACTGACTTCTCTCCAGTCATGACCACTGCGAGACTGGCTCACCTAGAGCAAGGCACATAGTGCTTTTACTTCCATTAGCACTCTGAGAGCCAAAAATAGCCGTGGAGGAAGAAGCTGACCTCTTCTTATATCTGTGTGAAAGCATCAAAATGAAAGGCACTGAGCTGTCCTGGCAGATCCCAACATGTATTTCCACAATTGATGTTTGAAGTAAATATCTTTGTATATATCCCCACAATGAGGTTGGTTCGAATTTATTGAGAAACTAAAACGTTATTTTTGGGAAAAAGACATTACATACTCTGGTTTACCCCGACTGAAATATGTGGGAGTTAAATGAGGCAAAGAAACAGGCCATTGTGACATGAATATAACAATTGCACCTGCAAAAAACCAATGAACTTTCAGTACTGAAGTGTGGCAAAAATAAATAAAGAGATGTTTTATGAAGTGGTCACACAAAGTAAAAAAAAAAAAAAAAAAGTTAAAAACTGAGAAGACAGATCAAACTAGAAAATAATGGAAAAGCTTTTGGACATTTTAAAACCAAAGCTTGAGGACTATTTTATCATTATTATTATTACTGAAAAATATACTGGGGAAAAAGCCACACTGCTGGCAAAAAAATATCTCATCAGAGATGCTCATACACTGAGTATCTGGCAATTTTTTTTTAATTTTTTTTTAAGAGATTAAAAATAAAATACTGTAAATGATGGGCTACTGAGCTGGTGGTCAGTTGGATGTAAGAAGGGCTGGGGAGGAACAGTGTGTGGTGGGATGAAAGATGGTAGAATTTTAGTTGATGAGGCAAACACTGGCTGTATAACTCAAGAGTCCACTTTTCAGGAATGTGCGAGCTTCTGGAGCTATAGCCATATCCAAATTCATATCCCAATCTAATGTTGCCTGGATCTGGAGGAATTTCTGCTGTCTGGACTTTCAGTTCAGTTCATCATAGAGAAGAGGCCAAATTTCAAAGAGGTTTTTTTGGCTGTAGTGACTTCAATCTGCCCTTGGAGGTGATAAATGGTTCTCATTGTCCTGGTAGTTCTTCACTTTCTATTGCTGGGGAATCAGGCCCATGGTATTGGTTCTGACACAGCTCTAATAAGGATGCTGGAACTTTCTGCAAACCAATTATGGAACTGATAGAAATGAATGCAAAACTGTCCTCCAGTGTGAGCTGGAGATGGGGCACAGGGAGGATGGGAAAGTATTAAAAACACAGTCTCGTAAGCCCAAAGGCTAACAATATCAAGACAACTTAAAATACAAGGTAGATTAAAAAAATCCATTTGGCTGAAGGGAGGGTGTGTAAAGGAATTGTATAGAAAATGAACAAGCAAGGGAGATGGAATTTAACAGATAGCCAGCAGTGCACACCTCAAACCAGGGAGGGGAGGAAAGGGAAGCAAAATCAAATCACACTTGCTTGAGGCGGCAAAGAAACAAGAAAAGGCCTTATCAAAACATCCAGAGAGGGAGAGGCATCTGAGAGTTTCCAAATGAGAAAGTGAGGAGGTGGGGAAGACAGGAGACTGGCAGAGATTTTCAAACACTTTTGCTCAATTTTCTTTGCTTCAGATCACATAATTAATCCTCCTGCAGGGCTGTTTTTCAATACCATTGACTGCTTAAGACATATGCACCCTGTCAACACCCTCTCTCCCAACCACCCATGGAGAGCATCTTGTGGATTAGCACCTCCTGAGAGGGGACCCCGTTTGAGCCATGGAGCATTTGCTGGGTTTTGGGAGCAGCAGTCACAAGGAGAAATGCCAGAAGTTTGGAGCTGACATCTGCTAGTAGCCCTTGTGCCAGTCCCCTGTAGTTTATTCTGTTCCTCTGGGATGGATGACCTTAAAGGATAGGCAGGGCTTCTGGGCAGGTTCTCTATTTCTTCTGTAAGCAGGGGGAAGGAAGTAGGTGACAGGCACACTGTCTAGTGATTAAAAATACAGAGGAAATGCTATTTGGAGCATTTTCCTCTATTCTCAACTGATATCAATATATAATATATATCAAGATATATCCTGTCAATGTATACATTACTTTTTTTCACAGAATGGCAGCAAGGGAGCTTTTACCTCCCAATGATGAACAAGGGCCTTAAGACTATCCTTCTAACTTTCAATGCCTGACCTCAGTGAGACAATTCAGGTGAGCCTGGTGGCATTACCTTGCTGAATAAGAGCCTTAGATGATAAAAGTGAGTGCAGGAGATCCGTTATGCTTCAGTTTCAGTGAGGCAGCTGAGATAATGTTGCATAATAGGAAGAAATGAGATGAATTCCTAGCTGATAAAACATGCCATCTGAGGGCTTGGCAGATGAGAAACAGAATGAAATCCATGGGTTAAAGTAGAATAAGAAAGGCTTTTGCAAACAGATCAGAGCAAAAAGTAACAGTAGGGAGAAAGTAGGTCTATTAGTAAATGAGGATGGGAAAGAAATTAATGATGGCTTGAAAATGGCTGAGATTGAGAAGCTGGTTCTCTTTCACCCTAAAGTATCATGAACAAGATTAAAAAATAAAAAGAACAGTTTGAAAATGTAAAGGACAAACTGTAAAATAGCTTTTAAAGAGTAGGTATGGGAAGCTTGCAACAAGATAATGTTGTAGGTCAGCTCATCTGGGCAAGATATTATAGCAGAATGTTTTGGCTCTACAGGACCCATCCAGTCCCAATCAGACCCAGCTGGGATCATTAGGCAGTCTCCAAAAGAGGCTCAGAAGAGAGCTGGCAGATGTCTCCAGGAGGTGATCCATTTCTGGAGGAATCCCAGATCCTAGGAGATTTGAAAATAGCAGGCAGGAGCAGTAGCAGAATGGCTCTGGCTAAAATGGGAAAAAGATGAGGGTGTGCTGTGACAAAGAGTGGAGTTTATTGGCAGGTCCTCTCAAGAGTGGAGGGAGTGACCAGCTGCCTTACACACAGGCAAACAGCTGCACAACACGTGTGCTAGGACATGCAAACTTGCTGGCTTTGCTGCAATGCTGGTAATTATTTCTGAAAAGGCAGGCAGATTCGAGGAGATACTTGAAAGGCTTTCTTTTTAAGAAAAGTCAGTGACCTTCAGAAAATAAGTGATCCTGTAAGTAACTACCTTTTCAGTCTAACTTCTCTCTCCAGCAAAACAATAAAATATTTGGAAAATTACCAAGAAGTTCATAGACAATGAAACCATAAGCAATAGCAAGTGAAAGAAGAAAAGAAGAGAAAGTCCGTGGCCAAACTAATGCATGTGCCTTTGTAAAGAGTGTAAATTTGGAAGACAGAGGGCATCCATAACATACATGGATCACTGCAAAATATTGGATATCTTTAAATTCTGTGTTATCTTACAGGAATTCTGAGAGGAATATTGGAGAGTGAAAAGTGTCCTTGGGAGCTTGAAAACACAGCTTTATTAAACTGACAGCTCATGCAGCTCCAAGGGAGGTATTCTTTTCTTGGCCTGACAATATCTGTTGGGAATTCTCCTGTCTCTGCTCAAAATACAAACAAAAAGTTGGGGCTTGACTCTTCAGAAAATCCTCAGAGTTATCTGGCAACTTTCTCCCTCTGTTCCACTCCTGGAAAAGTAGCATTAGGCTCTCACTGAAGAGGTCTCAAGATCAGTCTTGCTAAATATGGCAGTGTTGCCCTTGCTGTGCTTCCCTAGAGCAGGCTCGTGTAACAAGCTCTATGCTCTGAAGGCTGCTCCAGTATCAGGATTTTAAATGTGCATGGGAGGCTTCTGAAAATGTTTTGATTTTTTCTTGTAATCTTGACCTGCAAGTCACAGATGTTCCATGACAAGCACAGCTGGCTGTGGCCACAGTCCTCGGCTGGTTTGCAGATGATTCATCTGGCACTTGGATTGGGATGATAGCAGCTAATGAACGTAGTGAAATAAAAAGAGTTATTTCCTTTCTTCCTGCCTGGACAGGAATGTTTTTCAGCTGAACTTGTCTTTATAAATAATGCACTATTACACACAACTTCTATCTGTCATTTTAATTTGTTTCCTTTCACTCTCCTCCCCCCACACATGTTCCTCTCCCTGTGGACTTTTCTGTTCACTTTCTCTCTTTCCCCTCCAGAGTCTTCTGTGTAAAAATGAAAAGGAAGAAAAAAGCTTCAGCTGAAAACTGCTATTTTGTTTATCTCCAAGCTGTCTGCCTGCTGTCCACTTATATTTCTATTTTGTCTCGAAGGGGAGAATAAATCTTTGTGCTGAAAGCCCAAAACTTTTGGAGCTGAGCAAAGCCCTAAGTCCCTTTCCACAAAAATGGGGCTTGACAAAAACTCTGTCACCTGGGGAAATCTCTCAAAGGCCCAGGCTCCCACCACACCCTGAAGGGCAACTGCAAGAGCCTGTGAATGAAAGACTTGCTGAGATATGTTCATCTTCCTCAAGGCTCAAGCTACAACAAAAGAGAGGACAGGAGGGGGTTTGTCATTCTTTTGGGTTCTGGTGCATAGAGTAGTTCCTGGCTTTCTCTTTGGCCCACTGGAATTTGAAACAAAAGGGTCAGACAGCTTTTAAATGAATAAAACCTCTTTAGTAACGTGTCTGGAGGTTTCCAGAAACTCACTTTAGGAAGAATAATCTAACCTGCATGGGGAAAAAATGCTTCTAGGGCATTCAGACAGTGTGGGGAATGTGCCCATTTCTTTTATGAGCATCCTAAAAGGATATAAGCATTTGATTAAGGATCCCAGAACCTCAGATGCTCATCTGTAGGAATAGGCTAATAATACCAAGTACTTGTATATCTGTTTTTGAGGGCCCAGGAGTCTCTCAGTGTGCACTTGTCCCATACCTGGCACAATGGACCTATGAGCACAGGTGAATAATTACAGAGAAACATCCTAGCAAAAGTAGGTTAGGGTGGAGTGGAAGAATTTATGATGGCTACAGAGCACTAGGTAAACTTGCTCTATACGAGTATAAATACCTTTCAGACAAGGCATCTCAGTTCTGCCAGGAGGGGGGGAATGTATGCTGATATTTGCAGCTTGCATGCAAATATCTTTTCCTTATCCCTGAAAGAGCCAAGTTGCTGTCAGTGCTGTCAGAAATCTGGTCACTTGTGTCTTAGTTACTCCCCAAAGTGAGAAGGCATTTTTAGGCACCTCGTGATGTGTTGGTTTTGCCCAAAGCTGTTGTAGCCAGGGGAAACCTATGACTTAGGCTGGGGCAGCATTACAAACGTACACCTATGGCAAGACCTGTTTTGAAAAGTTTCTTAAAAGAAATTCTCATCTGTTCAGGCAACATTGCATTACTGGAACAGAAATGTTCTGCAGTGGGACATGAGCTCTGCTGAAGCTCACACCAGAAATGAGGCACAGATCTGCTGCCTGGTCAGTATGGCCCCAGCCATAACCTGCTGTCAGTGTCCCTGACCACTTCTCTCTTCTCTTTTTCGCTTGAGTTTTCTGCAGAGCTGGGTGGTTTTGGATTTCCAGACCCAGCTGAACTGAGACTCTCAAGTTTTTTGTAGGTAGATTTTTCTTTCAAATTTCTGCTCTGTGAGGTCACCAGCCCTTCAATGTTCTCAGCTCTTCAAGAACTGTTCTCTGCAAGATAGCCATCTACCCGTAGCTTCCTGGGTAGATGGGTTACCCCCCAGGATCCAAATCTTTGAGGGAGAAAGTGAAATGTCCTAAAATAGTTCTGCTTTCTTCAAAATATTGATCTTCTCATGGTTTTACTGTTTCATCTTAAGAAAGATTTCTTACAAAATAAGAAAAAAATAAAGCTTACAATTTCTTTGGGGAGTGAGTAGGGGGAAGAACTGCTTTTTCTGGCTTTCTTTAACCACGCTCTCTATTATTTGCCTATATATTTATTTCTGAACTTCTTATTGTTGGGCATACTTGTCAAACACTCCCAGGCTAAAACATCTAATTGTCTGCTCCAGTGTCTATGTTGCACATCTGTTTCACCCTGATGTCTGTATTTATGCCATGAGCAACTAACAGGTCCAGTCAAATCTCCCTTCCAACTACAGAAGGCCAGGATGTTTGAAAGGGAGGCTGTTGGTTACAATCACAGAATCAGGGTACTTGGTGTTGCTTGAGGAGAACATTGGAAAGCGACTCACTTATTAGCTGCCTTCTTATTGAAACCCCAGTGCAAAATATCCCTTATGTGCCCAGAGTGGTTAGGGTTGGGGGTATGTGTGACATCCAACCTAGGGAAGAGTTGCTTAGCAACTGTGTCCTGCCCTCAGGCTGCCTGCAGCTGCCTGTGATGTTCTGCTTTGATGATGGAAATTCTTCCATCTTGTGTTCTCAGGGCTCTCTGTGTGTATCCCGCTGGGTGTACGTTGTGTGCATAGATTTTTCTATTGAGCTTGTCTGATCTTCCCTTAGCTTAGGTACCAAACTCACCTGCTCCTGCAGTCTGAATTCATCTTTGTTAATTAAGGGCAAGGGTTGTTTTTCTAACAGCTGGTTTACACAAGAAACTTGTGCAAGTTAAGTGCAAGTGATTCACAGGTTGGTTGTATAAACTGCTTCTTTCCCCTCACTTGTGGAAACTGCTTTTCATGTGCTCTTGGGGTGACCTTGCCAGTAGAGGGGCTGAGGGAGATAGTCTACATGAGACAACTTAGAGGTAGCTAAAGCAATTTTAAAAACTAATTCCATTGAGTCCCATTCACAGGCTCTCAGTGTGAAGTTATCAAGTTATTGCTGTGACACTTGATTCAGTAAACACATTTTACTTCATGGCTGGGCCGAGGGCACAGAGCAATGGATGGTCCTGCAAACAGCTGAGTCAGTGGAAGATACTGCAGCTGCTGACAGCTGCCCCCATGGTGCTGGTGATGCCATCCCTCAAGGAGTTGCCAGCTGAGCTGCTTCTTTCATTGCTCCTCTCTGTTTCAGTCTAAATGGGCTAATTTGTCTTAAAGAATAAAAGTAGCAAGCCTCAATGTCAAAGGAGTGGAAAAGGCAGTAACCTCTGCTGCAGGAAAGTTCACAGCCGGCTCCTCTTTCCTTGACTTGCTTGGTACAGCAGAAGGTCCTGCCTTCAGTCTTAATCTTGTATTTGGGCAAGATGTTTGGTTACTCCTTGAGCTCTAGTAACTGAAGTGCTCTGGAGGATGGTCCTGGATTCCTCTGGCATAAATAACCTAGGAGTCATTCAGAATGAAATGACTCTGTAAAAGTGCTGAGTCTGTGAACAGACTCAGCCAAAAAAAAGCTTCTCCCTTGTGAGCTACCTCTGCTGACAGCTCTTTCGAGAGGTTGGAAGTAAAGGTGCTGAATATCAGAGCAGGAAAATGAAATAGACAACTCTAGCTGTGTTTAGGTGAGGGCTTGTTTGCTTCCCGTGGTGATTTCTCAAGATCACTGTCAGAGTCTCCACAGGAAGAATTTTTACCCTGTTTTCACTGTCTCTGGGGAACAGTTTGATAGGCACCATGGATTTGCTTGCAAGCACTTTAAATAATTTCCAGATCTTTAAGTCCCAGATGGGGGTCTGACTCCCAGCTGAAGCTGCTCAGTGGTTCAGGTCAGACCCCTAGAGACAGCCTATCTGATGAACAGGTGCACCCTATGGAGCAGGGGATGTCTCAAGTGCCTTAAAGGAGAGTGTTGTTATTTGTAAACACATGTTAAGATATTTTGCCTGCATTATGTTATTACCATAATCATTACTTTTACTACCACTCTGTGCATTTTGCCTAACAGTTGTCATTTATACCTATCGAGGCCACTTCTGCTTCAAGAAATGATGAGATAAGATTAAAACAGGACAGAGAGTGGAGAGTGCATCCAGCAGGCTTGTGGTGGTACCTATACCTGCTCTCATCCAGAATTCTCAAACCCACTCCTTGGCTCTGTGCCCTTCTCAGGGCAAACAGTCCTATACCAACAAAACCCAATTTCTCTTGAAAATTCATATTGGAAAATATCACTACTTCTAGGCCACACAAACAGACATTGATTGGTCTTCAGTCCTGGCAACTCAAATTAGTGAAAGGAGGAAACTGAATGGGTGAAGCATGAAAGATGCAGAAAAGGAATGGCAGAAAGGGACTGGAGCTGAAAGAGAAGAAAGGATGCAAGTAAGCAAGATAGTTTATAGGGAGATGCAAATTCTTTTGTTAGACCAAATGATACAGATGGGAAAAAAATAGTGTGGATTTTTTGGTACAACACCCGAACACCTGATGTAGTCTCTGTTGGAGACCATAAAAGGTCGCTATCTTGACCTGCTGACCAGATCTCTTCTGTCATCTTGCCTTTACAAACTTTGGGCTCTTTTCAGACTGTTCAGGCTTCTGTAATGTCGACTATTGTTCATTACTAAGGGCTTAGAATGGGCCATATTCACATTTGCCATGTTATGCATAGGGAATGTCTAGCTGGTGCTGTTGAGAATCTCTAGCTGTCAGGAACTGCTTTGTGCAGATCCAGGGTGGTGAAAAAGATGGAATATACCCAGCTGTAGGGCAGGAGTGGAGGTAGGTCATTTTCTGGAGAGACTCAAGCCATTCCAATTCATTGAGTTGCTGATGATAGTGAAATCTTTTATGGGATAGGACTTATGGGGTAGAACACCAGCAAACCTTCTCCTTATCCATCCCCTTCTCCTCAGCTTTAAATACTTCCAGGTGCTAGGACAATGATACAGATTAAGCTATTAAGTTTGTCCAGACAGCCTAATCACACTGGGAACTGGGAAGCAAAGGGACCAGACGTGAAAAAAGTCTGGCACAAGCATGAATAAGCATCTCAAGCAGGGAGCTTGTTTTTATTCCTTGCAGCAGGCTCTGTGCTCTCCACAGCTACTCAGCTGTCTGAATGTGTATGTAAAGCAGTATTATAAATCTGTGGTGCTACATGTGTGTTTTTATTCCTATTACTCTGTATACATATTTTATTATGTTTATCATTAATATTCAGCATGGGGTATTAGCACAAGTCAGAAGCAGTCAGTTCTGCTATGGTTCCTCCAACAGGCTTTCAAAAAGGCTTTCCAGAAGCTGAGACCTCTTCATTTCTGCCTTGCCTCACATGAGCTCCTCCAAAAGCTCATGAGAATCTGCTGCATTTCCTCATCCCTCCCCATCCCATTAGCTTTAGATACAGTGAGGAGCAGAGGCACAGCCTTCTGCCATAAACCCAGATTTTGCCTAGCTGGATGAAAAGTGATGAGGATTATAATTAGTGTCGGTTTGAGCCTTTTGGTTGCAAAACTGGAAGCGGGTTCTCTCAGCCTTTTTCTTTTAATAATAATTAATTATTTATCACCTCAACAGAAGAGGGAGGAAAGGAAAATTACTGGTGCTGCGTGGAATAGACATGATGGGAAGTTGAGACTCTGGAGTCTGATTTGAGGAAATATTTGACTCATTAATTATTGCATTTTAAATAGGCTGTGATGCTCACTGGAGAACATATTTCTCTCCTTCCTTTGCCTGCCATGTGCAACCACACACTGGAAATCTCTGTTTGCACCCCTTTCTGTCCTCAGCACTGCTCTGAAGCAGCTGGAAGCTACAAAGGCATTCTGGTTAATGAGACAAACAAAAAGACCTCTCTGTGTCCCTCAGTGCTTCAAAGAAGTCTTTGTCATCCCCAGGTCACCACAGCAGAATTCTTCTGTGCCTGAGATGGCAGAACTCCCCAGGGCCTTTGATTCTGCCTTGCCAAAGTAAAGGATAGGCCCAAAGGCAGAGTCTAGGAAGAGACATTCTAAAAGTAGCCATTTGAAGAAAAAACCAACCAACAAACCAACCAACCAACCAAAACCACAAAAAACAAACAAACAAAAACCCCCAAACCAAACCAAACAAAAAACCAACAACAACAAAAACCCCCACAAAAAAACCCCCAAAACCAATACAATAAAAATAAATCAAAACAAGACAACAACAACAAAACCAACCAAAACCAGAACACACACAATAATCCAAATCTACAAACCCCAACAAAGAACATACAGTGAATTTAAGGGGTCCACAAAGTTAGACAAAGTGCCAGCATCTTTCTTGAAGTTCATACTTGGCTGGGATAGTTGTGCTTGGTGTAGATGCAAGATAAGCCTTGCTCAGGGAAAATCAGTCTTTCTCTTGTAATGATCATATTGGTGCTTCAGTAGCAAGCTCTCTGTTTCCTTTCTTTTTTTTTTTTTTTTCCTTGTAAGAGGAAACCCTTCTTTTTCCCCTCTTATTTTCTGTGCCCTCCCCATGGTTCTCAGCACTATTGATCAAGGAAGTTTTCCTTGGGTGTTCTCTCTCTCTTTCATCTCCTGGTGTGAATTGTGCCTCATCAGCTGCTCCTCTTTCACTGCTCTTTCACTTCTCTTTCACAGCTGCTTGAGCCCTTTTCCCTCTCCTCTCTGCCTTTCAAACAAATTCTGTCATTATCACTGCTCCCTTTTCCGCTGCCAGTGCTCACTGTAAGCCTGGTGGTGTCCCTCCTAGATGGACCACACTCAACTCTCTCGTCTCCTTCAGCCCACCCTTTCACCTCTTGTTTGTCTACCTGGACTCTACCACATCTCTCCTTCCCTTTCCTTCCTACCTGTGAAGCCTTCCTGAAGGGAACTCTCCGTGCCTGAGTGAAACACTTCCTCCTTGTGTTCAGGCAGCACAGACTGTTTTGAAGGATAACCATCACAGAACCCAAGGCAGTGAAATTTTGCCCTTGTTTATGTTTTCTAGGCACATGACTTGTTTCTCCCTGTGTCTGTTTTTCAAGGTGTAAAATAAAGAAGGTGACGCTGATCTCCCCCTTTATTTTTTATTATTAGCATTTTGAGATCTGAGAGTGACAACTGGCAGGTGAGTAACAATGGTCAATATGCTTCTTCTAGCACCAGCTTTTATTGAGTTCTCACATTTATATTAGTCACAATTTCTTTATTGGTATCTGTGTCGGGTTCATGCTCCAGCATCCCAGACACACACAGAAGCTGCTTTTGCCACATCCACTCCTTTGTTAAAATCCATCATCATTGACTTGTTACACTCTGACCTATTCACAATTATCCCTTATGTGATTCTTCCCAAAGCCATGCTGGGCACAGCACCAGCAGCCGTGAATACTGCAATTTTAGGGAAGGCTGATTAGTACTGTGGGGAGGTAAGTCCTCAGTAAGGTGCCCAGGTCTGAGCTGCTTTTCTGATTTTCCTGAGCCCTCTGCAAATACCTGTGACGTGTGTGATCACGCTGGTTTCACTCAGTGAGCCCCACAACTGCTGCTTCTTCCCCTCCTTCCCCCCTGCCGTCACACTTGATCCCAAGCATCTTCTCCAGGTTGTTCCTTCCCGCTCCATGCTGTAGTGCCACTGCTTCCCTGCTCTGTCACTGATCCTTCTGTTTCCTCTCTGGGCCGTTCCCACCTTGTTTCCCCCAGCTGCCCACCGGCAATCAGAACCCCCCGGAATGTGCTGTGTGTGCGACAGCTGCCTGTGAGGAGCCCTGTCTCTTCCTTCAGCCCGCTCCGTGGTGAGATGCAGGGCTCTCTGTGCCAGGGACACCGCTCAGAAATGAATTGCTCCGTTATGCGCCAAAAAGCGCCTTTTGGCTGCTTCAATATCGCTTTCCCTTCACCGCTTGATGGTGCTCTTGGACACAGCAATTCCTCATTGTGCTGCAAGAAGGGCCAGAGAAGCCAGGGTCTTCAAAATCGCCCACTAGCCCTGAGGAGTGTAATTATTCCAGAGCTCAATTTTAACCCATAGTTACGTTCCCATCTCTAAACAAGGTGCTTTCTCTCTTTCTCTCTTTCTCTCTTTCACTCCTTCCTTCCTTCCTTCCTTCCTTCCTTCCTTCCTTCCTTCCTTCTTTCCTTCTTTTAATGTAGGAAGAAGCATTCTAAATTTTTACCAGTTTGGGTAAAAGATTGCTTGCTTCTTTTCTTATTCCCTGTCCTCTTGACTGGCTAATTTTCTCCCTATTTGATCAAACCGTTTTCTTCCATTTCCAACATTTTTCTCCCCCTTTTGTTTCCCTTCTCAGGTTCTGTTTCCTTTATGTTGCTTTCACCTCTCCTTTTCCTCCACTGCCTTTCCCACATCTCCCAAATTTCCTTGCTTCTATTGGCTTTTGTCTGCTTTTCCTTCCTCCCCTTTTCTCCTGTGGTGCTGTCCCTAGAGTTCACAGTCTTAGGTGTAAAGTCCCAGTAAGTCATAAGAGACCCTCAATATAATTTTCTTCTTCCCTCTGAAATTACCAGATCTTGCCTCTCTCTGCTTCTGCTGCACTCTGTCACCTTGCATTAAAGAAACCAAAACAACTCCAAACTCGTCCTCTTTTCTGCATCCTTTGTCCTTCCATGGCTAACTTACTAGTGGTGTTGTTGGGAGCAAAATCATGCCCTGCAAGTTAACAGAGAAGACTCATTACAGAGCACCTCGGGAAAATTCCCTGTGTATCTGCCAGAGACACGGAGAGATACATTTGAACTGCTGTGAAGAAATTCTCCCAAGAAGGCTTGCAGCAATTTGAGTGCAAAATTCATGTTGTTGTGTATATGCTCTCAGAAGCAGAGTACTGGGTAGCTTTGGCCACTGCTTTAGGGCTTGAGAATCACCAATGCCATTGCAGCTTGAGCTAAATTTCATTTTTCACTCTAGAGTAATGGTTAAAGTCTCTTATGAAATGATAGCAGGCTTCTATCCAAGCCAGAGGTCATACAAGCACACTTTAGCCACTCAGAAAAGACAACTTCAATGGGCTCTGAAAAAATTGGGATGGTGTGTATGCATGTGAGAGAGAGAATGTAACTTCAACCCAAGTATGGAGAAAGAAGGGAGCTGAAGCACAGCCTGTTCAAGCAGCTGGTAGCCTGACCCTAAGGAAAAGCCTAGAGTTTGATGCTGTAAGCAAAGAAACTCTCTGGCTTGTTTGATTTCTCCTGCATAGAAGAAAAAATGAGTCCCTGCATTCTTTGTAAATAAATAAGATATCATAAAAGACTTCTTTCCAGTTCCTGATTCCCCTGCAACAATCCACAACGCCCTGAATTTTGTTTAACAGTACGGAGGGCAGAAGGGAAAATGATGCTATGAATTTTTTAACAAAGCATCAGGGCTCTAGAAAACATGTTTTATCTGTGAATCTCAAAGCAAGGTACAAAGCAAGATTACTTTCTTCTCCCCATTTTATGGAGATGAATACTGAGGTCATCGTCCGAGGTGAAAGTTTTGACAAGGGACCTCCCATAACTCTCAGAAATCAAATTCTTAACCCCCTATCCTGCCTGCAGCTATGTACCCTGTTGCCTAATGCACTGTCTTCGGTCCAAAACCACAGAGAGGGGAGAGTTATCTGCTGGTCAAAGGTTAGGGCTCAGCTTTCATTCTGAGCAGTTTTACTGATACAATTGTGCCCTCTTGAACAAGTGGTTTGGGTTTTCTTGTCGTTCACAGTGATGTAAATAGCAAGTTCTGCTTTGAGGTGTGAGCCCCTGGGTCAGGCTCCAAGTCAATTTCTGAAAGAACCCCAGGATCATGCCTAGAATTGCCAAAGTTCTCATGTGGGACAGGACCCCTGCTGTAAAATATAATGAATTCAATAGAGATGGTGGGCCAGACTTGCCATCTATGTGAGGCACCATAACAGCTCTCTAATCTGGTCCCTTGTGGTCAAAGGTGGTGTATTTTCTGTAGGAGATGTTTCTAACCCTCAATGCTGCCCTAGCTCTGAAATGCAAGAGACAACCCTCTGGCTGGGATAGGATACCAGGACTGGATCCCTGTGAGATCAGAATCAGTCTCTCAGCACTTATGAAGCTATTATAATAATATTGACTTAGTGGGGCATGGTGACAATTACTGAAGGACTGTAATATATTTTGAAACCTGCAGATGACAGTGGGAGAACATAACGATCATTTTCCTCCTTCAGTTCTTCTGTATATGGATCTCAAAGTACCCCATTAGCATTATTAAACTCCAGAGTTCCGTGTGAGGATGTTAAGTAATTCAATGAATCCATAGCCATAGAAATAATTTTTGATGGTCTCTACACTGTACATCATGTTGACTTCCCTCTTCATTGCAGCACCAGTGATAAATCTCAGGTCCTCTGGTTCCAAAAGAACAGGCACTTGCCTCTTAAAAAATCCCAGAGCATCTCCATTAATTATGACCAGCATGGGGACTATGCATTCCGTTTAGCAAGCTGACCCCAACCATCAGGCAGGATGTGACGGTTTCCAGCTGAAGCCAGAGTGTCTTAGCAACCTCCAGTGTCCACTGGCATCGTCTCCCTTGCAGTTCTGTGAGGGAACTGGACTTGCATATCCTTGGAGGCAGCCTTGAGTGGGAGAGAGGAGAGACTTTTTGTTCCCTGGAATAGGGTCAAGGCCTCACTAAGGTTGGCTGCTCTTAAGGAGGAAAAGCAAAGATACCTCTGTGTCTTTCAAACGTGAACATTCGGGTTGCAGTTTTCATTAGTGAATTACAAAACATCTATGCAGTTACCTCAGGAATCCTGAACTCCTTTTTGGGGGCACCTGCTTTTCCCCTATAACAGAATTGAGCAAGTAGACTCCTGGCTTTGGTGCTCTAAATCACATCTACACTGGAAACTCTATTAAGACCGTGTGGCTGTGTCCCTGATGTTCTACTTGACAACACATACTTCAGTCAGAGACTCCTCCTACCCCAACCTCCTGCTTCCCCTCAGCTTAGATTCAGTTTCTCCAGAGCTTTTCTGCTAGAGCTGCCTGGCCTCTACAGGGGGATTTTCTTCAAAAGGACACCATCAAATTGTATCAACCCCCACATTGTGAGCACAGTGTAGGCTCTGCTGTCTGTCCTTGCCAGCCTAAATATAGTTAAAACCCTTGAAAGCTACGGGGAGAACAATGGAATAAAGGTAAATTGAGGGGACGTTCCTTGCGCTCCCTTTTCCCCGTGAACACACATGTCTGCGTTCAAGTGCAATCAGAGAAAACTCTCTGAACTGCTTGGATCTGAGCTAGCAACCTTCACTTCTGTACAAGTGGGGCACCAAGCAGGAGGTAATGTGTTTTAGCATGCCTGGAGTACTGCTGCCTCCTGCCAGGGCTTCCTCAGAAGGCAGGGGGAATATGTGGGCTTCAATATTGCTGATCTTACTACAGTTTACAATAGTGATATTGAAATAACTGTGAAAGGGAGCTAAGAGGAGGACCTTGCTAGGGTGACAGTAGTAATTCCCCCTTCTCAGGGTTTCTCCTTACTGTTTTCTGGAGAGTCACATAAACATTCATTTATGCCTCCCTATGCATGCCTATACGTGGATGTGGAAAAACAGCATATACAGATTAAAAAGACAGGTGTGACTCTGGGATGAGAAAGAAGTTCTGTAGAGGTGCACAGTGAATGCCAAGAGCTTCCAGTACAGCTACAGTTTCCAGTCTAGTACTTGAATTCTTTTCTTGATTTGAGAGGAATTCATATCCTTCTCTAGCACAGCAGTAGCACTGTGCAATGCTAGAGTAATGGGGAGGAAGGAGGAGGTTTTCCTCTCATTTTTGCTTTATACCTTTG
Organism: Chaetops frenatus; assembly: GCA_013400775.1. Lineage (NCBI taxonomy): Eukaryota > Metazoa > Chordata > Aves > Passeriformes > Picathartidae > Chaetops > Chaetops frenatus. Next base: position 400,780 of record VZTR01002240.1, on the reverse strand, counting down.
CAAATTAGGACTAGTAGCCTAGGTATAGGGTTGTTGGAGCTATGAGGTCTTGTCTGGGCCACTGAGATTTCTCTTTACATGCTCAGAACTGCTCTGAATGAAGAGGCAGGGTTGCTGGTTGTTTTGCTGTGATCACTGCCTAGCACAGTGCAGCCCTCACAGCCCCCAGGGCTCCTGGCAGCTCAGGGCTGGGGGGAACTGCAGCTGAAGAGGCAAGCAGGAGCAGAGAAGATAAAAATGAGTGGGACACCTAAACCATCAAGGTTCAGCTTGTATCTAATCCCTGCTCTTCCCTCTTCTCCACCAGTGCACTCTGCACGCCCAAGCAAATAACTTCCTTTTACACTGCCTCAGTTTCCCTGGTAATTAAATGGAGATAATAATACACCTCTCCCAGGAGAAACGTGGTGAGAGATCAGTCAGTATCTTTAAAGTGCAGTGAGATCCACAGATAAAAGTTGCTGCTGAAGAGCATTGTTAAAAGTCCACAGTGAAACCCCACAAAACCTCCTGAACTGAGCCCTCTTGTCAACCTGGATATTTTCACTGCACCTTTGAAGATGAAACTCTGCCGCTTACACTACTTTGCTTCAATTCAGTAGGTTTTAAGAGGCCACAGGGGGACCTGTTAGAGTTAAAATGGATTGAAATTGTCTTTGAGCCTCTAGAATAATGAGTATTTCCTTTTCTTTACATTTTTGGATCCAGATGAGATGCTGTTCAGTTGCTGTCATTTTGCCAAGGTATGCCTTTCCATCACATAGAAACCTGCACTCCTAGGGTCAGGCATTTGCAAGCAGATGAATGTTTTTTTGGAAGTACATTAAGCAAAAGAAACTTAGGTAGGAAATTTTAATTACTTTTAAACTCTAAGCTACATCTTGTTCTCTCTATTATACACCATTTTGACTCTGCATTACACAGATGCTGGCTATTTCTATTATTTGAATTAAGGTGATGATCTTCTTGGTATCTGAGCACATTTCATGATTATTATTATTTTATATCTCAGCAGTGCCAAAAGGAGAGGAGAGAACATTAAGATGCTTGACTAAGGCCTGATTCCCAGACCTGGCATGGACTTTCTGTGTGGCCTTTGGCATGCTGCTATGCTGCCTGTCTTTCTGCTTCATTTTCTCATCTCTGAGATGACACTTCCCTGCTTTACAGGGTCAGTGCATTCATTGGTGCAGGTTGGGTCTTACAAATATGATACAAAGGGAAAGGCTCTGATTCCTGCCCAGTTGTGTTAGATGCTGTACAGGCCTCCATGAGGCTGTGCTAGTGCCTTGAAGATGAATGTGTTAGTAACCTAACAAAAATCTGTGAAAAGAGGGAAAGATGCCATTCCTTTGTACCATGGGAGGTGAGATTAAGTTAAAACACAGAGGAGCATCATGATAGGAAGGAGGATAAAGCCCTTTAAAAGGCTGCTTGGAGGTATGATGGGGCTTCTCTCTGCAGGACTTTAAGGACAATTTCTATCTGAACTCCCATGGTTGTAAGAGATTGTGCTCCTGGAAGAGAGGTGGAGACTCAATATCATCTGAGTGTCCTTCAGATTTTTCAAATTCCTGATTACGATGAGAGTTTCCCCATGAAGTGAAGCTAAGAAGTAAATGGTATTTCAATCTCTCTATCGATTTGTTGGAATACTAAAATATTTTAGGGCGAGGTGTGAGATACTTTAGGAACCATGTGCTTGGCAGGCTTCTCTGTAGCATAAATGAACCCTCTGAATAAAGGTGGCCTTTGCTGGCCCTTCAGAAATAGCCTGTGATCCCTCCTCCCTGCTGTACTGGTACCTAACCTAAGCTCCCCCTGCTCTGAGCAACCTGTTGGACCAAATGACCTGTGATGGTCTTGGCCATCCCAGGTTATCCTATGAGCCTACGATTCACTTTGCTGCCAGGAATTCTGAGGGATGATGCAGATTCAGCCCTACCCCTTATATTTATACAGAGAGCCAAACCAAGGAGGGTATATCTGCACTACAGAAATCATGGAAAATCTGATTGGAAGGGCTTTCTGGAGATCACATAATCCAGCTTCTCTAGGACCATCACCAACACGAGATCAGATTGGCCACAGTTTTGTTGAACTGAGTCTTGAAAATGTCCAGGAAGAGAGATCCCAATGTCTGATCTGCTCTGCAACTTGGTAGGTGAAAGAAAGCTTGCCAAAAGTAACTAGGCATGCTCTCTTTTTGACATTTAATGTGAACAAAGTCCACTACTGGGACCCTGCTCTTAGCCAAAGCCCTCCTCCCTGCAACTTCCCTGACTTCCCAGTTTAAATCTAAGATTAGCCTTGATAATCCATTCTGGTGGTGTCAAGAGAAACCCTTTTAAGACAGACAGGTTCTTCTTGCCCATGGGCTTGGCCTGGCCAAAGTGACAAAACCCATGTGCTGTAGTCTTATGTGATGGTCTTGATTTTTTCATTGTTCCAATGTCCACTTTTCATATGAGCAAGCTGGTGTTTGTTGCCTCTGGACAATGCAGACACTGGTATTTTCTGCCAGCCAAGTCTTCCCACTGCAGTCTCATGAAACATGCCCTCATTGGCAGCAGGTTACAGGCTTCCACCTGTGAGCCAAGGGCTCGTGGCAGATGGGTCTGAATGTAAAGTTTGGTTTTGGATTCAGTTCTGGAACTGAACAGTTTGAGATGGAGTCAAACACAGGGCGTTTTTATTGGATCTTTCTTTTTCTCTTCTGCTACGCTTGCAACTGAAGTTGGGCTAATTCAGAGCTGAGCTCCCTGTTGGCCAGATCTCTGGCTGAAATTTTGCGGGAAGTGACACAAATCTGGGGAAGAATAATTTCCAAACCAAATCAAAGTTGGATGTAACTGAGTAGCTGCCAGGTGAAGCTACAGAGAGGCTAGAGGAGACTCAGTTCAGGCATAGATGAACAGGTGAAATACTAAGTTTGCCTTCCTCATGTTGATATCTTGAGTCGGTGCCTAAACTTATGAGTGACTGGGAAATCTCACTGTATTGAAAGCACAAGACTTTGTATGTGTCTTTGCACTGTGAAATATGCCACGGTTTGTTCAGCTCCCCTCCAGTCTTTCCAGTATCTAAGCACGTATGCCTTTCCCTCTGTGCCCCTTCCCTCCCCTTTTTGCAAGGCACGGGAGAAAACAACACAGGCAAATTTTGCAAAATCTATTTCGAGTCAGTAATTTGCTAAGTGCTCGGAACTTGTAATTTTTTTTTCTTTTTCTATGTTAAGTAATTTATAAATAAAAATAAATTCGCACCCGCTCTAATATTTGCTTGTTCTTGAGTTCTATTGGCGAGATGTGTGAAAATTGCCTGATGGTTGTGATCACTTGCAAAAGCAAAGTTACAGGGAGTAATTACGGAGGGTATTATAGAACAGAAGGATAATTTGATCTAAAAATTCGATCTAAAGCTCTCGTGTAGGGACATATTTCTCTGGGAGAGGAGTTTGTAAGGCAAAAGAGAAAAAAACCAACGTGGATGCGAGTTGTAGAAAAGCAATTATTCTCTCATAATATGGGAACACAGTGTACTTGGCTCAGGAGAGGTATGAAATACAGGAGAAAGAAGAGGCTGTAAGGAGGAGCCTTTATGCATCCCAGCAGAGTTACTTGGGAAGGTTATTCAGAATGTGTTGGGAAGACACAAATTCCTGAGCCCAGCGGGGCAAAACAGATGTGAGAGGAAGGACACACAGCGCTGCGTGGGAGGAAGCTGTGTTGACATTTTAATTGGGAATGTGAAAAAGGTCTAGGATCTTCTTGATCTTCTTGAGGTCTCTGCCCTGTACACAACAGAGATTAGGTGGAGCAAGAAGTTCCCAGGTATGTGAGGCAAGGGCCAGGAGCATCTGGCTTTTGGCAACCCTCAAAGCTCCCTGGAAAACCTTTAAGACAAAAGCAAAGGAGCAGAATTTTCTAGCTTTGGTCTTCTAAACATTCCTCTTGTATGCAGAAACACTGCCAGAGGATACCTCTTTCATTTAGGGTCACCATTATCCTCTTGAGATTTACCAAGGATTGGTGAAGCCTCATGTTTTTCCCCCACACAATGACTCCACTTCCCTCCCCTGTCTGTGTGTAGCCCCATAGTCACAGTGAGGCTGGCCTGTGGTTCCTGGAGAAAGCATCTCCCATTATCTGCCCTTGTCTCACACTTAAAAATAGCCACCTTTTGGTAGGTCTTCTCCCATGGAAATAGATGTGTAGGAGGCATTGCAATGCACGTACTGTGAGTGATTTTTATTACCAGCAAATGTGTACCACTCCCCTGCCTGACCTCCAGCACTGAGGTCCCAGAGGGCAGCAGCTGTCTTGATGCACATCCATGTTTTAAAATCCCAGAGAAGTGCCAGCTCCCCACAGGCACTCACCAGGTTAATGGCAACGTACAGCTCTGTTCGCAGCTAACAAGATTTATACACAGGCTAATGACTGCATGTTTTCACTTTAATCAACGTACAAATCGCCCTTTTATTATTATGGTCGGGTTTTTTTAACTCCAATTTAATTTATAATTTAATTATGCTCCCGATTGTAATTGTTGATATAATCCACATCTCTAATTCTGTGTTGGCTTTGTGCTTCACCCTAACCTTTCAGCGAGGGGCCCAAGGAGTGCAATGAGAGAAACAGTGCACAGGGCTGGAATCAACTCTTGATCAGAGCACAAAGAAACCCATTTGATGGCCTCAGGCTGATCTGCCTGTGGAGCCCTGTGTCAATTCCACAGGCTCGTTTCTCCGTGCCCCACACTAGAAATCACATGCCAGAAAGGGAGAAGATCACAGAATCATTTAAGTTGGAAAAGACTTTTAAGATCATGAGCTTTCAAGAATCCAATTTGGTAGCTGAACATGTTAACCATCTTCTCCCTCCTGCCTTAATTTTGTTCCCCTCATTAAATGTCACCATTCTGACAGCTGAGCTTTGGCAGGAGATTGTGTGAGCTCTCCTGACCCTATTCAGAGCAAAAGAAATTAGCTAAGCTTAAATTACTTTTCAGCACAGAGGACAATAGTGCAGAAATGAGGGGACTCACAAGACTTAACCATGCTCTGAAGTTCAGATTGCTCAGAGGCCTGTGGGTGTGTACCATGAAGTCCACAGAAGTTGAACTTTGGCTGTAACTAACACGATGTCCAAGACAATGTTCCTTTTCACACACATACAGGCAGTGATATTTCTGAATATGCCATTTTTGTCAAGGCACCATAGAGTTAGCCATGAGTAGCTAAAGTGCCAAAATGTCACTTTTAAATGAGGCATTGAGTGATACTTGAACATCACATTAATGGAAATGTGTTAAGTAATGAGGCTCTGAGGGTATTTTTTACCAATGAAGATGTACCTGAGCCCAGCTTTAAGTGTGGCAGTGATGTGGCTCCTTAGCAGTAAACTCAGAGCTGGCGTGGGGAGCTCTGGGCTGGGAGAACATTGGGGTTGCAATGGCAGGACTGGTTTTGGGCAAACCAGGTCTTGGGTAATGAAATACGGATGTCTTGAAGGCCTTCAGCTTTCCCAAATGGCAGGCCATATTTGTCTTGAGCCGTGGGCAAATTTTACTCGGATGCTGTCAAGGACCTGAGTGCCATTCGTGGGAGGCCCCCAGATTTCTTACTGCACTTGGACCCATCCTTCCTCATCAGTGGGGACAACAGGCAGTGGTTCCCTGGCAGAGCTGAGGTTGGCACATAAATTGCTGCTGTGTATACCTTGATACAATTGTCTAGGATGTCGTGGTAGAAAACAGCCGAGGAGCATTTGCAGCGTATTTCTGTTCTTTAGGTAAAACGAGCAAACGTGACTGCTGTTTAACTCTCTCAGCCTGTAAATTCACACAAAGGAAAATATAAAGCAGAATCAAAGAGAATGACAGATTCCCTGGGAAGTCTCCTAGCCAGGAGATCACTTCCCTTGCTCCCTGCAAACGATTGCTTTATGGGGTGCATTGAAGTCTGATCAAGAGCTCTTGACTGATACAATCTGATGTTGGGTACAAATGCAGTATTAATGTCTGATGAGAGAAGTGAACAGAAACTGCCCTAAGTATAGCCCCTGGCTGTATGTGTGTGATGTTGGCTGCTGGATCCTTTGGGGTACCTGCACAGGTACAAAGCCCTATCTTCATTGAATTGGCTGGTCAGCTGCTCAGAGGGATCTGAGAAATACTCTTATGCAAGATTGGCAGTGCACATTTCTTGGTGGCATATCCCCATTCCCAAAACAGGACAGCTTCCTCTTTCATCAAGGTCTCACAACTTGTTTCAAGACCCAGACCATGAGGACCAGTGGGCCAGGAAATTCTTCCTACCACAGGAAAAAGTAAAGGATTCTTCCACTAGAGTTGTCCCAGCCTGGACCTGCCTGAACCTCCCTGGGGGTGCCACTGTGGGAGTAGTTAGTGGTGGATTTTCACCTCACTACTTACTTGTCTACCCTCCTTTATGAATGCTCCTAGTGCACATTAATGCACCATAGTTTATTCCACTTTCAAACCTGCCTCACCTAAAGGCACTTGTGTTTTCTGGCAGGGTATCCATTAGGGAATGAATGAAGGGTAGTTAGCGTGCTATAAAAAATCACACCCTTGCTTATTGCACACTAACTTCACTTTATACATGGAATATTCCAGAATGAAGAGTGTTTTCACTTTAATCAATGCACAAACTGCCATTTTATTATTATGGTTTATTTTTTTCTGATGTAATTTATGATTGAATTATGCTCCAGACTGGAGCATAAAAAATACTTTTATTCCAGTATAACTACTCCCCTTTGGAAGCAGAGTCATTATAATGGAATAAAGTCCATTTTATTCCAGAACAATGTAGTGCTCTCTACTGCCAGCAAAGGCCTGAATGTTGTAATTTATAAAGAGGGAAAAGTAAGGGTAAGAACAGGGGGAAAATTAAAGCAAGGATAGTTAACTGATAAAGGTCTTGAGAATATCATACACGTGAGGACTGAATATAACCCATAGTGAGGAACACTAAACATCCACAAACTAAATAAAAATAATAAAAATGCCTCCTGCCTTTCCCTCATACATCTTATGAGGTGGTAGAAGGGGTTGTGGAGAAAGGATTGATGTCGCTTGCTGGCAAGTGAATTATTCAAACTCCTGGCTGCAGGGAGCTCCTACAGTTATGAATCCCGTTTGTCTTTGTGGTGTTGCCAAGGCAAAGGTAGCCACGGGTTCTCCACAGGGAAAGGACACCCTTGGTGCTGTGTCACCCCTTGATGCTGAAGGCCAGCTCCTTGTCCCCCAGGGCTCAATACCACCCTGGCCAACAGCAGCAGAGGCTCCCTGAGGCCAAGAGCCAGCTGTGATATTGCTTAGGGCTGGGCACTACAGGTGTGCAGGGTATTTATCCCTCAAGCATCCATGTGCAAGCATTCTTCTGTGCTTCTCTCTGCAGCATCTGCTTCGGTCAACATGTTTAGTATTTCTAATGGTAACTCAACACTCGTCCTCCAGGACTACCGAGGTGCAACCTGGTCCAAGCAGGCTGCTAAAGTCTTGAGCAAACTCCAAATCTCAGGTCTAATAAGAGCTAAACATATGTTTTTTACCCCTTAAAGCAGTGAAACATTATATTAACCAGAGGGCAGTTAGACACTGCTAAATTCAGCTATGAAAAGAAATGCAGTCATCCTCAGTGATGAGGGCCAAACTGTCACATATCACACCACTGCTGTGCCTTTGCACTTTTTGGATATGGACTTGGTGAGCTTTCAGGATGCAGCCCAAAGAAAATTATATTCTTTTTCCTCTCCTGTCAATAATTCCCCATGTGGCAATCAATTTGATCTTGCTGAGGGCCAGGATCTGTCTCTCAGAGATTTTAAGTTATTGTGAATAGGAGCAAAAAAAGGTTTTTTTGCTTCTTATACTCTGAGGGTTGGTATCCTTATCCCATAGCCATCCCCCATACCTGCTCCAAGCCCAGACACACAGTTCTGCTGTGCTGCTGGACTTGTCTGGAGAGAAGACAGAGAGTTGCTGGATGGGGAAATGTGGCAGAAACACAGCCTGCATTTCTGTTGTCCCATTTTGAAACAGAGATGACCCTGGGTTGGGCTGGGATGAGGGAGCAGGTGGAGAGTCTGGTTTGTGCATGATACTGATATCATGGTGCTGTACAAAGTCAGTACTTGACATTTTTGGTAAACACTGGTGTATGATTCAGGTAGATGTGCTGGTGGGGTGGGAGCAGGTTTCCTGCCACTGTATACACAGCTTGAACAGCCCAGGCAGGCTGCAGCACCAAGATATCCCATCTCACTGCCCCAAGCTGACCACATCTCCCTCACTGACCCCACACATCTGCCAGAGGTGTGCATAAGTCTGTCAAGGGTGTGTATATCCTATCCTGGTTGGTACCATGAACACAGACACCTGAACAGTAAGATCATCTGACAACAACCTGACTCATTTCGGCTCAGCTTTCATTGCCAGGCTTGGGCATCCTGCTCAGGCAACATATGTGCAGAGTGATAAGGGCCTTTAGAGGAGCCCCAGAGAGATATGGACTGGTGTTCACTCCACAGTGCCTTTATAACTAGAGGCGGGCACCAGGGTGACAAAGGGAATTTATATGATATGTCAGCTAGATACAATATCCTTCAAAATATATTGTCTGTTTCTTGAGCAGGGGTTAGTGTGTCTCATAAAACTTTTGGCTACACATAAGGAAAATAAGTATTAAGAGATTTAGGCATAAATTCTGTCAAGATCAAATAAATCCATCTGCTTCTGACAGGTAGACTCTGCTGTGTTAGGGGAAGAGAAATCTGTGGGATGGAGCCTTAACAGACCTTTCTCTCCATTGTAAGGATATTAAGAGCAGTGATTCCAGCAGTGACCTGCTCCTCATCCTGGAGGAGGCTGACCTCCTGTCCAACAGCTGTGCTCCACCCCAGAGCTGGCAACACTTGACAAAGCTGTTTAGAAGCCACCTGTGGATCCTTCATATGACCTTGTGGGCAGGGCAGACAGTGTCATTCTCAGATCAAGTCTTCTTCCCGGGAATGTGGCAGTTTTGGAAAGCCAACAAAGCTGCTGCCCGGTTTCAGGCACGGTGTCAGCTACTTAAGTCCGAGTAGGAAAGACCCTGCCAGTTTTGAATGCTTTTGAGCACTCCTCTTTGGCTATTGTTGTTCATATTTTCTTTACAAATCTATTAGCTTTACCAGGCCCATTAAATAGCTATTAGGCTGCCCGCTAGCAGATGCTCTGGATGGCTTCACACAGAGGTCTCAGAATGGGCTCCTTGTTTGTAAAAGGCAAGGAGAGAGAGAGGTGAGATCAGGAAATGGGACCTCGGCTACAGTGTGAAGGAAAGGGGGGAAGGAGAAAAGCCACTGCCTCTACCAACTGCTCTTACACAAGAGGGAGAGGGCTCTTGGAAGGGTGAGTCTGTGCAGCAAGACAGGTTGAAATGGGACTCAACTAAACCAGTAAATCCTAGGCCAGGGCTGGTTGCTCACACAGCAGTGGAAGGACCAGAGTCCCTTGTGCAGTCACTGCCATTGGGTTCTCCACCTTGCTTTGACATCAAGATCGCTTCAGAAGTGCAGAAAGGAGAAAATCAGAATAACTTTTTGTGGTATAGGAAGCTCCTGGACAAACCAGGAGAAGCATCTGAAATCTGGAACTCCAGATCCTACTACACAGGCTCTGCCCACCTGCCAGGCAAGTGGCTTGGCACCTGCAGGGCCGTGCTGGACTCTCTGCAGCGCTGGGATGAGTCCAAGCACGCGTGTCCCAGGCTGGCATCAGCACAGCTTTCATCATGAGCACAAATCATGCAATTATCCCAGCCTCTCTCTGCCATGCACTGCTGCCTCTTTGCATTTCAGGTCCCCTGGAATCAGCTGAGCCCTGCCTGAGGGTGCCCTGGGAAGCACAGCAAACTCTCCTTCCTTGCAGCCTAGTTGCAAAGGAAGGCCCTCCACTTCCTACAGGGTAGAGATGCAGGCTTGGGTGGGCTTGAGAGGGGACACCTGAGGAGTCTACAAGGGTGAGCTAACAATTAAATTTCAAAAAGTAGTGGAAATAAGGCGGAAGGTGGCCATATTGTAAAATTAATAGTCCTGCCTTAATACTCATGTATGACTGGGAAAATGCCAAGTGGATTTATATAGTAAAGCTCTGCCAATACCCCTGATCCTACCCTGCAGCATCCAGCCCAATTCCAGTTCTTTTTATCTTGCCCTAATATGCATATGTGCACACACAGACACAGAGGTTTTGCCAAAGCACCCTCTGTCCTGACTCTCTTCTCTGGCAGCTGTAGTGGTTCTGGGTATCCCCAAAGTCTGAGCAGTCAGGCAATCATGCTGAATTGTGTTTAGTGGAGCCAGGTTATTGTGATGCTGAAAAATGAGGACAAGATTGAGGCCATCAAGCTCATTTTTATTGTTCGTTGGAACTCCAGATGTGAAAGCTAATGGATTTGGATTGGTTGCTAGCAGCAAAGCCTCATCAAAGACCTTTTTTTTTTTTTTTCCTAAGGGCGTTCAGTGCAATTCACTGATTGATTAGAGGCTTCAGAGGGTTTGAATGTGGATCTGTGTTTGGGCTGGATCAGGCACTCACGAAGAAACCCAGCCTGAAGCCTTTAGGCTCACACAGGAACACTGCAGCCTCAGCTCCAGCAGGCTGGGAAGATCTCAGTGAAGAGAGGGAGTTTTACAGAGACATGCAGTGTTACCTTGTTGGGTTTAGGCAAGGGAGGGGGAGAAGAGGGAGACAGACAAATATCAGGACTATTCGAAAGGACTTTCCCAACAGAAGTTTTCCTTACAGGACAAAGGTACAAAAATGGTCTTCTGCAGATGGACAGTATAGGCTTTGAGGAGAGGAATACAGAAAGGTAAAGAGAATTATCCCCTCCTGGGAAGGTGGAGGTATCTCTAAGGAGTAGAAGCTGAGGTGACTGGAGGATGCTGAGGGCTCTGCAGAGGAAGCATAAATGTTTAGGTAGCTCAGATCCACCAGAGACCAAGATGGATTTTCTTTGTGAGGTGCTAAGAGTTTGTGGGAGTCTCAAAGGCCCTAACTATGACACAGGCAAAACATATGCCGTCAGAGTTTCTGATTATAGTTTTACAACTTTTACTAAAAATCCTTCACTCTCCGTCAGGCAGCCAGATGACTTACAGATCTGCGTGTGCCTGTCAGGTGCCTGCTGCCATGCCAGCTTGTCTTCTGCTGGCATTCATCTGGGTAGTTTGCTTCTTTGTCTGCAACACAAGTAGTTAATCACATGGAGAACCTAATTAGGTGGTAACGAACCCAGGTGTCTTACTTCTCTCAGTGTAATAGGACATCTGCCACTGCTCTAAGAGCACTTTGCAATGACTGACTAACAATGGCTGTAATGTATGGTCTTGAAGAGACAACAGCTTCCTTTAGTGCCTCAGCTAGGATGTGGCTTGTTGGGAAACAATTCCCACTCTCCTCACCCAGTGCCAAAACTGATGGGTGACTGACTAGCAGTCAAGGGGAGCCCAATCCTGAACGGTGTGGGTGAGAGAGATGCAGGCAGGCTGGGAATCACGGGATCTCTTGTGGGACAGGCCTGGTGACTGCAGGCGGAGCACAAATTTACCTTGGCAAAATGCTTCGAACAAATTTGTTCTGAGAGAGTGAGTTTATACCAGCTCAGCAGTGGCCTGATGTGGCTGCAGAGCTTTTGATCCAGTCCTAATAGCCCCAGGATCAGATTTACTGCATAGTTCAACCATTCCCTGTGACTGGCACAAGCACAACATAACCTGTTTTTTTCTGCCTAGCACCCAGCTGTGCTGGTGTGGCTGTCACCACATTCCACCCTGCTAGATGCAGAGGATTGCTGGATGCTGGCTGTTCTCATGTTGTGACCAGATCTTGCTTTATGTACTGTGTTCTCAGTAAGATTAAGAAAATCGTTCACAGCTCATAATCTGGCAGATGCATTTCACTTTTCCCTCTGTCTGAGGAAGGAAATTATAATTTTCTCAAAGCAGTGCCTTCAGCCTTTATCTACAAATGCATTAGTTCTCCAGCCTGCTGTTTAAATCAAGCTGTGTCAATGTATTGTGGCTGGGTGACAGTCACATTAGGTTGCCTCTGCTCTCACCTTCCATCTCCCTTCCCATTCAACTATAGGAGTGCAAGTCTGGCTTCCAGCGTGAGTGCTCACAGGAAGAAAATCAACAGTCTTTCCATCCATTAAGGTAGCCTTTATATTAGTGGCAGTTCAGGCAGCAGAACCCTGTGTGGTCACAGGATGCCCCATGTCCTACCCAATCAGATAGCCAAATCTGCTGGGTAATGTGTCATGGTTTAATCCCAGCTGGCAACTAAGCCCCACAGAGCTGCTTGTAGATGCTGTCCTGGTGGGATGAGAAGATAACTGAAAAGGTAAAAGTGAGAAAAATTGTGGGTTGAAGTAAAGACAGTTTAATAGGTAAAGCAAAAGCTGCATGCACAAGCAAAGCTAAATAAGGAATTAATTCACCATTTCCCGTGGGCAGGCAGGTGTTCAACCACCCCCAGGAGAGCAGGGTTCCATCACGTGTAATGGTTCCTTGGAAAGACAAACACCATCACTCTGAATGTCCCTCCTCTCTCCTTCTTCCCCCAGGTTTCTATGCCAAGCATGATGTTGTATGGTATGGAATGTCCCTGTGGCCAGCTGGGGTCAGCTGTCCCAGCTGTGTCCCTTCTCAACCTCTACTGCACCCCCAGGTGTGAGAAGCAGAAAAGCCATTGATGCTGTACATGACACGGTTGGAAATAAAATAATTTCTGTATTATTAATATAGTTTTCAGCACAAATCCAAAACACAGTCCCATAGCTACTATGAAGAAAATTAACTCTATCCCAGCCAGAACCAGAACAGAAGGAGACATCAATTCTAATTGCATTATGCCATGACAAGGTGTGGGATGTTTCTTCCTGACCCAAGCTTCTGATTGGCAAAAGCCCTGAAGCATAAGGATTAAAAAGCCTACCAACATTTATCTTAACTAGCATAATTGAGAAAGCTGTTTCTATTCATGCCACTGTCTACTTCCATCTTTTTTCGGAATGTGCTGAACCATATCACTCTAACTGAACAGGATACAAATCCATTTAGCAAATCCATAGCTCCTTTCCTAACCACTTGCAAATTCTCTCTTCTTATCTTGCTGACAAAAGTGCTATGGAAGGAGAAGTACAATGGGGCACACTCTGTGTGTGTACCTCCCTCAGGCAAGGAAGGAATTTTGCAACACGCTTCAATGAGATGTCTGAAATCCCTCTTGTTTAAATTGTCCCAAATTTGTTGGTGCTTAATCAAAGTTAAGCCACATCCTGGGTTTTCTCCTTGCTTTTTAGCAACTAAGGGAATTTCATGCTCATGAAGCTCAGTGACTAATAGCAGTTAATAGTGCAGCAGCAGATGGCATAGGAGCTCTGCTCGCTTCTTCGCCGGTTGCGCCAGTGCCTCCCACAAAGCAGCCCTGCTGTTCCCATCCAGCTCTTCCCATTCCTCCGTGCAGTCCCCCAGCACCTCCCAGCCCAGGGATCTTCATGCCAGTGCTGCCAGTGCTCCCAGTGGTCCCCCAGGACCCCAGCTCTCCCAGGCCAGGGCTCCCCCTGCCGTGCTCTGCCAGTGCCCCCTCCTGCCCTGCAGCACCTCTTGCTAATCTCCCTTTGTTTTCCCTAGCTCACTTACTACTTGCCAAGACACCTCTGTTGTGTACATTGTGATTATACTGAAGATACCAGCAAAGGTCCCTCATCAGCTATTCTGGCTTTGTGACTACAGAAACAGTAAATGATAAGGTCTCTCCTATTTCATAAACATAAATGTCACAGGTCTTACTCTGCAGCGCTTCTGAACTCCGCACTCACTTTGAAACCAATGGGAGCTCTGTGCACAAGGCAACTCCCGAGTAATCACAGTCTGTCAGCTCTATAATGTCACAAAATATTCCATGTGTGCAAATATTTGGATTATTATTTATTGGGTGTCCACAAAGTGCAAATATCAACCTGCCCCAGAGATACATTATAACTTTGCAGGGTAGGAGGATGGGGGAGAGCACTGCCTGCTCATAAAATAGCCTTGCGCCTGATAGCAGTGCTGAGCGCCTGTGATAATAACCACGGCTTTTCAAGTCCTTTCCATCAAAGGATTTAAAAAACGTCCATGAATTAAGGCTGACATTTTCATTTAGAGGTGACAGATGGGTGGAGGCAGTGCATCTCTAATTTGAGCCACTCTAGATCTGACTTCCAGAAAAGTTTCTCTCTGTGGTTTCCATTTTAAATTGGAGGCCTTGGGCAAAATTAAGAAGATAATTCACAGAGCTACTTCCTTAGGACCTGCAGGGAGTCATGCTTTAACCAGTTTGCTGCTCCTCCCATCTCTTTTGTTTCATTTAAGCACACCTTTCAGGAGGGCTGGAAAAGGCCACTGAGGTTTTTCACTGTGCATTGCCTGATGGCGCTGGATGCTGAAGCCAGCTGAAGTTTTTTGTTCTATTTCCGACAACTTGGATTTGAACTTGCTAAGCACTGCTGGTTCTATCTCAAGAGTTTGAAACCGCACGACATTGCTGGGGAAGGTGATTTACAAGTAAGTGACAGATGCAGTTGGGCAATCCAATTGTCTTGGCTCACAGACTTGGACTCTCATTCCAGAACCTTCTTTCATGGGAGGTGACGCTTGTTGATCCATGAGACTGGTTTTTCACTTCTTATTCTTGATGTGAGGCAATGAGATGTGAATATGAAAGTAAATATTGGCTACGCTGAGAAAAACTTGACCTTTCTATTCTTATTGGTTGCAAGTTGATTCTGAGATTGCTCTCTTTCTCTTCTTTTTTACACTTCTGGCACTTCCAGTATCCTCAAGGAAATATTTTATTAGAAAGATTAGTGTCTTCGATTCCTTGTGGCATCCACTGACCAGCAACAAAGCATATAACAAATTAAAAACAGAGAGGATCCCCCCAGGGAGCAAAGAAATGGAACCACTGGGATTTTTTAAGCTGCTTTGGGGTCTGCATGCATTTTCAATGTCTGGACTGTTAGTGATTCTTATAGCTCTATGTCTTCAGGCCCTGCTGTCTGTCATATGTAATGCACATCATACACTACTGGGAAGCAAACAGCTTCAGTTAATATAGGGAGCTCCCACAAAGTTTTTCTGCTAAACCCATAGCATCAAGGCTCAGGACTGCTCAGCTGAAAGTCCAGGTGCTTCATAGGTGAGAGGAAGATCTCTACTGTGCCTGCCATGGGAGGCTGGAGATATAAGAGCTCCCAGCTGTTATTCAGAGTTTGTGCAGCAGAGCTCCTGTGCACTCCTTATCTGTTCCAGTGCAAAGCCAGGAAGCTTAAACAAAGCCTTTGCTGTGCAGGATTTGGACAGGGGGAACACCAAAGAGCAGCTCCCATGTCCGGGCTGGAGACTGTATCCTCTGCTAACAAAAAAACCCAGAGCTAAACCTGATAACTTTAACCACTCTACTGGATTTCATAGTGGAGATTTGCACCTTCTCAACCACCTTATGTCCTCTTCACATTTGGCCAACACTAAACCCATCACTGTAAACTTCACTGTGCAGGGTAACAGAAGAGTGGAATTAATGAAGGGATAAACTGAAGGCTTGCCATAGCCTCATGCTTTTCCTTCAGCTTCATGGTTCAGTGAATATAGAGTTGGAAAAAAATTCGATGAAGTTCAGACTTTGCCCAGCCAAACAGACAGAAGGCCCAACAGGATAGATAATTGCACTGGGAGATACCAAAGGAAGAGGTTTCCATAACAGGCTCTACTACCTCTCTTGAATCACGAGTCACTGTAATTTTTCCTCTATCCCATCTTTTCTCATGGACATGGGAAAAAGGATTTTCACTGCACGTAAAATGTGCCGCATGACAAGTTTTGGATTTCAGTGGTGAATGAAAAGTAATGCTATTATAAGCAGTCATAATAATAATAATTAGTATTTTTATTCTGAGTGAAGAATAATTTTTTCTCAGCAGGGGGCAAGTCAGCCAGGCTAAATTCAATTTCTCCTGAGGGATTCCAGGAAATTGCCTCAAATTCCTTCACTCTTGCTTCCATTTTTGTATTGTGCACTGCTTACGAAGTACACATACAAAATTGAACCCATGGCCTGTATTTTTAACCCTCAGACTAGGAGGATGGCACACCATATTTAGATATTAAAGTAGTCTTTCTCTTTTTATTTTACTTATTACCTATTTACTTATTTCCTATTTATTTTACTTATTACCTTTTCCCTTATTATTTTACTGCCTGCTCTCCCTCTGTGTGTGCTCTCTAGCTTCTCCACACCTTTCTTTACAGCTCCTATGCACACAGCTCTGTTCTGGCTAGTTTGTGGCCTCCCTCTTTCCATCCAAACTTTCATGGTGAATTTTTTATTGGTTGAAGCACTGTAGCACTGCCAGTCCATCAATTGGTAAAATGCTCCCAGGGCTCTGCCTATAAGCTCTGTTAGCAGTGTTTTGCTTATTGCAAATCTGCTCCCTGCTGTCATAGGCACCTGGCTGCCTTTCCTTGTGGCCGCTATTGGGATGCATTGGAGAGCTGGAGCAAATCTTCGCTGCACTTTCACTACAGCCAGCCTCCAACCTGAGGGTGAGGAGGACACAAGGGGAAATGAGAGATATGGCCCAGGCGAGGGTTTATGTGCATGTGAACAATGCTCTCTGGAAGCTGCTACCAAGTCTACAAATTTTAAAGCTGTTTTCACTGGGGAACATCACTGGCAATGTTGTTGTGACTTGATCCAGGTATTTGAGAAAGCCATGAAGGAGAGTAATGCTATTATTTTTGAGCCACAACTAATCTATCAATAAAAGAGTGATTGGTGAAGAAACTTCAGGGAAGAAGAACTATCATTCATTTAGGCACAACTAAGGGCCTGAAATGGAGCAACTTGAAACAGGTAATCTTAAAATAAAGTATCTTAAAATAGAAAAAAACCCCAGATATAAGTAAGCCTCTAACCAGTACCAAGATTTTCCAGGAAGTGTATGGAACACAGGCAAGTATAGAGAAATTACTTTTTTGGGATGTGCTTCTAGTCTCCAGAGACTGACAATTTATGCACTACCTGCATCAGGCATTGCTCAGCCCACTGAACAGATACTCCACATTGTTTAGCTCCACTCGAAGGGTTTGCCTAATCGCTTTTATGGTGGCTTTTCTGCCCAACACAGAAAAAGATCCTCCCTCTGTAACATCACACTTCTCAACTTATTTGCTGTGGCTAGTTGACAGACTCTGGGTGTCTCAGGAGCCCTGGGGAATAGACAAAACCAGAAAGGATTGTTTTGCTTTGGTGAAATGTAAACCTGATTAGCATTCTGAGGAGCCAGGTCAGGTGTTTTTTTTTTTTTTTTTTTTTTTTTGTTTTTTTTTTTTTTTTTTTTTTTTTTTTTTTTTTTTTTTTTTTTTTTTTTTTTTTTTTTTTTTTTTTTTTTTTTGGTTTGTTTGTTTGTTTGTTTTTTGTTTTGTTTTGTTTTGTTTTATCCCCAGCCTCTGTTACATGTACCAGATACCTCTGGGGATGTTGCTGGACAAGCTTCTATTCTTTCACTGAGCTATTGACTACATGCCAAATAAGATTTCTCTCCAATCGAACACTTCTGAAGATTTAGGCACTGTCTCTATCACAATTGGTGGTGTCTAGTAAAACAACTCAGTTCATTTGCTACCCCTTGCCTGGGTCACTGGGGAAGTTAACTGTGTGGGACTATTAACACCCCATCATAAAGATACTTTCTTAGCTTTAAAGCACACACCTCTGAAACATCAGCAGCACCTTGGTGATGGGCTGTCTAAAGACTGCTGTTGTGAGCATAGTGTGCTGCTGACCCCCTGCAAAACAAAACAAAGGAACTTCCCTGAAAACAAAAGCTACAGGGCAGGGCTGCAAATCTCTTGAGCAGGTACGAGGAGCACAGCTCCTATGGCCTAGGCAAACCACAGGCACACTAGCTACACCTGCACCTACCAAAAACAGCATGCTAAGCTCATTGCCTCCTAAGTTTGATGTCCTGATCTATCAAGTTTTATGACAGCAAAGATGATTATGTGCATAATAATGTGATATATAGAAAGGGAGCAATTCTCTGACTGCTGTAGGATGATACTCTTTCATCTTATTTTTCAATAAATTTTTGGCTTTGGTTCTTCAGCTCAGAGTGGAGGTTTGGGGGTTTGTTCTGTGAGTAACAAAACTTGATCGAGTGCAGTGGAGCTTGGCTGAATTAAGCAATGTGGACATCACGTCCAAGATCATGAGAACTGAAAGTTAGAGGGTCACAGTGTCTCCAAGGAGATCTGGCAAATGCATGCTTAACTCTGCATATTACCAAACTCTCCCTATAACAAAAGCCATGGTACAGCATAAACTTCAGATTGGATTGGATATTAGGAGAAATTTCTTCACAGAAAAGATCATCCATTATTGGAACAGGCTGTCTGGGGAAGTGGAAGAATCACCATCCTTAGAGGTATTTAAAAGTCATGTGGATGTGACACTTAGGAGCACGGTTTTTGTGTTGGACTAGGCAGTGCTGCATCAGTGGTTGCACTTTGTGATGTCAGGGGTCTTCTGCAAACAGAATGATTCTGTGATCATAGTGATCACTGAACCAATTAAGTGTTGGTCAAGCTTGAAGGTTTATAGAGGTGGGAATTGTCACTGCTGTGTTCAGCCTAATAGAGAGAGTCAGTCATGAAGATGTGCCATGTTCCCTTGATCCTTCCCAAACTCATGCATTGAAATGGTATGTTTGTGAGTGTGACAGGAAGCCTCCATTCATGCAGTTTGGAAGTCACTCACCCTGTACTGGACACTTTTGCTGGTCTCTAGAAAATAATGCTTCTGTGGATGCTAGTGTTGGTTGGAAAGGGTGTCTTTTTCATTCCTATGCTGACTAAAAGACTGCTGACCAAGAGGCTTCACCTAAGTTGTGTTACCAGCAGCAGAATAATGGACCCCAAATATGTAGGAAGCAGACAAAAGAGAGCATAGGAGTTTTAGGTACTGCCTTTTTTCCCCCTTAGTCTGTGTTCCTGTCTTAAACATTTGCTGTCAGTTAATCTTACATAACAAATCATGCCTGAGTCCTGTCTGTGCTACAGTTAACAATTGTTTGCTTTAATTCCTTTCCTTCCTGCCAATGAACACCAGGGAAAATAGGCTACACAATGATAATAGATGTTGCAAAACCAAAGGCAACCGCCTTCTTATCCTGTTTATAAGGGCAAAAATTATCAGATTTTAATTATGAGAGAGATTTACTGGGATAGATTCTCCATTGGTAAGGGCAGAGACTCCCTGAATCCAACCATGTTGGCAGGGAGCAGTCTCCACCACAGTGTTTTCATAAGAGCATGGTGTGACAAATATGGTGAGAATGGTTATGACCAGAAGGAAAGGAAAGGACTATGAAAGAAAGGACTATGATCTTGTGATGCTCCCTTCACCCTCATTATGCATAGCACTACGTAGTGCTTCATTGTATTTCTCTCTTTATTCCTATTCTTTTGTTTTCCTTTCCTTCTATTGCTTCCTTGCTGTTCAGTGAGTCTGGCCAGCTCTGAAAATGGAGTTATTTCCTGGGCCGAAGCCATGTTAGCAGCGCACTGTCCTTGTAATAGGAGAGAGCCAGTGGGAAGGAGCAAGAGTGAGGAAGCCAGATGTTGTCTCAAGCCAGTGGTGTGAGCCAATATCCACTGGCTGAGAGTGTGAGCTGTCCATGTGTCCTGCCTGCAGCATCAAGCAGAAGCTTCTGTTCTCTTCTGCCCCCTCGGGCGTGCTTGCCACGGTTGTCACAAATCCAGCTCAAATCTTAGTGCACACCACGGCAGAGCTGCTGTTCCGGACCAAGCTGCCTCTTCTGTGTCTCCCCCGGGGGCTGATTTGGGGGTGTACATCCTCAGCTCCACTCTACACCAGCTGTGGGTTTGTCCCTCAAGGACAGATACCAATAAAAGTGGAAGTCTGGTTCTTTTCCTGCCGGGGGAGATGGAAATGGACTCAGTGCATGGAAGCCATCTGGGATGAGAGCAGAATTGGCCCAAACAGCTCTGGCTTAAAAGAGCCAACAACATGGAGAGAAAGTGGTGGGAGGGAGCAGAAGAGGGGAGAAGAACTGGAGAGGGGAGTTAGTTGTGTAAATAGAAGAGTGAGGAATTAGCTCAACCTCCTTTCTCTGACTGATTTTGACAATGAGGTGCCAAGGCCTTCACTGACCTCAGCTGTTTATCAGCCTGGTGTTGATGTGACCTTAACGCTTCTCTGGTTTAAAACATTTTTTATTCTATCAGTGGCCCATTCCTTCTCCCCACCCCCAACTCATTTTTCCTTTTACAGCCTGTTAATGAGCAAAGTGCTTATGCAAATGAGAGGCAGAAACAATCGCTTTGAATAAAGAAGGAAAATGTCAGGGTAGAGACAGAATCCAACTTCACTCTAATGAATGCCCCTCTACCTTCGCTCTCAGGTCGACCGTCTTTCTTTTCACTACACCTAAAACTACAATGTTGTTTTTTAACTTTTGTGTCATAATATAAACACTGATATCTGTCTGTTTGGTAACACCATTTCACATACTCATAGAATTGCACTAGCACCAATTTTCATTTTCTTGCTGTACAAAGATAAGCCAAAGGGGACAAGGGTTTCATCTCTCCCTAGCTTGCTATCTCTATGCAAATTTTGTGTCCATTTTTAATTGTTCATTTAGAAAAGTGATTTTATGTTGTTTTATCAGCCACCCTTAGTGTGGATGCAGTCACACTAACGTAAAAGTGCTGGAAAGCTGTCTTGCTTAGTCGAACTGGACTATTACTTGTATGCAAATAGAAATGAGTGTGCCTTAAGGGACTGTTCTGATTTTTTTTCCCAGCAGTAAAGCAATGTATATTCTAGTGTGAGCAAATATTTAGAAATGTCAGAGATATTCTGGAAAGTATTGCACTATTTCAGTAGACAAAAATCCCAAGGATATTTCCTGTAAGCATTGCAGGATATGGATGCAAATTCTTTAAGAAATCTTTTCTTTTTACCAAGATGTTAATTAGCTCCTGAATTTAAATGTGATTTTGTCAATACTTGGGTAGAGAAACAGGCAGGTAGAAGTAGAAATGTTTGTATGAAGCTGAGAAGAAGTAGCAGAACACAGGGTTCTGTTTAGGTAAATCAGGGCCCATTTGTTTTCTTTTGACTCCAGGATTTATCCAAGTAACTCTCCGCATGGGTACAGGGATGTCTTCTCCTTTTAACAATAAGGTCTCTCAGGCACCTCCTGGCTTTGTAGAGGACAGAAGCTGAAGCTGGAAGGTAAGAATTGGCTTTACTTCAGGTCAAGAGAGAAGGTTGTAGTCTGGAGACCAAACTTAAGGCCACTTGTTTGGCACTTTCCCATCCAATGTCTCAACAGCAAAATCTGGGACAAACCAATGCACTTTTTGTGTGAGGGCTCGTGAAAGAAAATTTAATGACTGTCATGTAGTTCCTATCTTTCCTGTCCTCTGGCATCCAACCTAGAACTATACCCATAGATAGGTATAAAATGGCAGAAGTAATGACTTGGGGTTCATTCAGAGGCTCACACTTGCCAAAAAATTCTTATTGCCATCACTTGAATTTTGCTTCATTTTCTCATCTAAAAATGTAAATCCTCTACTTCTTCAGCTTTCCAGGACAGGTGAGACCTGAAAGGCCTGTGAAACTAAACTTCTACCTTTCTGGCTCTTTGTACAGGATGGTTCAAATCTTAAGAATATCTTTCAGACTTGTGCTCTTCTGTCAAACTGGGTTGAAACTGACCAGCTGACTCAATGGTTATTAGAAGAGACTTACAGACAGACAGCATGACCAAATAATCCAAAAAAATCAGGATAAAATGAAACAGAAGTAGGTGCTCTTTCCAGGTGAGCAGGATCATTCTTCAGTCACCTCTTGTGGTGTGGAATCCCTTGGGATCTTTGGGATGACAGTGCAGGCAGAGGCTGTGCTGGTAGCACACACAAGAGTGTGGAATGTACACTGTGGGTCTACCTTGAAGCCCTCATTGTCCAGGAGAGCGTGGCCTCACGCTGGTGAAGTTTCGCCGTGGGTAATGCAGAACTGGATCTTGCCTGCACTGTAGGATTTGTTTAATTAATTCATGTATGGGAGCAGTAGTTTTAGGGCTAAGCTCTTTCATCTTGTTGCTCCCTACCAGGTTACATACATTTGGTGTTTGGAGCCTGGTCACCTCGGTGCTGTCCAGCTGATTTTACATGTCTCCACTGGCAGCTAGGATTTTAAACATTTTCCTTTGACCACCTTAATGAGGTTGCTGAAAAGGGTTGGTTAAGCTTCTGATAAGCCTCTTGATTTTTATTTTTTGTTTTCCAAGCCTTATGTGAATCAGCCCTTTTGAATTCAGCCACCAGCACCTGGAAAGAGGCCACCAGCACTTGGGGGCTGACAACGTTATTAATGCAAGTCATTATTTGTGCGAAAACGCTCCTGGCTCATATGAAGCGTGTGGGTTCCCACTGTTTCAAAGGAGATGGAAATACCTGCTATGTGCAGATAACCCAGCCCTCTCTGCCTGTTCCGAACCATCAGGGCCCACCACTCCAAGCTGGCCCTCTCCAGCAGCCCTCTTGATGAGAAATGTGTATCTGCTTCAGGGTCCCTTCGTGAAACTCCTGAGGGTTTGCAGCAGCGTCAGGCTAACAATGTGGAATATAATTTAGAGACAAATGGGAAGTTACTCATCTGAGTTGAATGACACCAGGAATTTCTTAGATTGGAGAGAATGGGGAGGAGAGGTCAAGCAATGGCCATGAAAAGGAAAATATTAAAGTAAAAAAAAAAAAAGAGAGAGAGAAAAATACCCTGATCCATCTTGAAACTATTTTTTTTGTTTGTTTTCAATTATTTGATCTTTTTAAAAATTGTTCTCCCTCTTAACAATGTGCAGGTGTCTATATCTGTGTAGATCCATTCTAAAAAGAACCAAATAAAGGTTTCAAGGTAATTACAGATAGGGAGGTAAGTGGGCTATATACAGTCCAGGTTTGCCAAAGTGGAACCATCACAAATTAACCAGATACTTTCCTTGAGGAGGAGAACCAGCTTTCTAGAGATAAAAAAACCTGTGCCAAATCTAATTTATTTTGCACTTTAGGAAGGTGATACCTAAATGGAAAGGTGATATACTACATGGGAAATTACTGCCTAAGTCTGGAGAAGACAGGGTTTAGGAATAAACTTGCAAGGAAGAAGTGGGCTGATGTAATTAGCTGATGGAACAAAACTGAGAGACTCAAGACAAAAGTGAGATTGTGAAGGAATCATTGGGTGACCTTGAAGGTAATAGAAACAGAATGAAATCATATAGTGCAGAGTAAAAGGTTACATCCTTGGGATTAACATGAGAATTCCCTCTATGCGCCAGAATAAATAAATTCAAAAATTCCATAAATTAGAAATGATGGGAGGGAGGAAGGACCAAGATGTTAGTCATTCTGTGATCAGCTAGTACAAGTGTGAGCCACCTCTGGGATGCAGGTGAGAAACAAGCAAATGCAATCTTAGGATGAGTATTTCTGAGACAGACAGGGACTTTTTAATGTCATAGTCTGAGGCTTTGCTGAGGCATTACCTGGAGCATCATCTTTGGCATCAGTCAGTCACATGTCTGGCTGAGCTGCAGCAGGAGTGGAACAAGGAGGCTGCCAAAGAAGGCTGTGGGGCCATCCAGGAGAATGGAGAACCTGTCTCATGCAAGGAGACTACAAAGTGCTCTACTTGTCTAAAAAAAACAAAGGCTGAGAAGTGATATGATTATTCTCTATAAACACCTTAAGGGGATAAACGTCAAGGAGGAAGAAGAGCTGTTTAAGTTAAGAGACAGTGTTGGCACAGGAACGAATGGGTACAAACTGGCCATGAATAAAAATAGGCAGGAAAATGGAGGAGAATGACTAACCACCAGAGGAACCAGGCTCTAGAGCAGCCTAGACAACTGGTGTGGGTGAAGCATACAATTACAGAGGTACTGGGAGGCATGAACAATGTCTGTGCCCCCCATGAGGGATGGGTGAGCACTCCCACAGCTTGAGACTGTGCTTGAGACTTCTTCTCTCTCAAGAGGGACAGTATGTGACTTCTCCTTTCTCTCTGCCCTTTCCCTATTATGACTGACTCCTCTTGCTGCTGCAGAGGCAAATGTTGTATCTGTGTTCAGGGTGTCATTCAACCTGGAGACAAAGGTGTTTATCTATCATGTTGTGTGCAGTGAGAGAGGATTGGCTTCTGTACCTCTGTACTGTGATATTTCAAAGACTTTTACTTCTCTAGGATGGGAACAAATAATCAGTTTTTCTCTCTTAGTTCTGCATTGCTACTTTATTACAACAAAGGTGAAGTTGCATGATAAAAGTAGCTATGTTTTGGAGGGATGTATTTACTTCTATGATTCTTCTTCTACCCCCTGTTTAACCTCTGAGCTGGATTTAATATCTTTTTTTTGACAATGGAAAGAACAACTCTGCCATTTAATAGATTTCTTGAGAGAGTTGTAGCTTCTTCACGGGCAAAGAAGGATTAGGGAACAGGGATGGTAAGTGAATTGTTCTTTCTCATTTCCTGCTGACTCACTGGTCTCTGCATTAAGCTTACAACATGGCTGAATCACCAGGGGAATCTAGGCAAGGCTCCTCTAATCCCATTTAGGCTAATTTGAATTAGGAAGAGAGGGAGAAAGATGAAAGGAAGACAAAGAGGGATTTAACTGTCATGGCAGATTCCAGGTGCACTTCTTGTGGTAAATAGTTCCAGGTAAGGTGAGTCAAGTGGATCAGAGAGGCATAGAACATACATCTTCATTTCAGTTTGAGAGACAGAGATCAAGATATTGCATGCTCATAAGCAGAGTATTGCTGAACTCTTGAGAATTTCTTTGACTAGTTCAAGCTCTATCTATCACATTTGACATTCACTAACACGTAGGATTTTTTCAGCTTTCATGTCTCTCCCAACACTGCCTCCACTACTGGCTGTGAGTTAAGACCCTGTGTGTGAACATCTGTTGCCTTTGTGGTAGCAAAGGAACAATAGAGGAAGGGAAGGAGCAGGAAAACTACTCGAGCTTCAAGCTTTGGGTATGAGCATTGTACTGATCAGGAGCACACAGTGGTGAAATCAGCCTCTAATGTTTAGACTCAGCCTAAGTTGTAATTGCTTGTATGATCTTGGATGTATTCCAGTGCCCAAAAAAGATTTGAAAAGCAGACTGATATGATTTTTAAATCCAAATACAGAAAAGTGAACAGATAAAAAGTCTCCGTGTGCTGCTATTCTGTTTTATGCTGTGACTATAGTACCTTTGGAATACAGCTCCTAGTATCAGTTTGCCTTACTAATATGTATGAGTCCATCCAGGCCTTAGAAAGTCCTTTGATGAGTTATTGTATTTCCTCTGAAGACTTGAAGTAATCACTTGCCAGCCCAGGCTGCATCTTTCCTTGGACAGTGTGGGTACAGTCATTAATAATGTAGAAAAATCTTTGAAAAGTGCTGACAAACCTGATAATGGTGGTGGTGCTGGCTTAAAGAGGGACTGGGGAAATAGCTATCTGAAGCATATGTGAGTTGGATGAAGCCTACCTAATGTAGGGTAGGCTAATCTAATTTTAATTGAGATATGACTGTAGCTCCTACAGCTGTACCTGAATTAGACATGCATTTGCCAGCTCACACACGGTCCTGTAGCTGCTGCTACAGAGGTCGGGCCAGGCTGCAAGACCTCCCCATGAAACTGCATGTGCTCAGCCCTGCTCTGCCACTCTGCACTGCTGCAGGGAGTGCACACAATTCAGTCCACTGGGCAGGTTGTACCTGTCCTGGGTTGGCGCTGGCCAGATGCCAGGCACCCACAAAAGCTGCTCACTTATGCCCCTCTGCAGCTGGGCAGGGGAGAAAAAATTTAACAATGGGGTCATGGGGCGAGATAAGGACCGGGAGAGATCCCTCACCAAATACTGTCATGGGCAAAACAGGCTCAACTGAGAGATATGAAGTGAATTTATTGATAACAAAATCAGAGTGGGATAATGAGAAGTAAAATGAGCCCTTAAGAGCACCTTGGCCCCACCCCTCTCTCCTTCCCAGCTCTATCTCCTTCCCCAGCAGCACAAGGAGACAGGGAATGGGGGTTATGGACATTTCATCACCTGAAGCTTCTCCTGCTGCTCCAGGAGAGGAGGCCTTCCTCTGCTGCACTGTGGGGTCCCTCCCACAGGAGACAGTGCTCCAATGTGGCTTCACCTCACAAGCAGCAGCTCCCTGTGAACAGCTGCAACACGAATCCATCCCACAGGAAAACGTGCTCCCAAAACTGCTGCCGCGTGAGTCACTCTTCTACAGGCTGCAGTCTTTCAAGGACAGGCTGCTCCAGCCTGCAAGCAGGGCTCCTCTCTCCATGGATCTTCCACTGGATCACAGTATCCTCCAGGCATCCACCCACTCCAGTGTGGGTCCTCTCCACGGGCTGTGGGTGGATCTCTGCATCCCCTGTGGACCCCCATGGGCTGTGGGTGGATCTCTGCATCCCCTGTGGATCCCCACGGGCTGTGGGTGGATTTCTGCATCCCCTGTGGACCCCCATGGGCTGTGGATGCATCTCTGCCTCCCCTGTGGATCCCCACGGGCTGTGGGTGGATCTCTGCATCCCCTGTGGACCCCCATGGGCTGCAGGGGCACAGCTGTCTCACCATGGTCAGCACCATGGGCTGCAGGGGAATCTCAGCCCCAGTTCCTGGAGCAGCTCCTTCCCCTCCTTCTGCACTGACCTTGGGGTCTGCAGAGTTGTTCTTCTCACTCTTCTCTGGCTGCAGTTACAGCTTTTTGGTTTTCCCTCTTCTTAAATCAGTTATCATGGGGCATTATCACCATTTCTGATTAGCCCAGCCTTGGTCAGTGGCCTGCCCATCTTTGGAGCCCCCAGAAATTGGCTCTGCTGCATGTAGAAGCAGCTTCCAACAGATTCTCACTGAAGCCACCCTTGCAGCCCCCCAGCTACCAAAACCAGGCCATGCAAAACCAATGCAGTGTCAAATGCACAAGGGAATTTAGACTAACAAGGGTTTTTGGCATTGCTCTCCGCTAGTCATGCCAGAGAGGTTTGGGGTTATTTTTGCTGGAAAACCAACTGCTTATGTGTTGCCCACACTTTTCTATCCACAGCAGCACAGAATCAGGGCCAGAATGGACAATTATGGTCCATCTCATCTAGCCATAAGCCATGTTCAGTAGTAGGCAGCTTTAAGTCCTGTCACCTCATACATTTAAAATTTTATGCAGCTCTTGGAAAAATAGCCGGTCTCAAGACATGATAGCTGCAGATGGAGAGTCTGCTATACCTTCTAAGTAATATATTATTGTAGTATATGCAAGTGTTTGGCTTTGGGCTTTTCTAGATTTGCTTAGGATGTCTTTTTTTTTTAAATCATGCACTCCTTCAAGGCTTTCCTACAGTCCTGCAGTCACCTGCAAAGAGAATATATTATGCAGAAGCAGGGTAATCAGGAATGAGTGTAGAGGAAGAGCTTAATAAAACTAGGAGGCCTGGAACAATTAAATTCAACCAATTGACAGAGCAGGGGAGATGAGTTGACAGTAGAAAGATAACCTGTTTGTAAATGCAACCCTATTTTATCTCCCCACCAATTAAATTAAGTTCTCTTTGGCCTTCAGATAAAAAAGAAAAAACAACAAACCAAACTATATAAACACTGTTATGCTGCATACATCTTAATATTTCTAATCTTCTGACTAGCAGAGCAAAAAATTAATATCTTCCTGCTTTGGTAAGAGGGAAAACAGATGCCATGGGGAGGAGGAAATGGGAGAGGATGAGCAGCCCTAAGTTTAAGTTTGTGTGCCTACACAAGCATGCACACACACACTTGGAGTCAAAAACAGCTTTGCAAAAGGAGTTTTAAAACCTCATTGTAATAATGGCCACGAGTGTGCCAAACAGGAAAGCAATGAAAATGCAGCACTTCCACTGTGCCTCAGTGACCCTAAGCAAAAGAATCAGTCTAGCTCCAATAGCTTTGGTCCATGGCAAAACAAGAGGCCTCTGCCTTTGAGGCTGTGCTGAGGCTAAAGTACACTCGTCAGCAGTCCTGAGGAAAAGCTCCATCTGCCTTTCTCCCTGAAGATGTGGAACCAACAAGGTGAGAGCTATGCCCTTTCAAACCACTGCTGCCTGCAGCCTCAGGCAGCTGAAGGAAAACTGTCTACAATTCCAGCAGTGCTGGATTGGCACTGATGACCAGTGCAGCTTCTCACACCCATGGTCTGCACCCAACCAGAGTGACATACCAGGGAAGAAGCCCTTGGGATGACCCTGGAACAAGGCCAGGGAGAAAAGATGCAGCAGGAGTTCCATAGCAGAAGATGATACTTTGTCCTTCAAATAAAGGATGCTCTCCAAGCTTGGGCTTTTCCCAGTCACTCCAGTTTTTGGCTCATTTCCATGTAAGACAGCCTCCAGTGGTGGTCGTGCTGCTGCCAGCATAGCCCAACATCTCCACAGAGAGGAGGGGAAAGGAAGCTGGCTGAATATTTCATGATCAGAGTGAGGGAGACACACAGGCAGTGGCCTCACAGCATACTTATGCCCACCAGCAAATGTCTTTTTGGCCCTTTCCCTCCATCTTCTCTCCTATTACCTAACAGCACATCCCAATGTTCTGCATTGCTGACCACAGCTCACTGAACACCAAGGCACTTAGGTTTTCCTTTTGGGAATTCAGGAAATGCTCCCTGCTTTTCCCCACTCTCATTGCTGGGCTTAGATCTCCAGTGAGCAAGATGAGATGTGTGTGCAGCTTGTCCCCCTTGCCTTGGAGGTGCCCTTTTCCAATGCAGAGCTTGTACCACAAGGACATGTTGTCAAACAAGCACCGGGGCCATGGCTTGGCTCAGTCACTGCTGCAGATGCAGAAGAGCCCCTCAGGATGGTAGGGCTGGGTCTGCACTGCCTCAGGCTCCTGTGGACACAGCATCAGGGGCTTTTCCTTGTTCTGCATCCATGTGGATGACAAGTGCAACTCTCTGTCACACCACAGCTCCCAGTGCTGCTCAGGCAGCTTAATGAGAGCTTAGAGTGAGAAGTAACCATGTCCTCAGGAATGCTGCCTGTACAGAGCCATGGGGGATTGGAGCAGGAATGCTCTACAATCAATCTTGGCTCCTTCTTCTCAGGCACAAGCAGGGAAACTGCTCTATCCTGTCCCTAACCTCTCCTCCACCACACTAGACACACAAACACAGCAATTAAAAATCTCAGTACTCCAGTACCAGTCCGTCCACTCAAGTCTGACAGGACCAAATGTCCTGCTCATTACTGGAAGCAAAAGCCATACCAGCTTGCTCAGACATACAATAAGGAATTTACCATCATTCATAACATTCCTGTATTTTGTGCTGCTGAGCATTGTATCTCCTCTGCAAGCAGTTGGCACAGTTTAAAGCAACTCTGAGGCTCCTGCACACTACAATGGCTTGTTTTGTGATTCAGAATTGTAACTACACATAATAAGTTGTTGTGTCCCTCCTGTAGATGCAACTGATAAACTGGAGAGGATCGTATTTGTTCTATTCCTTTGTGAAAAAAAGCTAGCTTAGAAATTTATGTGAGAGCAAGTCTCCCTTGATTCAGGCTAAATGTTTTCTGATTTCATTTTATCCTGTTATCCTCAACTAGTCTGTCTCGGATCAGACCACTGTTACTTTAGGTTTTTACATGGAGATGTTTTTTGTAGTTCTGAAAAAAAATTCTTCACTTCTTTTTGGTCTATGTAAAATTCTTATTTTTTTTCTTCTTAAAGTGTATTTTCAATATGGATCTGAATCACCAATGTTAGTTTTATGTCCCAAAGTCTTAAGCACTTCAGCATGTTTGGTACATGCATGCACTCAGGTACAAACCATCAGAAGAGGAAAATTATGTGTGGAAAGGTGAAGCACTCTAGATCAGCTTTATTTTCTTTTCATTGATGATAAAATGCCACTTCTTGACTTCAGGGGGAAACAGAACTGAGTTAATGTTAAGGTGTTTTGAAAATACCACTCACTCTGCAAAAAATCTGTAGTAGTAGATCCCCATGGTGATGATTTTATTCACACAAGACAAGCAGTTCAGACACAAAATGAACTATTGAAATAAATGAAAGGTATCTCAGATAACTAAATCTAGAAAGTTGTGGGGTTTTTAAACTTAATTCCCACTGTTTCCTATCTGTCATTTGTTTATTTGCTGCATTTCCCTCCTTCAAGTAATATAACTAAACTAGTGATTTTTTTTTTACTTTTCCATGCCCTTTCAATATAAAATGTTTCTATTTTACATTGAAACAGAGGAAAAAAAACAAACCCAAAAAACCCCTAAAAATGTCTTGGTTGAAGAGATCAAAACACGTGTCTTCTGTGACATCTAGATGGCTCTGCCTCACAAAATGACTGTGGCTCTCTAGGCAGAGAGATGCCTTGGAAACCCAAACCATACCATGAACAAGAAAATATCCTAAGTTGGCTGTCTAAGCAAGCACCTTTTTATATTTTTAATTCTTACATCTAGTTTAGCTGGCTATGAAGTCCATCAGCAGAAATGAATCATAGTGTGGTAAGCTACACCATGCATTTACTCTGCTCTAAATTCTCTGTGGCAGCTCTTTTTTTGTGCTTGCACTGATGTTGTTTTAGGTCCTGAAACTGAGGAGAGAGTGTGCATTTGGGTGGGCACCACAGATAATCTACTGCAGAATTAATCCACTCCAGGTAGATAGACCAGCTACCCATTGGATGGGGAAGGGTTGGAGAAGCAAAGCAAATTTTTTAGGTATGAAGGCAGTATTTATAGGCTAAGATCTTATTCTGCTTCTACTTTCTTTGCCTTCCTCAAGCTTTTTTATCTCAGGCTTTTTCAATTTCTTCAGAGTCTTTTTTTTTTTTTTTTTTTTTTTTTTTTCCTTGCATGGGACTTTTCTTCTGTTCAGATGAGCTTTTAAAGTTTTAATCCTCCACTCCACTGCTGTTTTGGTAAGCCTAAGTCTCAAAGTGAAAGCATCCAAAGTCCCTGTGCAGGGACTGCCTCCCTTTCTATGCATGCCTTTGACTCTGGAGCTGCAGCAGCTCAGAGGGACTGCAGACATTTGTCTCTATGGCTGTGATTGTGGAGTTACTTTCCAAATTCTTACCGTGAATATGTCTTGTGAATGATTTCCTTACGCATTTTTCTTCGTGTGTGTGTCTCCGTATTCACACGTACACTGCAGTCAACTCTTTGAAATGTGATCACAAATTGTTCTGTTTACACAGAAACCTAAAAATGCTGCACATACATGCATATAAGATTATAGGAAACATTTGCATTATTTGACAAGTAGTGTGTTTTATTGTTCAGCATTGTGTGAGCAGGCAATATAAAAGTTTGCCTTTTGTGTGATTCAGGCCTTTCACTTCCCTTTGTACACATTCATCTATTTATTTTTTTTTTGAAGGGGACATAACATTTAACATCATTCTTACCCGGTAATGGTACCAGAGAGTATTTTTCAGATGCTGCCTCCTCTATTTCCATTCTGAAATACATACATTTTTATTTAGAAAATAATGATGGATTTAGGGAACTAATTTCAGAACAAATAAAAATGGATAAATGTGAAGCAGGTGCTGACAATTTAATCAGGGTGAGAGCCTGCAAGGTGCAACTAGACTTTTTCTCTGCCTAACCCATAGAGGAGGTATTAGCCTTACTTGAAGGCTGGTGTCCTTAGTTCTGTCCATTTGCAGTTCAAGTAAAAGTACAAAAGCATTCTACTGTAAGCAGGTGGGAATTTTTTTTAATGAGCTGTTAGACAGTAAGATCAGGATGTAGCTGGTAAAGTGGAAAGGGTCTCCTTTGGGAAGTACGTTTTGGATTCTCTGGTGCTTTTCTTTGCTCCTCGGGGCTCTTAATAGCTTTAGAGGGGTGATTATGCTGGGGCGCCATGGTGTCCCTTGCTGCTGATAGAAAAGCATGCCTCTCACCCTTCTCACAAACAGCATTGCAATGATTTCCCTTCTGAGTGCTGTGGGTAAGTGAATTACATGGAATGAGATTTCCCCTTGTCTCTAGATAACGCTGGGTGACCAAGTGTAAAATTGAGAGAATTTTGCTTTCCCACTTTATCACTGCCCTCTGTTAGTCCCCTCTGTTGCCTACCTGTGGGGCCTGATTCACTGGAGTTTACAGTGGTGTGAAGTCAGTGTAACAGAGGCTTCCTGAGTGTGAATTGTCTGTCCCAGAGGGACAGCTGTATCTTGCTAAAGCTGTGGCCCAAGGGGCTGCAGGTTTTTCTTATTCTTGTAGTTTTTTCTGTTTCACTGGTGTAACGAGTCTCATAATGCTTTCTGTAAGAGGAAGGCTGAGCCTGTGATGCACATGGGGAAAGCTGTGAAGTGTCTGGCTCCTTCTGCAAGGTCCATGAGCTCTCTGTACCCACTGCACAGCTGTGTTCAGGCTTCATGTCAGTAAACAACCCCTCTCTGGTTAAAGCAGCTAATCTTCTGATTGCTATAAGCTTCCCTAAGACCTGATCCTACCTGTTCCTAAGGCCTGATCCTACTCCTAAGAGAAGGACAATTGTTGGGTTGTACATCACATTAGCAGCTAAGAATAAAAGCTGGTTATCTCTCACCCAGTTACTCTAGAGGTCATTGAACCAGCATTAGAAATGGATCAGCTAAAGCTTATAAGGAAAGTGCCTGTGATTGCTGTGTGGCTGGAGGGAGGAGTGAATACAAGGAGCTTTGTGCTCTGGTGTAGTGTGCTAGCTCACTAAACTAAGCCTCTGCTTCCTTTGTAGGTAAGTGAATGCTTGTAACAAGTTTCTACCTCATGGAGGCTTCAGCAGTAAAACCAATCTGAGCATGGGGGTCAGAAAAATGACCTCTTTCCAATCCAGGACTGCAATATGATCTTTAGTTTGTTTGTGAAAGCTCTCCTAAAACCTCTCACCCTCACACCAGAGTTCAGTTTTTGAGCACCTTGTGAATGCTGCTAAAACTGTCATGACAGGGGGCAGCAGCTTGTGACCTTTCCAGGTGAAAGGAAGAAAGGTTTGGGACAAGCACAAACTTCCAAAATCATCCTTCCTGTCTGCACAGCATTTGTATGTGCAGGCTTTTGGTTTCTCCTGCAGCTATCTCTCCTGAGCTCATGTGGCAGAAATGCTAAAACTGAAACCTGAAGTCAATGGCAAGGAACCTGCTCTCTGCATAGAGTTAGCTGATTGCAAATATCTCAGTAAGAAAAGGTAATTGCTTTCTAAAAAGATTATAAGAAGTGGCTTTATATGTGTTCCCCTTAGAAAAGGGTGGGAAGGCAGATAACTTGGCTGTTGGCCTGTCATCATCACCTGGGAGCCTGAGAC
The DNA here is from genome assembly GCA_013400775.1 of Chaetops frenatus. Classification (NCBI taxonomy): domain Eukaryota; kingdom Metazoa; phylum Chordata; class Aves; order Passeriformes; family Picathartidae; genus Chaetops; species Chaetops frenatus. The sequence goes on along the minus strand of VZTR01002240.1, from coordinate 367,253 downwards.
ACTAACAGTAACTTCCCTGCCTCAAAGATCTAGAGAAGCCCCATCCTTTCCCTAATGCTGCTGGTGGCCTGATCTCAGCAGCTACAGGACTGCAGCAGTTGCTCCTCTCCTTCCTACGTGTTAATTGACCTAGAAGGTAGACTTTTCCTTCAGCTAAAATACCTCCTGCCACTGCCTGGTGTGACACGACACATGACTTTTTGGGTATGAGACTGTGAGATCGAAAGGAGAGGTGGCAGCTTCTGGAACTGAAGCAAAGCTTCAAGCCTCTATCAAAGTGTTTTTCATCTTTCCTGCTTTTTCAGTTAGAGATAATTATAACCTCTTCCTCGCTCATTAACTACCTCAAATGCTGTGAGTCCATTGTGGATGGCTGGATGGCAGTGTTTGGCAGTGCTGACTGGAATGGTTTGTGTTGCTCTGCCATCCTCTGAGCCTTGGGATGGAGAGGGTAGGCGATCAAAGTGAGGTGGCACAGGAGCTGCTTGGGCTAGTTTTGTAGGTACCCGGCATCTTCCCAGAGCACTTGGATCAACAGGAGACACAAGTCAACCCTGACCCTTAAGGTCTGGAGAAAGAAGGTAGACTTGGTCTCTTTTTTGGGTCTGGCTCTTAACCTTTTGGCTGAGTGTTGCTTGGTCACGGTTTAGCTCTGGGCTCGTTTACATTGGAAATGAAAGCCCATAAAACATGGAATGATGGCTTTGGCTGTGTCATATTTTTCCCCTTAGAAACGTGATGAATGTTATTATATAATGTTTCCTGGACATTGAGACTCCTGAGAATCCAAAAAATGAAATAACATTAAAGGTGGTCTCAGCTGCTGTTAAGTACCTCACTGTTTCTCTGAAGATAAGAACTCAATAGCCCGGAATGAGAGCATAGAAACCAGCTGTGATCACTTGGAGCCAAAAGAGCTATGTGTACCCCTGTCCTGGAGGGATGGAATTGATGGCAGCAATAAAAAGTGTTTGGCAGCTCCCTGATCAGCACAAATACTTGTAGTGAGTAATTCTAGCTTTCCCTGTGCTCCCTGTTCTGGAAGAGCAGAATTGCTGTTTCCTCTTCTGAGAAGTGGAGATCAGTGTGGTAGCGGCATGACTGACTATCTTCAGTGTGATTCTTGGTGTGTGAAGACAAGGTACTGCCTCAGAGGAAAGCTGCCAACTCCTAAATTGAAGAGATGGCTTTGATGGCTCCTGCAAGGGGAAAGTTCTGATGGAGAAAGGTGCCTTCTTAGTGTTTAAATGGAGGCAGGTGGGGACACCTAGGCTTTCTGAGCTTACCCTGTGCCATGTCAACTAGAACAATCTGCAACAGAGAACAAATTGCAAAGGCTGTGAGGGACTAATTTAAATAAGAAAACAAACAAAGCCTTCAGAATTTATTCCTAAAGGGCATGTCTTCTCTTGAAAACAAACTTCAGCTATTCGTATGTTCTTTCCTCTTCTGCCCTAAGCAGGCTTGCAGCTAGGATTTGAAATGCAGAGCCCTCCTTTCCTGTGAATTTCATGTTGATTCAGGAAGTACCTGGTTCAATATCCTCCTGGGAGAGAGGCAGTATTAAACATAATATCTAGTGATTCAAACTGTGCAAGGAAGCACTCTGCTATTCCCACTCCATGGAGTGGAATGATTTCAAGTCTCTAAAATGGGAAAGTAATAGAATAAACTGTTGGTTTTCAGCAAATCCCAAACAAACAAAACCTGTACTTAAATCACCTGCAGGCTGTGGCCATTTCCAGATAAGCAGCTGAGTTATCCCCAGTGTGTTCAACCTGTAATGAAGCAGTCCAGGCAGGAGACCTCTGGGCTTGCTTTTGCCATAAGGCAATGCTGGATGTCATTAAGTGAGACAACTTCCTGATATCACCTCATCATTTACTACTGGGCACTGGCAGCACCTGCAGACTTCAGGGATGATGAGCAAGAGGTGGCTTGATCAGACTTGGCAGACTTGGTGTGTTGTTGGCTATGGCTGCTGGTTTAACTCCTAGTCCTCTGTTGTATAACTTATCCCAGTAGAGCACAATGTCTGTCCTGAAGAGCTGCAGTCATTAACACTCCTTCTCTTGAAGCCTGCTGTAGGAATGCAGCCTGAATACTTGGTGAGTAGCAGGAAACACTTAACTCTGCAGGGAAGGGGCATTTGTGTAAAGCAGGTCCTTGAGCAAGAGGGAAGCCAGAGTTGGCTCTTCTCTCTTTCTTCCTGACCAAAAAAGTGTATGAGGAGGGTACAGATGGCAACTCTCAAACTCTAACTTACAAGGACTGCCTGCTGTCCTATAACAACCCAGTGTACCCCTGATGGTCACTTCTCTGTGGCCTCTACAGGGATGAACTTACCACCACTAACCTAGGCTTGTTTCATCTGACCAGGAGGCACTGTGAGAGCTGCTGACCAATGAACAAAAAGAATGCCTTTGTTCAATAACAATTCCCACTCTCTCCTGGTGGAACCATATTCAGATAGGAAGGGATTGGGGAAGATTTTTCTATAAAATCTCATTTCTTATAGTCAAGGTAATCTAGGATTGGGGTTAATCATATAAAATATGATCAGTCTCCTTTGAGAACAGCACTAAGATAGATTCATGCCTTTTTTTGATATTTAAGATAAAAGAAATCAAATGAGTGAAAGGAATGCAGTAGAATAAACTGCAGCTATATCATTTGCAGCTCTACTTCTTAACTTAAATGGGAATGAAATATTTCCTTATGTGCCTTGGTCTCCTCTAGTGAGATTGTCATGAAAGTGTCCCCTTTCATCTTTCTTCCCACAGCCTCCCCATGTCACTAGACATGCAGGGATGGATGCTCATGAGGGGGCTTGAATTTCCTTCTGAAGTCATGCTTTTTGACACTTCTGCAATGCTTTTTTTCTCTTTTCTCCTGTGCAGAAGCTGTAGAGCACAGGATGTGAGGATCAGCTGGTGGCAGATAGCAATGTAAGAAGCCAAAATATTGGGATTATTGCACAGCGTAGCATTTTCAGATAATTTATCAGAAAACTTGTACAGGAGAGACATTAAGGATAGATGATCCTGTCCTTGGGATGGAAAGATCACAGGTGACTTGATAAACCATTTTCTCTGCAAGTTTCTTCTGAAAAGTGTTTAATTGCTAGTACTCTTGCTTTGGTGGATTCTACCTTGCAGCAGGCTCTCAATGGACTGGTAAGCTTCATCTAGTTGGAAGCTCCTCCACCACCTGCATCAGACAGCTGCTCTGGTTATAAAACAGAAAATGATGGCATTTGGTAGAATCCCTCTGATATTTCTGTAGTAACACTTCTGGGTTTTTTTTGAGGAGGGAGAGGGTAGTAGCAGTGCTGTAGGCTTAAGCTCTGCTTTTGTGTCACTTCTATGGCATCATGGACACACCACAAACTCCTCTGCAGAAATTATGTGGAGCTCTAGGTTGAAAACAGCCTCAGGTAGATCCTGGTTTTAAAACTGGTTCTTTAAGACTATCATTTAATTTTTCTCTATTGATCCAGACTTTGCTGTTTTCATGTCAGTGTTTTAGAGGGCTAAAACCACCTCAGCTACTCCTACATTTTAGTTCCCCTGAGTTATCTGCTAAAGGTTAGGGCTCATCCCAGCTTTGGCAAATGATGAAATAATGCTCTATTTAAGTGTTAATGTGGGGCTAATAGCCCATGTGGATTCACTTCAGTTCCTTCTGCTTCTTCCCTCCTAGGTTTGCTTGCACTGTAGTGCATCAGCCTGTATCACAGATGCTACGAAATCCTGCATACCTCACTGATCTTCTGAGAGGTAAAAGCTTGCCCACCCCCCTTTTTCCTTTT
>VZTR01002240.1:261108-363393 GCA_013400775.1 Chaetops frenatus | reverse complement strand
TCCTTTTTTTTTTTTTTTTCTTCTTCTTTTTTTTTTCCCTGAGTCATTACAGAAATAGGAAGCACCAAGGCTGTTTTCTGTAGTGAAGTGGGATTTCAAATACCTTGTGCCTTGAAGTTTAGACTACCAGCTTAGACTGTGCAGGGATTTCTGAAGTCAAAGGGTGTCAAAAGCTGAAGGTTATGTGTCTGTGAGCTTGTACTAGCCATCCAGGAAGTTTTCTTCTTTATGGTTGAACACAAGGTGTGGGTTTGCACCGATTTTTAGGCAACAACTATATCCTTTGAGAATGAAATGGCATTAAAGACCATTCGGTCTAAAATGAGAGATGGCATGGAAAGCCATGAGCATTTGCAAAAGTCCATATATGAATAGGAGCGCTTAACTAATCTGTGGAATTAGTTGGTTCTTTTTGAGGATAGCTGTTCCTAACCAACTGACTGGAAGGAGAAGGAAAGGCTGAGCCCATCTGTTCTGCTTTCAATTTTTCATCAGGATCCAGGCCAATCTTGGAGATACTCTGGCCTATCCTAACACTCAACACAGGATCACTTCACGCTGTCTTCAGATTCTTGTGTTCCTCCTGGAGGTGCAGCAAGCTATGGAGTTTGGAAAACATTATAGCTGGGATTAACTTGCAAGTTCCTTTTGGGTAGGTCCACAAGGGCTGTTATTACAAGAACTCTCCTTCTGCAGAGTCAAGTGGGTACCATAACCAGAGGTCCTCTGTCATGGTTTAGGAATTGTGCTCCCCAATTCAGAGCCCTCACTGAGACCCTCCCAAACCACACATTGCTTGCTTGCTTCCCCCTTCCCCTTGTCCCTTCTGTTCCAGAGGGACAGAATCAAGAATTTGAGGCACAAATGTTGAAGATTGTGGGTTGAGACAAGAACAATTTACTGGAAACAGCAGTGAGATAAGAAGATGAACAGTAACAGCAATAATATTAATGACAAAAGTATATGAATGAGAAGGGGATTCACATGTGAAAACGCGAATCAGGGACACCAAGATAATGAACAATGAGAACAATGCTGCCATGCTTTTCCAGTGGAGGCCATGCCCTTCTTCTTGGAAACCAAAAAACCCCTTACCCACAACCCCAGCAATGACCTGAGGTGACACAGAATAACATCTGGGTCCTGCCCAGAACTAGGACACCTCCCATGGTAGGGTGTCTGCCTTAATACTGACTTCAGGGTGACTATTTGCAAAGGTTTTACCTTGAGGGAGGACAACCAGTGTTTGTAACAGCAGTGCCATCCTGAGGAGCAGCAGAATGATCTCTCTCTCCTTTTGCAGTTCTGGACTTCACCAGAAGGCTTCTCCTAGCAGCTCTTGTAGTGGCTTATGTTGCTTTAGAGGTGAGTATTGCTTAAGTAGAGTTTTGCTTCTGGATTATCTGAGGCAGTGGTTTTGGTTCTGATAGTTGTGGCACCTGGATCCTCATCTCTGAATTACCAAAGCTCTGACAATCTTTGAATTGCTCTTGCTACCTTGAATATGAAGTTTGCTGAAGTGCTTAGGATGTTTTTAGAGGTCACGATGATTCTGTAAGCAAAGTATATTAATCTGATCTGTATGAATATAAAAAGGAAACTCTGGTGTTTTTCTCTTCCTGCCTCCCCTGTATCCAGATTTTTTTGGCCCTAACTCTGTAGCCCCCCTTCTCTCTTCCCTCATATTTCAAAACTCCTTCTCTCATACATATTTTAAGAGCATTTTCATTCTACAGAGACTCTAACCCTCATCTGCTCTGACAGCCTAAGATCCTTGCTGGTCTATTAATTTAATATTCATGAATATAAGCAGAAAGGGCTACAGTCTCTTACCACCAACCTGTTCTTTGGTCAGGACAAGGAGAAAAGTCTTGCCTGCTGTGATCATTAAGTATTTCTTCTAAGGCCTGGTTAAGTCCATAATAAGTCAACTGTCTTCAGGGCACGATACCATTTACTTGTGTCTGAGGAATTCAAGGCTCAGCACGAAGCCTATTTGCACACTTTGAATATTGACCCTTGCTTATAAGAAAGAACAAAATTTTTATGAAGTGGGATTTTTTTTTTTGAGAGAGAATTAAATCTTTTCTTTCATTTCACCTTTCCTTACCTGTCCAAGCCTAGTTCTTGGGAGATTAACTCAAAATGTAGCTTTGAAACAAGCACTGAAAAGTGGAAAAGCTGCAGGTACTAACCTGGAACTTGAAGTCAAAGGCAGAGTGGTAGGACAGTGTTATGCTTGTAGCTAGTGTTATTTCCTAATGTATAAGTCAAGGTACTTACTAGGTGCAGTTGTGTTTTAACTGTTCCCTGTGTTATCGTAAAGGTACAGAATATACTACAGACACTTAAAGAAATGTGATGGAGAAAAGGCAGGTCCCAGAACTGCTGAAGGAGAGTTGGAAAATATGAGACCTTACAGCTCCTGAGTAGGAAGCAGGTGGGGAGAAAAAAGGAGCAATGCTTTTTTTNTTTCTATCTGTTCTTTGAAGGCAGCTGAGCAGCACTTTTGCACGAGCAGGTGACAGGTGTCTGTGTGTAAGTGTGTCCACAGCCCCTACAATTGTTTGCAGCCTCTTGGCCCTGTGTTTGCTTCAACTTGGGAAGTTCAGGTCCAGTTTCTCACACAAGGCCAACCTCAGTTTGAAAACTAAGTAGCATTCAGAAACTGCCTATTGTAGCAACAAAACGAGTGACTATTTCTGTGCTGAGCACGATTGTTTCCTGTCACAAGTCAGGGCACATGTGACCAGTTATGGTGACTGTGTGTGATCATCCTGCAGCCAAGTGACCCTGGTTCCACTACAGCACAACACCTCCCTATTCCTTCCGTGCTGGTTTTGGGCTCTAGCAGTGCTTTGGCTAGCTGAGACTGACTGCAAAGGCTAGGAAAGATTGATTTGGAATTCAAAAGGATTTTGATCAAGAGGAGATACTGTCCAAAATGCATCAGATGGAATTCAAGACAAGCGTAGAGACTCGCCCTTAGGAATGAGAAATCAAATGCGTGAATACAAATGGGGGATGGTGATCTCAGCAGCAGTTCTAAGGAAGACCTGCTGGATTAAATAATCTGCAAAAAGCAAGAGTCTTATTCCATCTTCAAAGGAAAAGAAATGGGGCAGGGGAGGGACAGTCTGTGTATGTAGGGAAAGAGGGGAGTACTTCTGAGGAGGCTTTAGTGGGAACATGGTGTTTAGCCTTGGTAACAGCTTTGGAGAAAAGGGCCTTAGGAAAAAGGGGCATCATGCTTCCTCTGAGAGGGAATCTCACTAAAAAACAGAGAAATTGAAATAGTAGAGGGCTCCTATACTGGAGACATGGTGGAGGGGGGAATGTTAAGTAACTTACCCTCTGTGTGGGTGAGGAGGGTATGAAGTAAGGGCAGACCATTTAATCTAATAGATGCCTCAAGAAGACATTAGAATCATTCTTACTTTTTAAGTAATTGGATAAAGATCTTCAGAAATAGCCAAGGTTGGGCTGTCTCCATTTCCTTAAGGAAGGGATAGGAGGGGCTTTCTGGCCCTACTTCTAAATGATCTATCAATGATTAATCAGATTATGACTACTTCATTTGACCTCAAGAGAAGATATGCTTAATTTCTAAATCAAAACTGCCATTCAAGAAAAATGAGTAGTGGCTTTGGGACCTTCCTGCACCAGCTCCTCATTTATTCCTTTCTGTGTGCAAGTTGTGTTCACTGGGTAGGGACCACAGAGTGGCTGCCATGCCAGGACTGTCCTCTGGGGTGCCACTACTGGAGACGTGACCAGAATTTACAGTCTCTGCCCATCTTTCTGCTTGTCTCCAGGATCAGTGTACATCAAAGTTACTTGTAAGTCTCCCATTCAGGGTCGGGGATCAAGAGCCATCTACTTTCTGCACTCCAGCCTCTGTTATTTTGTTTTTTATTTTGGAAGAGTTGTTAGGAAGTGGCACTAATAGTGTACTAGTAGTGTCAGGTACCAGCTGACAAACCCTGAGCTAGTACAACACTGACCTGAGAGGCATCTAGCAACTGAGGCTGGGGTATGAAAGTAGAAAATCCTGTAAACTACAGTTGTAAATGCACTGCAGATGAAGTGGCCTCCCTTGCATTCCTGCAGCAAGTCTAGGGACTTTATCAAAGGTAGCTTACAGGATATGTCAATCTTGTGTACAGCTGCAGTTAAAGAAAAGACAGGTCTTAATAAATCTCCTCACTGAAATATGCTTTCCTTCCCTCTAACCTCTGCTGTCAATGGCTTGCTTTCAATTATCTTTCCAAAAGGAGTGGTTATATGTTTAGAAGTATTGGGAGATTATTTTCCTGCCTTTCCTCTCTCCTTTAACTTGGTCAGTCTTTCACTCTGAGATGCCACAAAGGCTATTTTCCCAGAGAAACTGGGCAGTAGCCAAACTGGGCAGTAGTTCAATGGAAACATTTAGTGGCTGAGCAGAGGTGTTTGGAGTAATGCTTCAGAAATGTTCTGGTTAGAAGGAAAGGCATGGCCCAGGCAATAGAGGTGGCTAAACTTGCTTTCCTCTGTGGTTATGTGAGGTCTGGGAGCATGGTACATACCACGGATACACTCTTGCTCCAGTGGATATGAAGGTAATGTGGGCAACCTTTTCCCTGTGAACTGAGGGAGAGGGTAATGCTGAGACAACAAAAAAAATCTGCAGGACACAGAGGTGGCAGTCTTCTCTTTTGTAACATGATCTCTGGGAATATCCTGGCTAACTTTTGTCTGCAGTATCAAATATCGATTCTGGCTTTTCTTGAGGTGATCTCCAACTCCTGCTGTGGCAAATGAAGTCTCATGGACCCATGCTCTGGCTGTCCTTCATACAGCAATCACCAGGAGCTAAACAGGTTACAGGGATCTTCTTGCTGTGCTAAGTAGGGAGCAGAGCTGCTTTACTGGATCACTAACTCAGAATCCTAGTGAAGTGCTCGTGTAGTACATAATAAGCTTTTTCCAAATACTTCCATATTCTATTTTAATACTGTGCTAATTGTAACATCCATGTACAGTGAAATTTGCTCGAGATGCTCAGTAAAACATCTGCTGACTCTTTCAAACTTGTGGTCTTAGAGAGTGGTTTAAGTCCATTGCCCTGCTACCTAGGTGATCAGAAAATCTGGACTGTATCTGCCTGAGGGTGGGTGGGGTAAAGGATGATGGTGGTAAGGTGATACTCGCTGGTGGTTTACAGTCTGAGTGGTTTCTGACTGGCAGCTACAGCCAATACTGTGGCCGTGGGGGATGTGCCAAAAGGTACCTACTGTTGTTCCCTAAATGTACAGTGATAATATACAGTTGCTGATATGACTGCCTGAGGAGATCTTGGCACTTTCTAGTGTAACATTAAGCCTTCTCCATGTACATCTTGCTGCATTCTAATGTCTCACAAATGCTCCAGTAGGCAGAGACTACAGTGGAAAAGGTATCATCTGCTGTTAATGTGGGTAGCTCCTGTGTGAGATGCATAGGCAGGCTGCAGCTGTCATGCTTTCTTTTCCAGTGAAGGGCCTTCATGTGATGTGGATGCCACAGAGCCCTCCTCCCACCTGAGGAAGTCCAGGTGGGAAAATGTGTGTGTCTAAGTTAACAAAATGCTTCCCCTGCTTCCTGGTCTTCCCCCCCTAGTTTTTCAACATGTGGAAGCTTTTCAATTAATGTGCCCAGTGAATTTACCCCTTTCTGGTACAGTGGAGAAATGAAGATACAGATCTGAGATGGGACTGACTGAGCTCTGAGGTCTGGGTTTCCATCCTCTGTTTTCATCTGTGTTAACCACTAGTCAAGGTGCTTTTTTCCTTGCACTCAGTGTTTTGCTTAGAATTCATAAAATCCATCGTGAAATTTCAGAATTAGTTTTGTCAGTGGTGGACTACCAACTGGCAGTAGATGAACTCCCTGATACAACGAAAAGTGTAGCATAGCAGAAATGGGAGAAAACCAGCATTTGACTGACTGACCAGTGAGGGGTTTGCATCAGCTGCCTTCTACCAACTTTTGTTACCAGATCCCTGTCTGTGACCTGGTATGCCTTGGAACTCTTAATTGTCACTGCTTGTGAATTTTGGGATAGTTACACATCTAAATGAAATGTCTTTGTAGATAGATGTGTAAGAACTTTAAATATGGGCTGTTTTCATTTGAAAAATACTTTGATCAGAAACCAGAAAGAAAGATCTCTGTCCCTGTCCGAATACTAAAATTCAGAATAGTATTGCTCCCAAACTCTTGGGGCTCAAGTGAGGCTCTTTATACTGGATTACTTTGAATAGAAAACTTCAAACTGTCTGTTAATCTTTTCCAAGTCAAATGTATCAAATCGTACAGTACCACTTACCTTTTTAAGATGCTAGTGCAATAAGGGGACAGCCTTATAACTACAACTGATTTAATGAAAACCCTTTAATCTCATTAGTCAGTGAAGTACTCTGAGAGCCCCTTCTGTCAAACCTGTGCTTCAGACATGCTGTGGCCTCAGGCTATGTTTTGGAATTGAAATTTTAGCTTTCTGAATCCCAACCTGATCAGCAATTTAAGTGTAGTCATTAGAGTGGCAATTTTGAGGCTCTTTTCCTTTGTGGGCACTGTGGATATGTTCATTCCAGAAGTGGTACAGATTCTGATGGGGTGAATTGGGCGCCACTGGTAATAAACCTCATTCTCAAAGTCACCCTATTTCAGATTTCCCCCTGAAACAGTTTATACCAGAGCTCCAAGGATCGAGCTGAAAAGTACTCCTAGACCATAGGCACAGGTAATATATGGTCTTTCCACTCTTGTGTTTCCCATCAGGGTGTTAAACCTCTGCAACAAAAAGATCCATTCACAGTGGTGTGGATTGCCTTGATGTTTATACTTCCCCTAGAGCCAGGCTTATCTCTTTAAGGCAGAAATGCAGCTTGCTGTTTATTTACCTGTCCCAAATCCAGCTTCACCTCCCAGTTTTTTAGCTTATATCTTCATGGAGTGCAGGTCTGTAAATCTAACTACAGAGCCATGTGTTCTAATGCTCCGTGCCCATACTGCCTGCTTGGTCCAGGAGCAGACCTTCATGCCTGAATTCACCTCACGCCCATCCAGCCACTCCAGTGACAGTGGCATATCTCACAGTTTGGTATTCACAGGCTTGCTTTAGCCAGCCCTCTCTGAAGGAAAATACCCTGTGTAGCAATTCAGCTCTGGTGTTGATTAGTAAGTCAGAAGCAATGGTGTGAAAATGCCTTTGGGCCCTGATATGTTGCAGATTATTAATAGCAGGAGAGAGACCCTTAGATTGGTTTTTTGGTTTCTTTGCTACCCAAGGAACTGGTTCCTCACTGCTTTCTGGGAAATTCTCAGTCTATCCCTTAATATGACACTTGCCTTTTATGTCCTCTCTGTGCACTTCCCTGGCTGTTTTGAGGGAACTGGGGGAGATTGGAAAGAGGAAAAGCTCTTTCCAATGCATTCCGTACATTAAAATGGGACAAATAAATACAGGTGCATTAAAGGTAACGTAACTGAGAAGGATGAAAGAGAATTAATAGATGTACCAAAACTGGTAGAAATAAAGAAGTAATAGGAAAGACCAGGAGAAGGTGCAATTATATCGTGGAGGTTCTTGCTTGGTTTACAACAGACATACAGAACATCCAATAATTCAATTGTTTAATGATGTTTTACATGATATCTTGCCCTGCCACTGCTCTTTTGTTGAATGAGCTCCACCCTTGATCTATATTAATTGTAATGTTTTCTAGAACTCCAGTCATGCCCGTTCTCCACTGGAATAGTTGTAATTAATGGGTGTCTGTCTTAAGACAGGTTGCCACCAAACTAGGCATGGTACCTCAAATAACAAATTGAGAGCACTGAATATGGTGGAAAAATTAGCATAAACTCACTAATGAGGAGCCAAATCATTAGAGAAAACAAAAACTAGTGAGATGACATTTAATGAGTAAATACAAGTCATTGTCATTGATTAAGGCTGAATACAGAAACAGGTTTGCAAAAAGGTCCATGCTTTTTATAATTAAAAAATGATTGGTCATTTGAGAGAAATGGACAAAAATTTGAGTGGTTTTAGTGGGGGATCACATTCTTTGGTTCTTTGTGAAATTATTTGTTTTGCATTTAAAGTTCTGAGAAAACTAGTAGAATTCTAATTAAAACATTGTTTCAAAGTATGGTATTCTGCTATTAATACATCAACATGACACGTGGTGAAATTTGAAAGTGCTTTTTAACTAGTGCACTTGGGTGAGCTGGACATAAGTTCAGGAAACGTACTGCTCCAAGTGACTGTCTTTCAAAGATAGGAGGAATATATATATGTACTCATGCACAGGTGTATGGAAATAAAGATTACTTATCCCATCCAAAACAAGCACTTATTTTGGCCAAGGAAAAAAAATGTAGCAGCTGGTGATGCTGTAAGCATCTATGGCAGCTGCTAAACCAAGGATAAATCAAAGACTGCTCCAGTTAGGAACTTCAAGTGTGGAAGTGTCATGGCATGGAGGTGGGAGCAACATCCTCTTCATATAGCTCCAATGCAACCACTTTTAAAATGCAACGTTGCAGTTTGGACACCTGAATTCCAAAATATTTGGCAGGTTGCATGGAGTGCAGGGCGAGAATGTAATGAAAAGTTGGAGTGACTATTTACAAGGACAGATTTAAATATGTTTAGCTTGGTTAAGTTATGAAGAAAGGATATTTGCACTAATAGTCCAGATATTTGGAGAGCTGGAGAGCATGGGCCTGGTTAAGTCATCTTAATAGCCACTTAAGCTAAAATTTCACGATGGACGGCAGAAAACTGCACGATGATGAGATGTCTTCATTTGCCAACTGGTTTCCTTGATTAGGCAGAGGTTATCCTGTGGTGTGGGGTTTTTGCAATATGCCTGAAAAACAGAAGGAGAAAATGTAGGCATTCCTCCCTGTAGAAACTCTCCTGCACTGGCCAAGAGTTCCACGTGAGCCAACATTTTTTCTTCCAGACAGAGAGGCTGCATAATGGCAGAAGGCAAGCAGAGCAAGCTGAGTCATTTATCTGCTACAAAGTGTTCAACGGCAAGCTGTGGTTAGAGACACCTTCTGATGATTTCTTCTACTTGGAATCATCCTGAATTTGTTGAGACACCCCGTTTTTAGGTTAAATAACCATCTCTGGATTACTGGTTCCTGTCAGACTGTTCTGAAATCTATCTGAAGTGTGCTCAGTGACCAGAGACCCTCCAGTCACAGAATTATTAAGGTTGGAAGGAGCTTGTCTAGTCTAACTCCTCTATTGAATGTAAGGTGAAGTATAGCACATGGTTTATGATTGTGTCCAGATGGGATTGGAATAGCTGCCAGGCTTGAGACCCCACAGCCTCTCTGGGCAACTTGTTCTAGTGTTTGACCCCCTTCACTGTAAAGAAAAACAAAAAAAGCTTTGTTTTCCTTCTATTTGAAGGGGATTTGCTGTATTTAATTTTGCACCCTGTGCCTCTTTCTGTTTCACTGACACCACTAACTGGAGTCTGACTCTGTCTTTGCTGTCTGCCATTGGGTATTTATATTGGTGAGATTCACCCTAGGCCTTTTTTAAATGAGGCTAGACAATCTCAACTCTGTCAGCTTCTATTGTGTATCATATGCTCCAAGAGCTTGACAATCTTAGTTACTCACTGCTGGACTCCCTCCAGTATCTCCACATCACCATTGCATTGGGGAGCCCAGATCTGTGCACAGCACCCCAAACTCTGTAGCTTCAGTGCTGAGGAGCAGGGAAGGATCACCTCCCTTCAGCTGCTTTCCTCACAAGAGGCTGCTGACTGCCACACGCTGATGGTCCCTTGTCTGTTACTTGTGCAATAGAACTCCGAAAGCCTCTTTTGCAGTGTGGCTTTCTAACTAGTTGAACCCCAGCACATACTGGTTCATGAGGTTTTCTTCCCTGGGTGCAGGGCTTTGTGCTTCCCTTGGAACTTGAGATTACTGTCATCTCAATTCTTTAGCCTGGCACGGTCCCTCTGAGTAGCAGCACAGTATTCTGCTGCACCAGCCATTCCTCCAGCACTGTACCTTCTGCAAAGTTGCTGAATGCTCTCTCCACCACTGTCCAGATTGTGCTTGAATCACAAAATCATCAAGTCCCTTTCCTCCTTTTCTAAACTGGTCATTTCATTGTGAACGGTGACAGGTTGGCCAGGCACACTGTCTATTTCATAAATCCATGCTGACTACTCCCAATACTCTCTTTTTTATCCTTAATACATTTGGAAATGGTTTCCAGAAGCATTTGTTCCATCACTTTCCCAGAAATCAAGATAAGGCTGATGTACCTGTAACTGCCTAAATCTCCTTTTTGAAGATGGGAATGAGTGATGTTTGCTGATTTGGAAATTATCAGTGGAAACCCAGTGCATTAATCCACTTCCCTTTTTTTAACTTGGTTTGGGAAAATTTGTATTTTACTTGGAAAAAAAAAATTAGCAAGTCTTAAAGCTGTTTTTTGGGCTGGAAGAAGCACTTAACTAGCAAAGCCTGGGCAAGTGTAAGGAAGTCAGGGAGCAGAGTTAGATCCTGCAAATTGTAGTTGGGAGTGGATGAAACTTGCACTGGAGTCCAATGTCACTGAAGTAAGTGTTGAACTACCTCTTCCCTAGGAAGAGTATTTCACTACTCCTTCTCCTTCTCATCCCAAAGGCAATTCTCACTGAGTAGCTGGACACCAATTCTGTCCCAGACATCTGTCTGGGAGGGACACCGGAGGGGGGGGGCTCTCTTTCAAACTGCCGGGCGGGAGGGGAGCGCAGAGCCGGCCTCTCCCTTCCTTGTTCTCCTTGCTGCTTTTGTTCCCTGCCTTAATTCCCTTTTGAAGGGCTGATATTTTATTCAGCAGCCCCTGCTGTGCTGGAGCCCGTGACAGAAGTTTCTCCAAAGAGCTCCGTTGACAAAATGCTAACAGCTGGTCTTTGAAACTCAGGGAGTGCTAGTCGGAGAGGTGAGGGTGGCAGGGAGCAAGGCAGAGCAGGGAAGAGAGAGAGACAGAGGGGAGGGTGGCAGAAAATGCGCTATTTGTTAGCAATAATGAGGTAAAAATATGACAGAGGTTTTTATTGCAAATAATAGACAGCGAACTTCAAACAACAGCAGAGAATCATTAAAAAAAAAAAAAAAAAAAAACCAAAAAAAAACCACGGCAAGAGAGTTAAATAAATGCATAATTAGCCAGCACCATGAAGGTGGAATTTACTGCACCCGAGATTCTTAAGGGAGAGTCAATAAATTCACAGCTGGTTTGGGTTTTTTTTATTATTATTATTCTTTTCCCTCAGGAACAGACGAAAATGTGAATGAGCCCAGGGCTGTTCTCAAGGTTTTGGCGGGATTTCCCCTCTTGGCACAAACTGCAGCCTCTGTCTCAGTGGAGACAGCGCTGCCAGATCCACTCTCCCGAGGGAGACGGGGTGATTTGTGAGTGGCAGGACTGAATGCTGTGTGTGTTGGGATTGAACCAACGAGCAAGCGTGTCTGGTCCTAGGGAAATTTGAGAAAATATAGGGAAATGCGTTGCGCAAGCATGCATCTTAGCACGGATGTGTGTAAGACTATGTGCATGAACAGTAGGCTGGGAGGGTGTGTTACTCCTGCTCCTGACTTCCACATCAGAGTCCCTGAGGCGCCTGTGGGTGGGGTTTTGCTATCCTAGCTCTGACTGACGCACGCCTGTAGAGGCAGGGGGCTGCCTGTGGATCCCTGCATGAGACGTGTCCTGTGAGTCCGCTCTGCCACGCGTGGGCTGGTTTTAAAAGGTAACAAAGTGCAGGTGTCGTGACAGCAAGGGCAGGATGGTATAATGGTGTATCTGCACCAGACACCCCTCCTGTTCCTCTTCTCTCCACTGTGCCATGCGTACTAGACCTGTGTGAAAATGTTCCTCACAAATGCCTTTTTTTCCCCCCAGGATAAAATGCAGATTTGTTCTGAACAGATTTCTGCCTGTGTTTCCAAAGGGTGCATCACTTTCACTGACTGCCTTTCCAACACCCCATTTGCACTCTGCACTGGGTAGAACTGAAGTCCTGTAAACCCAAAAGGTAATGGCAATGCAATGATTTTTGTCTGGCCAGCTTGAAGCAGGCCCTCCATGACTCCTGTGTCTCAATGTGTTCCTGGAGCCATAATCAGGCCAGGATGCGATTCCTGTAAGTAGCTGTGTTAGGGAGACATTTGGTTTGTTGTAACAATTTAAAATACAATAGTTCATCCTACTTCTGTAAAATTAAGTGCTTCGATTTTGAGATCATCCAAAAGCTCTGTTTTGATCAAAAATGTCAACAGTCTGAGTTGGAATTTCCATTCCATGGGGAACAATGAAAGTTTCAATTTTTCATCACCAGCTTGCAATGAAAAAAATCTTCAGGTTTCACAACAGATTAAAAAAAATCGTGATCTCACTGTTTTTCTCTGCATGACAAGGTGACACCCATAAAATTACCTACAGAAGAGAGGTGTTTTCCTTCCCCAACTACTCCCCAACACACAGAAAAAAGTGCAGTACTTCGTGGCACTTGATTTGAGCCAGTCAGCTTTGTGCTCTTAAAGCATGGGAACTTCAAACCCAAAATCTGAGTGAAAGTAGTGTTGTCTTCTGTAAATCTCTGCCTGCTCCCTTAACCACGCTGCTGATGGAGAAGACACCCACTCTAGGGACTGAGGGCACTCAAACCTTCCATGTGAAGGCAGATTTAGTACAACAGGCAGTTGGAGAGCCTGAACTAAGGGATTTGACCCTCTCTATTGATTCTCTTACAGCCCAAATTTTTTATGCCAAGTGTGATTTGGGTTTTTTGGCTACACATGGAAAGATACAGAGCACAGTTTAGAGCTGGACAGCCAGTGCTGAAGTACAGTAGTATAAGAAAGAAGAATGACTCTCTTAAATGACAGGGGAGACTGAAACTGTGAGACACTTCCTACTCCTATGGCTAAAAGACAAATGATTGCAAGAAGAAGCTTTCTCTCAGATTATCTGCCATGATAAACACTTTTCAGCAAAAAGGTAATGAGAAAAAGCTGTGCCTAACCCCAGAGGAAAGGAGAGAGACAACAGAGATCACATCATGCTATCGGTGTGCCACCAAACCAGCAATTGATGCTAACGACAAACGGACACGGGAGATAAAATCGGAGTCACGCAGTGAATTCTTCCTCTGAAAAGCCTGTGCCTGCCTCTGATGGAGACCCGGAGCTCTGCCTTTGCTTTGCACCACAACAGCTTATCTCTGCCAGCAAAACGCCGAGCAGAGCTGTGGGTGAGTGCAGTGCTGCGTGGGGTGAGTGTGTGCACAGGTCTGCCTGCTGCAGAACATTTGTGAGAGAGCCCCAGGAGCATCTCCGCGCCTGTGGGAGGCACAGGGCTGGAGGTATCAACCCCTTTGCACCTGCAGCTAGGAGTTAATAGGATTAGCCTGAGGTTTTAAAAGAGCTGCTGTTAAAGGCTTTTGCGTTAGCTGAACAGGCGGGTTACTCACGGCACCTTGCTCTGCATTCTGGGGGGGTTTGGTGGAAGGAATCAAAGTGACCACATGTCCTGAGGAGCTGCTAGAGGGTATTATCTTTGCCACAGATGATATCATTACTGCAAGTAAAGCAACCAAGGGGAACAGGAATTGGATGCTGAGGTCACAGAAGGAAACAACATGGGGCATCACTTACATGCTGGCAGCAAATATTAAGGGACAGCAATATTTGACTCATGGGGATATAAAGTAGTCATCTGACACCACCACACATCACCTATGCCTGGCAGTGACAGAGAGAGGGAGGGTTGTGGGAATCAGGGGACAATCACAGGCACATTCTGCCTGTTTTCCCATAAGCCAAAGTTTCTAGAAGAAAGATGGGAGTGAGTGGACCACCTGTGTGGATGTTGCACAGGGGCTGGGATGGTCTGGGAAGAGTGAGTGTAAGGACAACAGGCCCACAAAGGACATCCATTGCTGTCTCAGTTTGTACTCTGTGCAGGGAACCTCCTACTGCAGTGCCTGGGTGTGCTGAGGAAAGCTTCTTGTGTGGGAGGGCTCCTCATGGTTAGCAGCATATGAGGGAGGGAGCTGTGTTGGAAGGGAAGGTAGCATTCAGCACAGCAGCCTTTCTCTCCAAGTGTGCAGCATGAGGTCTAGGACAAGTGGAACAAAGAAGGCAGATGTGACAGGCAGAGGAGTAATAGGGGAAAAAAAAGCAGCTGTGAAAATAACCCACAATGTTTAATGTGTGTGAGGAAGGATATGGATGTTTTCAAGTGCTCTGGACACTCTGTCCAGCCTTTCACACGGCAGGAGAGTGCAGTGGTTGGCATGGGTGGGCAAACCAGCCTCCAAGAAGTGCTTGTGCTCTGCCAGAGCTCTAGTCCTGCTTTACCTACCTTGGAGTGTCTCTGTCCTGTCTGTGCAGGCTGGGTCTGGGTACACCCATGCAGTCTGCACAGCTCATCTCCCAGGGCACGCTGAGAGGGGACAGGTTATTGCAAAGGTGAAGCTGCTGCACCCCTGAAAAATTGCTTTTGCTGTGACAGGTCCACCCAGCCTGCCCTGACCTAGCCCCACAAGCAGGTACATACTGCTGTTTGTATCCTGCACTGGTGCAGAGAGACTGAATCTCTGCTTCTGCTGGCTAGCAAATGTCTCACTGGGGGATTGTTGTGGAAAGCACCAAATAAAAGAGAGAGAAAAAATAAAAAATAAAATAAGCCTCACTTTCAGACCACCTTCTGGCTCAGAAAAGTTCAGGAGGTTTCAAAACAACCTCCTCTTTGTAGAAATCCTGAATCTCCCAACTGAGCTACATTGGTGAGACACAAAGCCATAAATCAGGCTCTGTCTCCTTCTGAAAGAATTGGAAGTTTTTTTTTCATCCCTGAATTTCTATTTTGTGATGGAATCCAGGAGGGTTTTGCACAGCAAGCCTGCATAATGCTGTAGAAAGTCAGGATGCACACAAGAGCCAGCTCCAGAAGAATGCCCCAGAGATGTTCCAGATCAGCAGACCAGAACCAGCTCAAGGTTTGCTCACTGCTTAGGTGATGTGGAGTGGTTTGGGGAACAGGCTGACCCTGGAGTAGCCATGGTCTGTTTCCTCCACCCTTTGCTTCTCTGGCTCCACTTGGCTCCTGCTCAGGTTGTGAACTGCCCCTATTGCATTTCCTGTTGTACCCCTTGTCATCACAGTGAGGCACGTGTAGGCATGGGCAAAAGAGAAAACAGAGTTGTGTCTTCCCGGGGCTGTTTGGCTGTCCTTGTGCATGGACAACATGTGAGGATTTTAAGCATTTCTCACCCTTTGGGCTGCCTTTTCTGCCACTATAGAGCAGCAGTTAGTGGGATCATGGGGAGAAGAACAGGGTGGTAGACTAAAAGTTAAGCTACACAGTTCATCCTGTGTAGGCAATGGAGGCAAACACACAGTTTGGGGATAGTTTATTTTTTAAGCTGAGTCTCCTAAAAAGGAACAGCTGAAACCCTAAGTTTAAGTGGCTACTTATGGCTCAGCTCTTCCTGCAGCTCACCAGAATCCCCTTTACCTCATCCACCACATTTGTATGTGTTGCCCATCAGTGCAATTTCACAGGCTTACTGAGGACTGCTTTGTGTCATCTCCCTGCATGGAGTTCACTGCTCCAAAAATGCACCTGTGCCACGAAGCCAGCATTTACACTGCAAGCTTGTTTTCAGTCTGCTGCAAACATCATATTCCTGCAAAGACCTACAGTTTGGTGACACAAACTGTTGTAAATTTGCAGAGCACGGTGGCTTTTTCTTGATGAAGAAAAGTAAAAAAAGAGACACGTGTGAAAATGGAGATGTATGTATACGAACACATGGTCCTAGCCACAAAAAAAGTTTTTGAAGTGGCTGTGCTGACCCAGCTGGTGTAGGTTTGAATCTATAATTGCAGTGGTTCTCATGACACTTCCTCTTTCCAAAAGCTTTTTGGCAGAGACAATGTAGCTGGCAGGAATGACAGTGTGAAATGAAGATAAATGAAGAATATGGGCACATAGATCTCTAGAAGGAGGCTGGGTTGATGTTTGATGCAGATGCAAATTTTCAGGTACTGTTTTTCCTTCTCTGTAACTAGAATAGTAACAACACAAGGAGAAACTGAAGTAAGCAGTAGAGGAAAAAAGCAGCCCTGCATTTAGTACATCAGCTTAGGGTTTAAGAGAGCCTGGTTCATGCCCTGCTTCTCCTGTGAACTGGTGTTTAGCTGCCTTGAAAAAGAAGAGGCACCCTGTCCTTTCTGTTCAGAGCTTCACTTTAAGCATATTTTGACACGTAGTTAAAAGCCTGTGTGCCATTCTGACCAGCACTAAAACAGAGGCTACAGCCTGGTGTCTCCTGCCTAAGAGTACAGAGGGCACTACCACGGGGCATGGCTTTTTGTGGCACTACTGCTTCTGATAGACAGGGATCAGTGCATGTCCAGAGCTGCTGTGAAGGGACTTTTGTCTAGGAGGATGGGTGGTATGAAGCTGTGGAGGCTAGCTCAGTGACTGAAAAGTAGATAGTTCTCTAAACAATAGATGGGTGTTTAGGAGGCTGATCTCAGTTTGTTGCCTGTAGTCATTTGATGGTGATTTTTTGATGTGGTAAATGAGAGGGATGCTCACCATGTGAAATTCCCCATCCAGTGGAATATGCAGACAGGTGAAGTCTCTATGCAGATGAATTCTCTTTTAATTTTTTATGCCATTCAGATGTATCTGTTTGGATCATTTCAGGAAAACATCTGCACAGTGGGGAGCTTCCCTCAACTCTCCTCTGTCCTCCCCGTGAATAGTATGCAGAAATGCAAAATCCCCTTTTTGCAGGGACAATTTGGTTCTGCTGTAAGTATTTTGATATGGTTATGGGTCAGTCAGGTTCTAATTGACTTTAATGATCAGCTTCCTTTAATTAGCAACTTACATACGTGAGATACCAAATCCTTTCCTCTTTCTCAAAAGTATTAAAGTAAATTACACCCAATCTGATCCAGCTGATGGTTCTCTTATCAACAGGGCAAAGACATCTGTCCCCACACAGAGACTATTTTTTGGTGAGGAAACAGGTTTGATCTGTTGAATCAAATGATCCCTTCAAAGGAAGATCAGTAAAATAGAATTCCATGGTATTATCAAGCTGAAGCCACAGCAAGAGAAGAGAAAGCATAGATGAGTTGCAGGTCACTGATTCCTTTTCCTCCTGAATAAAGCTCTCTGAATGTATTAGAAATTGCTGAGGTTCTCCAAATTTCCATAAGATCCATTTTGTTACTTAAATTTTCTTTAAATTTTTCTTGTTTGCTGTGTGGCAAGTGCTAGTATGTACAGTACTTGACATGCTGGGTAAAGATGTGTAAAGTAATCCTTAAGCCTACTAACTTCTCTCAGATTAGTTTTTCTCCAAGAGCTGATTGCAAAATAGGGATTATTATTTTTTTTTTGGTCAGTGTCAGCAAGCACAATTTCCTGAGGAGGAAAATTAAACATTTAGTCTAACTCAGGATAGTTTGTTGCTACAATGCTGCTGTAGGGTCAAGAAAGTTGTAGTCTGGGTGTCAATGAAATTGAGTTCCCCAAACTTCAGGGATGAACTTCATCCCTGAGACCATGGGGTTGTTTTGGGGTTTCTTTGCCGTTGTGTTTTCGGGGGTGGTTTTTTTTTGTTTGTTTGTTTTGGTGGTGGCAGTGGTGGTGGGGTTTTTTTTTTTTTTTTTTTTTTTTTTTTTTTTTGTTTTGTTTTGTTTTGTTTTGGTTTTGTTTTTTGTTTTGCAAGCTGGCAACATAGCTCATGGGAGACAAAGGCTGACCTTCATCTACCATAATTTTAAATGTCTGCTGTTCTTAAGTCTAGGTCTGAACTCCTCACCCTAAAGCACCTTGTGAAGTGTTGCTGTAACTGTTCTTGTCAAAGGACAGTTCTCTTCTGTCAGATGTTAGGATCTACAGAGGGCTTTCTATTCCTGTGTCCTTCTCTTTGAGAGAAGGGCAAACTCCAGAAGCCATGGGTAGAAAAGCCTTTCTTGCAGAGGCCTGTGGAGCCAGCAGAATGATAGGCGAGGGAGCAAATGATTACCCTTCCTTCTCTCTGACAAATGTGGAGATGTACATTAGAATAGCTCTTAGATGTTTATGTGTGGGTGGGATTTTTCCATATCAGGCTATTTTTGTCACAATTGCTTAAGAGGAAAGACTTTAACTTCTTAAGAAGCTTCAAGAAAAAATGTACCCTGAAACTGGATTTGAAGAAAGTCAGTGGGCCCCAGGAGAGAAGTTCTACATTGCTAAAAGGAGTGTGAAGGTGGATGGACTGGTTATATGGCCCCCCTGGTTGTTGAAAACATGCTTTCTGATAAATTTTGGTACTGAAGTAGAGGGCTCTGTCTATTTCTAATCCTCCTGCTGGCAGGGGAAGGGGAATCTAAACCCATGTAAATCAGACGTGAGTGGTTTCCACCTATATTTTGAGACAGCCCAAAACAGCTCTGAAGGGTTATATAGAGGCCTTCTTCATCTTACTTGACTTTTTTCATTTTACTTGGAATCCTACCTTTGACTACTTTTGGTAGAACCAGGTCCCCAGCAGGTTTATTTCTCCCTCCCTCTGCCCACTATAAGTAACCTTTTTCCCTTGCTTTGAAACCGTATCTTTACTTCCCCTGGTGTCAACCATCTTTGGGAAGTTTTTGCTTTTGCCTTTGTTTTTCACCATGCAGATTTTTCTTTCTTTCAGCACATTGAATTTCAGGCTGGATTGATGGTCCTGCAGAGCAATGTTTTTTCTGTGTGATAAATAACAGAAGGAGTCTCTGTACTGGTCAAATGAAGTTGGTATTTCCAAGGTGACAAAATCCATGGAAATCTTGAAGAGTTAGGATTAGCAAGCTCTGAAAAAGTTATTGGTATTGTAATTATAGCACATCAAAAGGGCTTGGTTGACTGTTTGCTTTCTCCTCTGAGGGTGGGGTGGATGTGGCTCAGTAGTAGTGTGCTGGAGTGGATGTTGTCTCTCTCCTTTCTTTGTCAACCAGAACATGTTTTCTTCCTTCAAACAAAGTTTGAGCAACATGATTTAGTGGAAGGTGTCCCTGCCCATGGTAGGGACATTGGAAGTAAGAGGCCTTTAAGCTCCTTTCCAGTCCAAGCCATTCTATGACTTGGAGAAAGAGAGCCAGAGATTTTGGTTCATGTTTTTCATGGGTTTTCGTGCTCACTTTCGTGGATGTTACCTGTTACTCTCCACAGCTCATGCTCAGGTGACTGCATGTATGTAAATCGTGCTTAATGCTTCTCACCTCTGGCTTCTGACCCTGCTCCACATCTGAAAATCATTATGATTTGGTGGCTGATTACTTGCCCATCAGACGGGTAGATGAGATATACCAGAGCTCTTCATCCTCCTCCTGAAAAAAAGTTTGGTATAAATAGCCTTCCTGTTGGGCAGTGAGCCAGAGAGGGCTGGGACAGAACAGGACACAGAGATTGCAGTCTTTCTTCCTTCTGTGAGTCCTTTCTCTTTTTAATTGCTGAGATTATTTTAGGGTAGGAAGGGAGTGTGGGAAAGGGAGATGGGATAATGGATAGAGTAGCTTGTACTGATATTGCTTGCGGATCTAAACATGTAGGATGTTTTTCATCTTGCAGTTTGGCAGTCTGGTAACTTATGCTACCACAAAATTAACTTAAAGCCTCCACAAACCTTTGGGAGAGAAAACATAGTCAAAGTACAGTAGAGCAGACAACAGAAAAGAAAACTGTAAGGTACAACTAATCAGATACCCTGAGATCCCAGTGTTGCTCAATCCTCTTTGCAAAAATTAAGCTGATGACTTTGACCTTTTTAGGGCCTTAATTTTAGAGATGTAATGCCAGCACTTAATACTTTCCATGTGCAAAACTCAAAGCAGCTTAAAAAATGAGGGTAGCTGCAGCAATCCTTTATTACAGACAGACTTGCTGAGAGAAATGATTTAACAAAGCCATTAACAGTCACAAGGCTTGCCCATTCTGTGTATGCACAAAATTAACACATCCTCCAGACTCAGCTTACCTCATCCAAAGTTATCAAGTAACTCAGAGAAAGTGCTTGGTTAATAATGTTCTCCCCTCCAGCTTGCTGATGCTGTACTGCCTGCCTGAAATCCTGTGATATACTGGTTTTTTCCCTGTCTCATAAAGGCATGCCAGGTTATTATGCACTCTGTATTTATCTGATGGCCTTGTCTATAGTGTGAGTTCCCTTGGCAAACTGCTGGTCTTAAAAAAAGGAATGCACCAAATAGCATGTTGATATAGGTATTTGTTTGGTTCATTGTTAGGACATTAGGGACAGAAGAAGTTGCAAAGTTCAGTTATGAGAGCGCACCCAGTATCACAAGGGCTGACTCTGGAGCCCTAAGGTCAGATCTGAGCCAAGACTGTTCTATCAGTAAAGACAGTTGTGCTCAGCATGACCTGAAGCCCTGTGAGGAACATGGCTGTTAGCTCCTGGAAGAAACTGATGGATACTGTCAGGTATTGCAGCTTCGTCAACGTTTGTGTTTTGCAACCTGGTGAGCCCTGACAGAGCAGAGCAGTGTTAGTGATGAACTAGAAGACCACTTCAGAGGTGTGGGGACCTGAGTGCATTGGTCAGATGCTCATTAGGGTGGCTTTCTGTAGTGGTGCTTGGTAGGGGGAGCCTGATAGATTTTATCCCATTAACACACCCCACTTCCTAGTTTTCCCTTCCTTGCATTCTGTGTTTGGTAGTGTTAGACAAGGTATATGCCCAGAATAATTAAGGTTGCAAAAGACCTCCAAGATCATCGTGGCCGATCTTTCACCAACCACCGCCTTGTCAGCTAGAGTGTGGCACTAAATGCCACATCCAGTCATTTCTTGAACACTTATCTCATGTTGTGTCGCTGTTTTCCTTAGAGAACCTGGCTACACCTGGCTACAGCCTCCTTTCAGGGAGTTGCAGAGAGTGATAAGGTCTTCCCTGAGCCTCCTTTTCTCCAGGCTCAACAACCCAATTCCTTCAGCTGCTCCTCATCAGACTTGTGCTCCAGACCATTCCCCAGCTCTGTTTCCCTTCTCTGGATTTGGTCCAGCACCTCCATGTCCTTCTTGCAGTGAGGGGCCCAGAACTGGACACAGCACTCGAGGTGTGGCCTCCCCAGTGCCAAGTACAGGGGGACAATCACTGCCCTGGTCCTGCTGGCCACACTATTTTTGATACAAACCATTTTTATGCCATACAGAGGCACTCAAAGAAGTGTCTCATGTGAGGTTCGAACAAGCAAAGATCAGAGCTGTATTTCAAAGCCTCTTCAGATGCCTGGGTGCTGCTTCTTTCATCTCCTCTGGACCTTTCTCCTTCCTGAAATGCTGGAATAAAGCATTCTCTGAAACAGATTGCACAGTCTGTTTCCCCCAGTGATGACTAGTAGAAGAAATCTTGTCTCTCAGATATCAAATTTGAAAGCAAAAATGAGAGGGAAAATAACTGTTGCTTTAAATAATGAACACAAGTACCAGGAGATTTATTTCCTTCACCTTCTCCCCTCCCTCGTGCAGATATTCTCTTTAAAAACAGTTTTCCAAAGTGAGTTTCATGCTGGATCGACAGCCCTGCAAAGCAGGATCTTCTGTTCACATACTAAACAGGAATAACTAATTCGTGGGAGTTTAGACTTTCACTCAGCAGGAGCAGCATGCCTCAAACATAATATAACTAGAAGGTTGCATATATGTGAAAGTCTGAGGTTATCTCCCATGTCCATTCAGTGACAAAATCCTGTGGTCTTCTGAACAGCAAGGGTGAGAGCAGATGTGGGAATTTATTCATTTCAAGGGAGGTGATAAATGATCAATTAATGATTTCACTATAGCTACTAAAAAAGGGTTTATGTGATAAACTCTATCCGTGGCTGGCCTGAAACAGGTGTCCTCCAAGTGGATGTTGCTACAAATCTTCTTGAACCTGTTTTGCCTTTGAAATAGGCAGATTGGAACGACTGCAACCTTGTCATTGTTCAACTCATACTCTGTGTTTAGAAAAGTGAAATGCTGCTGCTTTACTACTCTCCCCCCTCCCTTCTTCTTTTTTTTTTTTTTTTTCTCTCTGCATATCTCTCTCTATCTTCACTCAATCTGTTATTGTGATTGGTCATCTAACACGTAATATTGCTTCCTACTTAAGGGAAACCAGCAGGTAGCAGCTTCTGGTGTAAATACTTGCCTATAGAAATCTAAAGTTAATTGCTTAAGGTTTCTGTGCCAGAAAAAATAAAAGAAAAAAAAATTAAAAGTTTGTATTTAAAATACAAAAGTGGGTGTGAGGCCACTTGAATTGCAAACATTTTATCAACTCAAGCAATTGTTTTCTAGCATTTTCTTTCTGTCATTTTTCAGATGTCTTATAACTGAGAAAATATACTAAGGGATATTTTTAGGATGAACAAGGTTAATCAGCTACAATGCAAATCAAATTTGAACTTTCTCCAAATCTCAAGCTGAACATCTTTTGAGGCTCTGAAAGTTTAAATTATATTTTTTTCTTTTTCATTATCACTGCACTTCCAAATGTCCAGGTGTCTGCAGATACCAGATTCAGGGAGCAGTGATATGCTCTGATAGGGACTGTTCTCATGTTATTTCTAAGATAACCAGAAGCAGGATGAATTTGAAGTCATCTTTTGAAAAAGTTTGTACTGATGAGAATTCTATTCCTGTTTTCTAAAAGCCTGGATATTTCAAAGCAGGCTAGGAGTGGATCAAGCACCTTAACTGGAAACAGGTATGACCAAAGTTCATAGCAATTCTCCTAAGAGCAGTACTTGTATCTATCATTTTTTGTTGTGTTTGTGGGGCTTTTTTAATTGGTTGGTTGGGGGTTTTTTTTGCTGCCTATCAGCTAAGCTTGTAATGTTATTGCCAAGTAGATATTGCCAAATTTTATCCTGAACTCATACATCCCTGGACTCAGGAATCTTGTCTACAATTTTTCTCGTCTGCAATTTGGGAGAGGGAAAAACAAAAGTGGTATCCAGAAGATGTTAAGTGACAAGGAAATTCCAACATTGCTTGGAAAGTTTTGACAGCCTGGGCTTGCTGTGTTGGAGGTTCAGCCAAGGATGTGACACAGAGACAGCCCTAATAGTATTGATGGATGGAGGAGATAAGACTGAGCCAAAGATCAACTATTTTCCCAAGCTTATTACAGGACTTACCTGTTTGTCGGAGCCTGCTTGCAGTAACTGAAAACAGGAAATCATAAACCCATATACAAACAAAGCCACAGTTTTTAGAAAATAAAGCTGTTGAAAAGCTAAGAGAAATGAGAAGGAGACCCAACTGAAGCCTGCTGTGGAATCTTAATTACAGTATGGTGGACTGAGATGGATGGATGCCTCGAACAGACAAATGTGTGGACAGAAAGCATGAAAGTTGCATGGTGGCCCTCACTGAGAAGGTATTCAGAAAGTCAGGAAAGTCAAATATTTTTCCTATCCCTTACCAGGGGTGGGAAAAGGCAGGACTGTTTATTTTAGCAATGTGGGGGGTACTTCCTTGCTAATGTGTATGATTTAGAGTTCTATTTTCTTGGTGGGTTTTACACTTTGAAAATGAAAAAAAAATATAAGTGAATTTTGAAGTCAGGAGGGTAACTGTACCAGAAATGGCCTCCTGCCTCCCTTAGGTTCATGGGTGCACCAGAATGAGTGGGAGTTGGATAGGATTTACAATTGGAATACCAGAGGACATGTTTATAATCTTCCCCGAGTAGGCATGAAGGATGTGTTGGAAAAATTGAAATGTCCACATCTACCTTCCCGAGGACACAGTCCCCCGTGTGGATTCCCTTCCCCTCACGTGTGCTCCAGCAGTCTGGACACTTGTCAAATCCCCAGCATGCAGCTGACTGCATCTCGCACTCCATTATTATTGCTGATGCTAATCTCTGACCGCTGAACACGGGTCAGAACCAGGAGATAATTGCAGCTCCGATCTGCCAGGCACGGTCCTTTGTGAGTAGTTAATGAGTGTTCAGGAAAATAAAGCAGAAAGAAGAAAAGGGGGATTGTGGTTTGCATACAGTGAGATAGGGAATGAATAGGAGATGGAAAGAGGGGACAAATCACTGATAGGGGAAAAAGAAAGAATTTGGGGAAAAAAGAAATCATTTGCACTAAAGCTCCTACTGCCTTATTCTTGTTTAGGCCAAGTGGATGGGATCTGGCAAGAAGGGAATGAAGCGGGCAGGATGCAGTCACACCCTGGGGCTGTTAGCAACGCTTTGGCTCTGGGTGCCATGAATGCAGAGATGGGGGTCATCTTTTTCCCTGCCAGCCACGGGGGTTACACCCACAAGGCCAATGCCCTTGTGTTCTTTGCTCTGAGGTATTTGCTCTCCTGTACTCTGCATCTCACACTGCCTGTGTGTTTGAAGGTGCCCTCTAGAGATTGGCTATCTACTCCTAAAATTGGCTTTAGCTCTCTCTTAGCTTGAGTGGCAGTGACCTGTATCTCTGAATCACCAAACTTTATTCCCAGCTCTATCTTTATATCACATACAGAGGGATCGTTTTTGCTATCTGAAGGAAAAAGGTGACTTTTATCAAACCTTTGACAGGCCCTTACTCCAAACAAAAAGTAGCTGCAGCTAGTGATCCACATGGCACTGTTGTTCCTAACACAGGATTTAACCCTGTGTGCAAGAAGCCAGTGCACACAGAGTAGAGACATTTAATTTTATTTCATGTCTGTGTAGAGATGGGGGATAGGTGTTAAATCCACAAAGCTAGCACCCCTTCAGTATGCCAGGTGGTCATTTTTATACTCTTTAAACAATTAAAAACCTGTCATTTCCTGTATCCCTACCAACCTAAAACTATAGTAATTGGTTTTCATTCTCTCCTCTTGGATTAAATATACAGCACACATTTATTTTATTATGTGTGCTCTAAGAGGAAGAGGCTCGTATGATAAGGGGTGATCATAGCCTGTGGATGTGCATTTTACTATGTTAATGATCACAAAGTTCGAGCTAAATTGTTCTTTGGCTCTCTAGTTTGATTCATAGCATCCTTCTGTTCTTACTTCTAAGGTCATGGCTTTTGGTTCCTAGAGGTTTTGTTATTCCCTCATTCTTCATAAATTCTTTTGTTTGTCCTGTACTATACTCCAGTGATTCAGTGAATTTCTAACTTTTAACCCTCTCATTTGTTTTTTATTTTAACCACATGACTCCTCATGAAGATTCCAGAGATCATGAGTGTTCTTCCTTGCAGAGGAGACGGCTCTACCTGCTCCTGTGACATCTGTCATAGGGAATAAATGATACACTATGGGGACACAACAACTTGGTAGTCTGGGCATGTATGGCTTTCTGGAAACCAGAAACCACCTCAAAGGAGGGGAAGGAAAACTGCTTCCTGCTAATGAATTAGAGTCACTCAGGATGGAGTCTGAGGGGGAAATAAATGATTGTGGTGCGTGTTTGTGTCCATATGAGTCCCCTCTTCCTAACGACCATGTTAATGTGCTCATAAAAAGATATGGTGCAGGGGGGACGTGACTGTTCAGGCTGATTAGCATTTTATGGCACAACTAAGCTCCATGACAAACTGCTGGCTGGGTGGGCTGTTTTTACAACCCAGGAAGCTCTACTTTAAGAAGCTGAAAGGATGAGTTCCTTTTCCCTATTTTGAGCGCTATTATATTAATAATAATATTAGTTACTATTGACCTTTGAGGGGTACTGAAATGCCTATGAAAGCACAAGATTGTGAGAAAGTTTGGGAGACTCAGGTGAGTCCTAACCAGAAGTGCTCTTTACTGGCACAACAGGACAGGACACTGGGCTCACAGTAATGCCTGCAATCAGCTGCAAGGCATGACTCACATCCTGGGACATCTTGGACCTACCAACCAGAAAGGTAGGTGTTGAGTCCTGGTGTCTTGGCCATATCCAGTCTTCCTCTGCAGTTTGCTCTTTGCTTTCAGGGAATTATTAACTCTGCTTTGCTTTCAGTCCAAAATCATGTGTATCATGGTTCTATATTGCTTTGCATTCTGGAGGCACTTTTTGGTAGTGTTGAATGACTTACATCCCCTTTGTTTGGAAAGAGACTGGGGTTTCCCCAGGGTAAGATACACCATGGATACATTTCCAGGTTTGTAACAGTCTGCAAGGTGCTGATGCAGTCCCAAAAGTTGCTTGGACCAGATTCATGTCAAACAGTAATGCTGAGATAGGAGGTATGAACTGCTAAAATGGAGTATCAGAGAAAAAGGAGGGTTTGAATCTGCTTGCAAATATAACCTAGAATGTGGCACTGGGACTACTGCAGCTACTCATGTAGAGTCTGCTCCTCAGAGCTGCAGAGCAGGTTCAAACAGCAGGGCTTTGTGAGCAAGGAGCAGCTCCTTATGAGGCAGCAAGCAGTGGGACTCTGTGATGGCGAGCATTCATCCCACGTGCTCCGTGTTGCCTCCAGTGATGGAAGGGCTCCATCTGGTTAGAAGTCTCAGTATATAACTGCTTATCATATAATGTCACTCGGAAGTCAATTTTATTTTGAAGGGGGGAAGTGACAGGTATTGAATAGCCTGATGTCAAGAGAGTAACAGGTTTTACGCCAAGAGATTTAGAAATGTGAGAGAAGTGGT
This sequence comes from Chaetops frenatus, assembly GCA_013400775.1. NCBI lineage: Eukaryota > Metazoa > Chordata > Aves > Passeriformes > Picathartidae > Chaetops > Chaetops frenatus. Next base: position 336,707 of record VZTR01002240.1, on the reverse strand, counting down.
TTTCAGGGCAGATCAGTTCCGTGAGTGAATGTGGCACATTGTGCTGGAGAAGAGACTCAAGCCCAGCTGCAGTGACAACTGGTGGGGGAAAGAGCAGTGGAGCAGGTGAGTTGAGCCATGCATCCTGCTTATATGTTTGCACTTCACACACATAATTAGTAGTGAAGACCTCAATCGGCATCCTGCCTTTATTCAGTCACGTGTGGAAGCCTGGATTTCTTTATGGATGTGCTGAAAACTGCTACAGTAGGTCTCTCTGGAAAAGCTGGAATAGCCTTCTGGGCACTGGGAATAATTAATTCTAAGCACATACTCAAAAGCATCCTGAATGGATGACCAGAGCCATATGAGATACTTGCAAGGAAACCTGAAAGTATGTAAGACTCTGCACTTCTTATCTTGCTGCTGACTCCATCCTGGAGCTTGGCAAACCATTAAGAAAAAAAATGTAATTTCATAACTGTGTAAATTTCTCATAATGCCTTTATTGAGTGTGTGGCTTCCTTCCCTTCCTCCACACCCTCTTCTTCCCAGTGTGCTGTGTGGGGACACAAGGGCTGTTAGGTATTATTGATTTCTAGAACTGAATTGCTAACTCACTTAACTTGAGGACTTTGAGAAGGAGTTTGAAATCAAGAGAATTTAGTTGAAAACCCCACAAGTAGGTTTTCACAGTGGAAATGCTTATCAGTAGGATAATGGATAAGCAGGAAGTTACCAAGTGTGGCTAACTGGGACTAAGCACTGCAGCTCACAAACTGAATATTTGGAGTCACTCTACCACCAAAATTTGTGACAAAATAGTATATTTCTCATATAATAGTATATAAATTCTAATAGCTTATGTAAGGAAATTGCCATTTGCACAGGGATCTTTCACAAGCTGGAAAGAGGGGAGAAAAAGTCTCACATTACATGGAGCAAAATATTTGTCATTACAATTTGCTCTGTTTGCCTTAGTTTGTCAAAGGAGACCGCTTTTATTATTTTGTGGGTTCACATCTTGCTTATGGTCTCCTTTCAACCACACGTGAACCTTGCAGGCGGGACAGAACCAAAAGGAATGAAAATGGGAATGTTTTTCCAAGCTTCACCAATAAGCTGCAAGCACCACACTGAGGTGCCAAGATGAGATCCTCACTGTAGTTCTCAATAAGGTGCTTTTGCTCTCTCCTTCTGCAAGCCAGCAGTGAAGCAGTTAATGGTAGTGGCCGGGGAGACATGGGAGCCCTTGAGAGGGGCAGGAGGGTGCACTTCTCTGAGCTGTGGTTTTTGAGGTTTACTTTTGCCAAGCGTTTCAGCTGAGAAGCTTAAAACCTCACTCATTCAGATTATGACAGCTCCACAGCCCTGTAGCTATGCTTCCCTGAACCTCTGAAGCTATTGCCCAGAGAGCACCTAGGAATGTTCTTGCACACTGTAATGGGCCCCGAAGCCTTGGTAAAGCTGAATCCGGCCTTCAACCCCTGCCTTGCAAATGACTGGTGTTCCATCATCTTTGTTGATGGGCTGTCTGAGGGTGTTAGTAAACACACAGGAGCCTGGACTGAAATTCAAGACAGTGGGAGATGTCCTTGCATGGGCCTGCTTGCCATTAGGTAGCAGGCCTGCTCCTGACTGCAGATCCCAGCAGTGCAGAGCAGCACACACAAAATGAGCTGGCAGCCTGCCCAGGCTGCATATGGTGGCTGGAGATGGGGTACATTTGGTGAGAAATTGGGAAGCTGTGATGATAGGGAATAATAGCAGCTATTTCTGCTATGGGATCATTATGTCCTGAACAAAGATGTGCTTTTGATGAGAGTGGGATGAGTGGTAGGATGTTTTGGCTTGTCATACCTACAGCTTTGTTCATCTTTTTTGAATGAGCGTGTGTAGTGCTACAAGTGCGTCAATGGCTTTCTTCTGGGGAGAGGATGACTTTTTAGTTCCATAGCAGAAGCAATGAAGGATGTGCCTGAAAAAGGAGTCCTATCAAGAAGCCACAGCAGTGACATCCTTCTTGGCAGAGATATGATGAAAGCCACTGGCTGCAATTTGGATCTTTCTTTCCAGGCAAAATGAAGCTGTCCCTTCTTGGAGGTGAAGAAAAAGCTACTGCTTAAGGCATGAGGCAAAAATTATGAGGGCCAAGAGGTTTCCAGGATAATAGCAGCAAAAGCATGGATGAAATGAAGTGAGGGAAGCAGTTGTGAATGTGTCACTGAAAGCAAGCAGGTAGATAAGATGTGTGGGACACAGGACTAACTGGAAAAGCAGACCTGAAAATAATGAGGGAGAAAACTGCTGTTCATTATGGTTTCTGCTACGTTCAGGGAAATAGGACTTGACACTGGACTTCTTTGGAAATAATCAGGATTATGCCAGTGAACTGACCCAATTCAATTCCAGGACTGGAGTTTTCCATCTATGAATACTGCTTAACTGTTCACTGTAAAGGAAAGCAGTGCCAAGGCCACCACTAAGGTCTGAGTCTCCAGATCTCTGGTCTCCTGACAGAGACTCATGGTATTGAAACAGCTGTGCTTAAGTTTCCTCTATGAACCATAGTCTGCTCTTTGCAGACTTGTAGGAGAGCGTGTTTTGTACCTGAATGGCAGGCATGATGGAAAAAATCTCTGCCAACCAGATATTTTTTTTCTCTGGTCTCTCTCAGGAAAATTCTTGGTTTTTTACTCCTTTGTGGCATGGGTTATGCCATACTGTAATCTTTTGAGACTACAGGGCATACTGCAGAGGAATCTGGAGAATGAAACTTATGATTTAAAGCAGTATACTGTTGTACTTGTAGCACCCGGGCACGAAAGAAGGACACAGATTCCCCACAATTAAGAGAACAGCTGAGGCCCCCAAAAGGAGAGCCGTTTATTTTGGATACACAATTTTATAGGGTTTGCAAAGTATGTGAGGATTGGAAGATGAAATCCCACCTCTCAACCAGACTGGTGAAGCGACCGGTCAGTCAGCTTTCCTTCTCCACAAAGGAATGTAAATAAAGCTAGTGTTTTTAGTACAGTGCATGAGGAAATCTGACTTGAGAGTATAAACTTTTCAGAAGGCTTTCAAAAACAGGGTGACAGTATACTGCAAGCTTCTCGTATGGGGACAGAGATATGAGCTTGAGGGCTTTCCCGGTATTTCTCTGAGGTCTTCATGAGTTTTTTACAGCAGTCTCTGGTGAAAGAATGTCCAAGTCTTTCTACTGAAGAAGGACCTCACAGCTTCTTTTATAGTGTGGACTAGTCAAGGAGAGGTGTCATACCAGTCCTTCCATCACTTATGCCTTTCCTGCCAGTACTGCCAGCACTCAGTTTAGCACTAACCCAGGAGATACCTGTCCATATAAACCAGAACACTTCTTGAGACCTATGTACACAGGTGGGGCATGAAGAACCAGTGTCTGTGACCCTCCCTAAGGGATCTGTACAGGCACAGCCATTAATCTAGACAAGGACTGGCCTGAACTGGGACAAAACCTTTAGGGCTGCATTGAGCCATGTGGGAAATAACACAATTGGGGTTGGAGCACAACTTCAAGGCAAGGAGTAAAGGGAGATCCCCACTCCAAGGTGGGATTTGTCCAGCCCTTAATTTCATCTTTGTGGCCGCTTGCCTGCTCCTGGTGGCCAAGAAGTCTCAGTGGAACCACACAGGATGTGAGCCTTGCATCTAATCTGCTGTATATGGAAATTTTAGGCTAGCAATAGTGCCAAAAGGTGGCCTTTCTAACAAGAAATCACCTGCCATACAAACTCTTGAAAGCATGGCTAGGAAGCCAAAGGTGGGGATAAAGCCCAGGTGTTGCAATATTTAGATTTGGGTTCAAAGTCTGAGCCCAGCCCTCTCTATTTCCAGCACAGAGCACTGGGTTCTGGTAGTAGAATTCCTATGCTGCACACGAGGCTGGAGCACTGTAGCAGAAACCAGAAGTAAAAGGTTTATTACAGAGCAACCAATCAGTATCTTAAACTCACTAACACCAGCCTGGCCTGAACTACTTCCTTTACTAACTTAAATAATTGCATCCTGCTAGCCTTTGATGCCAGAAAGAAGGAGACTGCATCTTTAAATAGAGGAGAAAATGATAGGGGTGAGGTGATCTGATTAGTCTGTAAGATGAGCGGAAATTAGTTATTTTCATCCTTAATCACCCACAGGATGGGCCAATTATCGAGCTGTTAGAGCCCTATTAGATGGTTGGGAACTCACCCTTCCTCACCTTCCTCCCATAACCCGGCATGAAATTATTGAAGTCACTCAATTTCACTCTCATTGAAACCCATGAAGAGACATCTCACAGCCGAGCATGGGGTGCCTTCAGAGGCCTTTTTCTAATGATGGGGGCACTCCGGCTCCCAGAAATTGGTTTATTGATTTTACCCAAACCACCTTCCTGAAAATGCAACCTGCACTTTTGCAGGAACAATTCTATCTATCTGTTTGTCTGTCAGCCTATCTACTTGTCTATCTATCCTCCTATTTGACTAATCTGAGAGAGACAAACAAACTTTTAACAGCTGCCTGTCTAATCAATGCAGCATGTTTATCCACTCCTGAACAAACCTTCATTTTGCATGTGTGTTTGCCAATGTATTTAACGAGTGCTGCTTATGAACAGTTGCATCCTGTGGATTCCCCACTAATTGGATTTCCTAAGTGTGTTTGTCACTTGGTGTTGCTGTGGTAGAAGGTGATGGGTCAGATCTATTCACATAGCATTGGTCTCCTATTTCCCTACCTCTGACTGGGTAAGAGTAATTAACAAAGTGAAGAAGGCACACAAAAGCCATTGTGCTTTGGAAGAGGAAATTTATAATTTGAGAAGTGAGGAAGAGTGAAATTAAGGCTAGGTTTCTTTGAGTTAAATTTGAGGCCCCGCTATTAGGTAAAATTTAAGTTACGTGGTGGGGTAACAGTTGAAATAATTTTTTCCCATCACACTCACAGAAAGGTCCATGCCCCATCCCTGGAATTGTTCAAGGGTAGGTTGGATGGGGGCCTGAGCCACCTAGTCTAGTGAAAGGTGGCAGGGGGTTGGAATTAGATAATATTTAAGGTTCCTTCCAACACAAACCATCCTATGCATTTATGACAGAGCTGGTTGCAGAGTACTGAAAGCTGTGGCTCCATCCTTGCCCTTGTGTGTAGCCACCAGTATTTAACCACCTTTAGCAGAGTGTTGTGCAGCACCAGAGGCAGAGGATGTAGTTGTATGCTCCTGTGCCTAATGCCTGACTGCATTTGTGCTCTGTCTGGGGGTTGTGAACTCTGTTCCTGCTTGGAGCTCTGTGTTGCTAGGGGGCTGAAGGTTTGAAAGTTACTAGAGGTGACAGGATGCTTTAATTTTCCTGGGTGCAGTTTTGAGTAGAAGTTAGAATCCTGCATGCTGGCTACCTATTTGAAAATACCCAGATGTGACTAGCTGCATCCTATACGTTTTCAGGAGCCCACATTGTTTCACATCACGTTTTCAAATTATTTATTGAACATGGTCTGCAAACTTTTGCCACTGGCTGACCCTTGCCATAACAATTGTCAGAAGAAACCTCTGAATTGCTGACCAGTTGCTGACAGCTGCCTTTTCCCCATCTAAAGATGCTCATGGGTATCTGAAACTGCTGCAGATTACCAAAGACCAGCAGGACACATGTGCTTTTTCCAGAGTGGTAGCTTTAGGTCATGTGGGAATAGTCCCATGGCTCTAGATGGCTGTGTTTGAGCAACAGAAGTGAGCCTCCTTAACTCCAGGGAAAGAAAGACTGAAAGAAAGACTTCTGTGCCTCTCAGCACAGTGGCAGACATTCTGGTGGCTTCTCTTGCAAGTCTCGCCCCTCACTGCAAGTGTGCATCAGCATTCTTCTGAAAACTGGCAGCAGTGTGACCTGGGAGACAGAAAAGTAGCTAGAAAGGTTTAAGGGATTATGCCAAAAGGAAGCTTCTGATTCTTTTTAGAAATAAGATGATTAGCCCTAGTCGGATTCAGAGTGCACATCCCTTTCTGGATCCAGCCAGAGTAATGGAAGAGGTTGTCTACCCTTTTACAGCCAGCTCTGCCACACAGATGTTAGTGTGAGGAATTTGCCAAAGCAGTGCCCATCAAAATGACCCCACTCAGCTCTAATCTGCTTTATTTTAACTGCTGTGGGTTAGGGAATGATCACATAAGCAATTTCCCTGGCAGGTCTGAGAGGGTGGCACCTTCCCCTGCGATTTGGTAACAGGCAGCTCTGCAGGCCTTGCAGACAGTAGCCCCAGCAGACATCTGGTATGTCTTACACCTTCAGTCACCAGATGATAGCTCAGTGAGTCATGAAGAATGCAGCCTCTGTCTTTTGTAGACCTTGGGAGAAATGCTCATGTTATACGCAATGAAAAGGAAATCAAGAGGAGTGTGTGGGATTTGTTATTTTTAGTTCAACGGGTAAAAAAGACCTTGGGCATATTATTCATGCAACATATCTTTTTAGGTTAATACCCAGTGTTAGAGCTACTGATAAGAGTAGATTTAATACAAGAATCTGGGTATTCCTGCACCCTTTACCTGAGACCATAGTCCTGCCATTATTGCAAATATTATTTGAGGTTTGGGATATTTAAGGAATAGAAGTTAGTGTCACATTTAGCAGTGTTTGGGCAGGTTTTGGTCCTGATCATACCAATGCCCTCTGAAGGATAGTGGGCTGTCTTCAGAGTTGTGTCTGTGTAATTGAGAGGAGAATTATCCCTGTCTGCCTGCTGCATCTTATCTGTGGAAGGTAGAAGTACAGATCACCCCTGACTACTTCCACTACCTTTGCTTGCTCTCATTTAAGTCTTCTGTTCATTTGCAAAACAGATCCCACTCTGTTTGCAAGAGGTTTCATGGACACTTGCAGAAACATCACAGCAGGTGTTTATGAACACAAAAGGGAAGACTAGGCTTATTTAAACCAGTCTTCTGTCTTGGAGTGTTTTCTAGCTGTTTCATACAGCTCTGCCTTTTCTTTAGGTATCTAATATAGTGGGGTAGCTAATATGCTGCAGATAGTACATTGGGCAAGCAAACACAAGGCTAATTCTAATGATATGCTACCCTCTGTGGAAACTATTTAGGTACTATGGTTTTGGGTAGCCTCTAAGGATCTGATCAATGCTGTTGCTGTATGCCAGAAGTTATTTGATTGAACTGGCTGTTGCTGTTGCTGTCAGCTCCTCAGCTGTTAGTTAATCTTTCTTCTCATGGCATAGCCTTACTTGGCAGGAGCTTCCTACCCCTCCTCACTCCTGTCCTCTGGGCAGGATCTGTGAGCCTCCATCTCCATGCTTACTTCAGCTGGCAGGTCCTCCTCACCCTTCCACCTGATCCCAGCTGCATTAGACCTACATAAAGCATAAAAAATCATTCTCTTCTAGCTCCCTGCTTCTGGGTTTAGCCTCCACCAGCCTCAGTTTCCTTTCTTAGATTTGCCCCAGTTGAAGGGCAGCATATCCTTGACCCAGACAAAACAGATGGCATCTCCCTATGTAACATTCAGGCAGGAATTTCTTACACAGGCTGAAGGAGAGGGCTCAGACAGGTCTGTTCCCCCTCATTAGCTTTGTCTGACATCATGCTCCAAGTCATGGGGCCCAGGAGTGGTTGTGTGGCTGTGCAGAACTGTGCCCCCATCTATTTCTTGCCTGGATGTGGCTTTGGCAACACTCGTGTCTGCCTTTGTCTGCCTTTATATACAGATCCCATGAGGCTGGGCCTTCTCAGATCCACAATTTAATCACAGAGCACTGACATGATGCTGAAAGTGATTTGTTGTGGCCATGCTGGCAGTTAAGTCATTGCCAGCAATTGCATCCAAACTCCATAAATTGCTAACATGGAATGGTGATGGGAAAGTATCATGGCTGTCATTTCAGCACCCGCACAGCTTTTCACTCCAGCCAAGATTTTGTGCAGGGGCTCCAATGGGCTTCAAGTCCTGTACAACCAAATTCTCCACCAGTGTCCCTTCATTGGGTTGCACAATGGAAAATTTTGCCTCCTGTTCTTAATGAGAAAATAGCCTTGAAAGAAAGAGTCTTGTTCCGGGGGGAAGGTAGAATTGTGATTTGAAGTATAAAAAACAGATGGGTGTCATTCAAAATAATGCCATGTTAGAGTAAAGGAGAGCTTGGAACAAAGAAGACGACCATCCTGCTCCCCAAGCCTGAAAAGTCTGAGAAGGAAAGTGTTCATAACCCAGAGCTCATGTTTGCTTAAGAGTAATCTGGGATTTACCTAACTTATTACAGCTTTAGTGCACAGCAGCAGTTTCAGCAGCAAGGGCATGAAAAACATTAGATCCAGGCAAATAGAATGTGTCAATCTGGAGCAGTAAGAACCATCAACTTTATCTATTTTTTTTAATATTTTTTTTTTAAGAACTAGCAGGGGAAAAACCATATATTTTTGGTAAACCCTTGCCCCCTTCCCCAGTAAACCATGGCTTTGGACAGTACACGTCACAGAAGCTTTGACAAACAGAAATCTGGGTACAAGATCATTTCCATGTAATGGCAGTATTTTGACATTGCTTTCAAACTCGTCTCATTCTGTGATCCTAGGCATTCAGACCTTTTTGAAGTTCACTGCAGAGGGCTTTGCAATTTATATCCATGAGATATGGATTGGGCCAGGGTATGTGATCAGGTATTTTTTCTCTACTACACTAGAGATTTTACTTGAGAAAGATCTGCACCATCAGAGCTGTTCCCTCTAGAATAATTGGGAGGAAAATGTCCTCCATGAAGAAAATTTATCTCTGACTGTCATGGGAGATCATGTTCTCCAAAGTAAGCTGGAGGAAGATAGATGCTCGGCTGGATATCACTGAGATTTTTCAGGTGTGCATGTCTTCATGGAATTAAGTGTTGTGAAAAGGGCCAAATGGAGGACTGTGAAGACTGATGGTCTGATACTAGCTCCTTCTAAGTTTTATATGAGCAAACTGTCCTTTATCCAGACCTAGCCATACCAAGAGATCTTTTTCCTCCCTACCTTGGTTTTTGTGCTCTGGAAGACTTTCTGTCCTTCCAACTCCTCAGTCCAGCAAAACATATTGACAGTGTAACAGCATTGACTTCAGTAAGGTTGCTCATGTCTGGCACTTGGCTTTAGTGAGAGATGATGTGGATCTCCTGAGCAGAGCAGGAGATCAAAGGTCAACAGACTTGGGCTGGACCCCCGATTTCATCCCTGAACTGCAACATGATCTTGGGTGAGGACAGTATTGTCTCCATTATTTGCTTCCTACCTCTGTAGTTAATGGCCCTTACCCGTGGCCAAATAGCCTTTAAAGTGTTGTCCACCACCAGAGTACTAAATCTTATTTATTGAACACCAGGTGGCACCTAACCCCACGGAGGTGTTTTATTAGCTGTGGATGAATTTGTTCACCCGTTGTGTTCATCACAGTGGTTCCTGTGTGTGGCTCAGTGTCTGAGCAATCTGCTTCCATGCTGGTGTTCGGAAAGAAGCCCACAACCCCTCCTGTCTCACCCTTGAGCACAGCACCCCACTGCTGCCACAGAGGGTGTCGCAGACTGCTATTCCACCTGGTCATTTCCCCATCCCAAAGGATAATCATGTCTGTCTTCCTCCAGATCGTTCATCAGTTTTTAATATTCTCTCCTTCTCTCAGCTTTTTTCCCCCCCTATTTTTGTAGAGCTTCCTTTTCTTAGCATGTCATTAAAAGGAAGGATAAAAAAAGAAACAAAAAATGTGTCAGAGCAGAAACGTGTGTGTCCTCTCCCTTCCCTGTGCTCTGAGAAGTTGATTTCTTGACATCCAGTCCCTTGCGTGACCTGTGGAGCCCTGCCCAGAGACCTGTGCCCTGTGATTTGTGTCTCTTCTCCATTAGCTTGGTCCTCTGGTCAACAGAACAGGAAAAAGGGGGTAGATGTTGCTGGATCTATTCAAGATCCAGGCACGTGAGAACCTCTCACACTCAAGCTGTGGGGAACCAGCCTGAGAAAAGCAACAGAAGAGCAGAGCAGGAAAAGCAGTCTACGTCAAGTGCCTTGTAGCCCAGACAAACCTACTCTGACAAACCTATTTTGAGGTTGCAGGTCATCACAGGAAGGAAGAACCCTCCTATCACTGTGTAAGACAGAGCTTTGCTGGCCCTGTTTAGCAGCCTGGTTTCATTCTTTAAAGAACATCCTAACCACACACAGGCAACCTAAAGCCTCCTGCTTGTTTCTTAATCATTGTTCAGTACTTCAGCCTGTTACTGTAATTTGTGTTCTCTCTGCCATCCCTCCTCCTCCCCTCACCTTCCTGGAGTAAAGCCTTAATCCACCTACATTTTCACCTTCCTGGAAAGCCATCCCACCTCAAAACTCATGCTCAACAACCTCCCTAAACTGCTTTTTAAGCTTCCTTACCTAATCCTCCAAGTTAGATGTTCCTCTTAAAAGGCTCACATGCGTAGCTGCCATCTTTTACCATGGGGAAGCAAAGCCCTTTCCGATTCCTTCTGCCACCTGTTCCTAGGGGATTTATTTATCTTACAAAGGCCAGATTTCTGATGCTGGAAGTCTGGGGTCCTAATCCCTACTGTCTACAGACTTTGCAGTTTAGTTACAGGATTTCGAACAGTATACAACATAATGTGGTTCTCAGTGATACGCTAATGGTGTGTCCCTCCTTCAGCCTAGGAAATGGGCCTAAGAGTTGGAAAACGTGTTTAGGTCATTGCAGTTTCCATTGGGAACTTTGGATCCTTAGCTTTATGTGGATATCAATAGAAGTAAGGCTAATAATTTTTCTATATAGGTATCAGAGATGGGTGTGTGTGAGAAAGGCAGGGGAAGGGGCTGAACAAAGGTTTAAAAAAATAATTAGCTTTTCTGCCCTCTCTTGCCAGAGGTGTCAACCCTCTCTATCACAGCTCAGCTGTGAATAGTTGATTTCTCACCACAATGACAGAGGTGGAAGCAAACAGCAGGCTGGGGACAAAAAAGAGTAGATGAGGGCAGAGTGAGGCAGCAATGTGGTTTTACAGCTGGCCCAAGGTTCTGTTCCACCAGCAGCCCATCTGCTTTGGGAGATTCTTGCCCCCTTTCCTTTCTTCAAGCTTCCCCTTTCTGCACCTCTGCTCTCACCAGAGTCTATCTTTGCTGTACTGAGTAACTGGCAGTACAGCTCCAATATATATCACCAAGAGAGTAGAAATCTCTGGTGCGGTAGTGGGAGCTTTTAAAATGCTAATAGAAATCTTTTAACCGGTTCCCATTTAACAGCCCTAATTAGCAGAGCTCCTCCTCAATTTAGCAAAGCTGGGATCTGCTGCATCTTGCCCTGCACACCGATGTAGACGAGGACTGTAATTTATTTTCAGCCTTGGGATTGCTGCCTTGCACTGTGCCCTGTCACACGGGTGATCTCTGCAGACTGCCAGGGACTGTAGAGAAGAGTGACTTGCTGCTCTGTGGCTTTCTCTCCTGCTGAGGTGGAGCCCACAGTTTGCTCAGCAGCCCAAGATTCAGCACAGGCCTTTTGAAGAGTCTCCGTGCAATTAGGATGGCAAATTGGAGCTTCCCGGGAGGATACACAGCATCACGCTCACCAGCAACAAGATCTCAGCTCCTCCGTACAAAAGGAACCTCATTTAATGTATTAAATATTTAATTAATGAACTGAAGCTTTAATGAGGTGGTGATGAAGATGCCAAACAAGATACTGGGACAGGAATATCCTACCCTAGAGATAGCAAACAGTTAGCTACTATTCTCCCAGTAGTGCTTTTTTTATTGGCAACCAAACCGCCTGGGGAAACTGTCAGTACCTTTAGGTCTCATTCTGCCTAGGTGAAGGGAATTGCATAGGTGGGATGCATCCCAGATGTGGGATGGAAAGCTCCTTTATTGCCTCTTTTATTGAGCTGGAATAGAAGCTTTGGCTGGGAACAGCAGGAGTGCTACAGCCTCTCTCCTGCATGTGGCAACACAGCAATTGCTCAAGTAGAGATAAGCAGAGGTGGCATGAAAAATCATGTGGGTATACATGCCAGTGCTAGAGCCACGAAAGATCAGATTTCTCAGGCAAGGGAAGGCAAGGGTTTCATGTTGAAAAGGGTCCTGTTTTTTCCTTGTATTGGATCTGCCTGATGCCACTGATGCTACGTTTAGTATCATCACCGAAATGCTGCTGGTCTGGGCCAGGTATCTTCCCAGAAATTTTGGGCATGGACCTCTTATGTTTGGGATTATTCACTGTAAGAATGTGCATTTCTCCTCCTTCAGATGGGATGTTACTGAGGTTTTGCCTGATCTCTGGCCTTAGTGGGGGTCAGGCTCTCCTGTCTGGAGAGATGAGGGCCAAGGAGCTGAGGCACTGAGGGCACAGGTTCTTCTTTAGGCAGAAGGCACTCAAAGAAAAGGCCATAGGGAATTCTGGTGACGTGACTGAAGGATGCAAGAGCCAAAATAATTCTCACTGTTTCCTCTCTGTGTGAGAATTGCTTTAGCTGATCAGCCCCTGTTATGGGAACCCTGGGATTTGGAAAGGAATAATAAAAGATTAATCGCGAAACTCCTGAATGAATTCAATAAAAATGACATATGGAGTGTGCACCATGATATTTTTATGATTAGGCTGGCAGATAATTGGAACGAGCAGATTCTGCCCCATGCTTGATCAGGTCTGGTGTCTCAGAGATCCTTCTGGTTTCAATGTGTCTTTACAATGGAAAAATTAGAAAGGAAAAGGCAATGAACAGAAAAGGAGGCAGACCAAATATTTCTTTGCTCACTCTAGGAGGAAGCTCTGAGAAAGTTGCTGTTTAAAATGCATTTCAGATTTCAGAATACAGTTCTCTATGCCACAGGTTTTTGCTTGATTCACACAACATCATTAAAACCCAGGGCTGCGCTGGGATCAGGGTTCCTCTGAATTTTCAGCCTTTCTCTCCTTGCTTCCAACAGGAAGCTGCAAGTAGTCAGGCCCAGCATAATGGTTGAAGGGCAAAATTTAACAACTCCCCAAACTCTACAGCTGCAGGTTGTTTCTCAATAACAGCATTTCTAAGCCAGGGCCTCAGCTCAGAGCTAAGCCCTCTCTTACACTGGGTGTTAGAGAACATTTTGCTTGGACCTCTACGAAGGCTTTGCACAGGGTACTGTGGCAAAGTCCATCCTCTGCTGCTCTGCTTTGACAACCCTCTGTCCAGCTTTCCTTATCCCCTCTCTAACACAATGAGTTGGTTGTGATTCAAGGCCCATGTGATGGCCTCCTTGCTCAGCCATGGTGGGTCAGCTCTGTGTCCTGGCCAATTCCTCTCTCTGGCACCCCTTTTCAGGTTTGCAGAAGAGCATCTTCCTGCCTTCTTCCCTGCTCTCTGCCAGTATCTGCAAAGGCATCTCTTGTTCTGCCCTCAAATCCTGTCCATAGCAGCAAGGTTTGGAATGAAATTGTCTCTAAGGTCCCTTACAGCTCAAACCATTCTGTGATTCTGTATCTCATTAACTCTTCCTTCCCCATCTCCTTCCAGCCAGCCACTCTCTTGCCTTAGATTTAAATTTTTCTTCAGACAAAGACGGATGTTTTGTTCTCTGCTTGTTCAGCACCAGGTGGAACAGGACCTTGATCCATACTCGATGGATTAGGGAGTGATGCAGCTTTTGTGATAATAAGTGATAATAAAAATTATTGACAAGTTCACAGCATGAGGCTGTGATGAAATGATAGAAGGTGATGTTGTATCTTCTATCTTAGAAAGGCAAAAAGAGAGGGAGAGATAGGCAAGGACATGTGGATTTAGTTTATCTTTCTTTCATTTTTTTTTTTAAATTCAGAGGTGGATGGAGTTCTTCAGGTGTCTTATGGAGCCCTAAGAATACATATAGTCTTTTTACCCTGTGTTAATATCCTGCTACCTTTCCTTTAAGGCCATGTGTGAGGTAACCCTTCTCAGGAAAAGTTCTCTGGAAGATCTCATTTCAGCCATTTGGGATATTCCTAGCTACTGTGCCTTGCTTTTGATTTGATACAGAGCCAGCCCCTGGATGACATGTCATGTTGGAGCCAGGAGTGTGATTTCAGGATGAATAGAAATGAGCACCCTCTCTGAATTAAAGTTGTGGTGAACCTCATAAATACTAAGGTGGGCCTACACTTTATTTACACAGCTTCTCAGATGAACTTATACAGGCCTGTTTTAACTTTATTGCTACCCATAGCAGCAGCATGTAAGGTCAAGCTTCCTCAGGTATGTCCACGCTTCCTGCAAATTAACCTGCAATATGATTGCAGTGAGGATGTTGTACATGTGAAAGACCAGAGGAGACTTTACCAAGGCTTTTATCTTCCAGATCTTCCCTGGGCATGAGTTTTCCCATGGAAATGATTCTCCAAGGGAAAACACCATTTACTGTCATAAATAAAATACAGCAACTTTTGACAGCTTTAAAATGTTAGACTCTGAACAGAATGTTTTGACTTGGATTGGTTCAAACATTTGCACTTGCTGAAAGGAATCAAAGCATTTTGCTGTACATTTATTTGCAATCAGGTGGTGCCTGCCCACGGGGCTGCGGTGCCTCATGGGAGCTGTAGTTTGTGTGCATTGCACCTGTGGCTCTCGTGGATCTATCTGCTTGTCTGAGACACATTTCCAATGATTTACTGCAGATCTGCACTGACTGGGCTGAACAGTGCGGGGTGAAAGTCAGAGAGCAGCCAGATATAGTGAGGGATTCGTTCCAGCACAGGCAGAAACAAGGCTGTGAAACATTCAGTATAACATCCCCAGATGAAATGTTTGGTTTCAAGGAATGCCAAAAGACATTTTTTGGATTGGAGAAGTGGAAAAATTATTGTGGGTTAGATATTTTTTTTTTTTGGTTTGTTTGTTTGTTTTAAAATTAATTCATTTGGAAAAGTATGTGTTAATTAGGCTTTTCATTCTGAGAAATTATGATGTTTTTCATGGGCTGGGCCACCCATATCTATTCTTACCTAACATAAGAGTTCAGTCTCACAACAGGTGTAAAGGGATTGATTCAGTCTCAGCCATTCCAGGAGTGGAATTAACCCAATGATTAATGACAAATTAATGAATTTTACCCTTGTTGCATGAAAATATGTGTTTCATTATAATTTTATTTGTAATTAGATTTTTTTTCATTCTGAGAAATACTTTTTTTCATTGGAATTTGAAAATCATTCGTGATGGATGGAGAACAGACCTACTTGCTTTATAAGCTGTGTAACCTCAGCTTTCCTGTATAGTCCCTATTTAAAAAAATTAAGAAAAAGAAAGCGTCTTACATTCAATAAAATGTCTTAGGGGAAGAAACCCCACTCTTCCCTGCCTTCTGCCCTCAGTGCTGCCCCTTCAAGATTAGTGCACCTACTTTGTTAAGTAACAAAGCACAGCACACAGAATGTTGGTAGAGCAATGAAAACCTGTGTCTTCCCCAGGCAGCATTGCAGGAGAGGCTTCAGGAGAGATGAATGTGGAATCTGCCTGGGATGCGTAGGCCAGAGTCTAGGGAGGGAAAACACACCAGGACATCATAAATGATGGCAGATGATCAAAGCCTAAATTATGTTTTTCATCTGAAGTGTGATATTTTTCCTGGGATCCCTCCGACACGGTTGCACACGGGGCAGCTCTGTGCATACTGAGTGGGGCTGCTCTGAGCCTCTGATCAGAATGCACCTATTTAATCCTCTGAAGCTGCTGGATTAGGGTACGGGTGCTCTGATTTATTTTGTCTGTTTGGGCTGCGTACACACTGTGTAAAGGAATTTGGATCTAATCTTTGCCATCATTATAATTAATTACATGCTACTCTCCAGCATGTAATGGTGGTGATAGAACCCTTACATGGATCTGTGTGTTCCTCGCGTACCCTGCCACAAGAATAGATCTGCTGGGGAGATATTTCTTAATTAATTGTTTAGTTCATCAAAACATCATGCTGGGCCAAGTTCAGCCCTGGTGTTACACTGTTGAGTTTAGCTGCCTGGCACCCAACGAAGGATTTAGCTCTGAAGTTTTTCTCCCTTTCATTTACCTTCTAATGTTTGGGGTTTTTTTGTTTTTGTTTTTGGATTGTGCTGCAACTGGCAGCTAAGTATGCATTTGTCCAAGTGGCCAAGTGGCAAGCCTGAAAGGGGAGGCCATCAGACAGCTGTGATAGGCTATTAGTTCAGCTGTGTTATTCTTCTTTGAACAGAGCTTCAGAGGGAAAGAGGGATGAAGGAATGGAAAGAGCTTTTGCAGACAAAGAACACCAAGTGGATGAAGAAGCTGAACCTCAGAGAAGGGGTGAGTTCCTAGGAGCTAGGCAGACCTTGCCCAATGAGGTTGTGACTCCTGGTGGCAGTCTGGTAAGCAGGTATTCCTATGCCTGCAACTGATGTGCATCTGGCTGGGCAACTGTTTCATTCCTCTGTGCCTGCATGGGTTATGGCCAGGAATACCTGCAGGTGTAGATTAATTGTTCAGTGATGTGTGTGGATGTTTATTACTGAGTCTATGTGGAAACCTATTTGGAACAGGTTTATATTTGTGCTGCTGTATACATCAGTAACTATATGTAAGTTTGTTGGGAATTGGAACTTGTGCATGTTCCTGAGAGCATGAGATGGTGTATGAAGTCTGTCACTCAGAGTGTGGGTAGCTTGTATCATGTGTCTGGCTGCAGATATGCCTGCCTGCATTTGTCTGGGCCTGTGCAAACATCTGCATGTTCAGAGGAGTTTTTACTCACACTTGAGTTTCTGGTAACAGCTGTCTGTGCAAGTCTGAGCGTTGACTGCCTCCATTCAGGGGGTCCTTCTTAGTGTCTCCAGTGTGTGCCTGTGAAAGCTTTGTGTGCAGGGGTGCCACAGGAAATATCTTTATTGTGTGTTGTGTACATGTGATGGGTGTGTTGTGCTCCACACTCCTGTGACCACACAATGTGCTCTGTGTCTGGATGTGTGGAAGAGATATATTCTTTCTCTCCATAGTAAGCAAACTCTTTAATTCCTTTTCCCTTCTCATTCTCTTCCTGCTTTCTGTGGTTCACATACTAGTATCTTGTAGCTACTTCTCTATGGATAGTTGCAGCCATAGGGAATTTCTTCCGAGCATTTTCTTTGAAGCATGTAAACCTTTGTGGTAGACTGACAGAAGAGCACAGTGTACACGTCAGCAAGTGGATTTGCATCTCTGAGGGGAGCATCAGTGGACACAAGGTACCAGCTCCTAGAGGAACTGAAATGAGCAACCTACACCACTTTATGCCTGTGTAGCTGTGGAGCATTTGAATAAAAGTAAGTAACCTGTGCTAGCAGTTGTCCATTTTCATTAGGGCAGTTAACTTACACATCAGCGAAGATTTAGGCTAAGCCTTCAACAGACTTAGGCTAGTTGACCCCAGTAGTTGTATCTTTCCTACCTCTGCTCCAGAGCATACTGTGAAGGCAGGTTTTTTTAATGATGAGTTTCACACAGCTGTGTTCTCCATGTAAATTTTCCATCAGGCCAAGGGCAGCAGTACTGGCACCTTTATTATGAAGCTCTAGCTGAGGCAGAACTGCATCTTCCAAGAAAGGGCAGCACAATTACCTGTTTCTACAAAGAAAGCTGAGAGAGGGGAAAAAAAGTAAAGAAAGAAAGAAAAAGAAAGGGAAATACACAGAAGTCTCATTCCTTTATGCTCTGGGTTCTTTGTAGTTTTCTTTGTAAAGGTCATAGTTATCTCAAGAAATGGGAAATTCTCGGAATCCTTTAAACTCTAGTCCTTTTACTTCTTAAAGTGGCCTAATTCCAGAGAGCTTAAGGCCTAACAAGGGATTTGATCCTACCTCTCTCTCTCTCTTTCTCTCTCACAGCAGGTTTGATGGCACTCAGATTGCTCATTTGTATTTTCTTTTGTGAGGCAAAGTGCTTTGGTTTCTCTTCCAGCTGTCATATGTGTGTTCTTTCCTCTGCCTGTCTGGAAGGCAACATTCCTAGAGACATAGCTGGCAGGAGAAATCTTTTCACTTTAATTATAAGAATAGAGGCCAGAAAAAGGCACTGAGTTAACCTTTGTTTGAATATCCCTGAGATGTGAAAGTCTGATGTCTGAGGGTGCTGACCAGTGTCTCTTACTGCATCTTCTCCCCATTATAGCCACAGTTTTCTTGGTAGGGCTTTACTGTGCTTCAGCAGGGACTGATAGTTTCATTTTCCCCATGTGACTTATGCATTCTTCCAGTAAAGATGCACAGCTTAGTAGCATTCACCTTTGCCTTCTCATTGACCATTTGCTTACATGTAGCTGACATGTTTGTTTGCCCACGGTCACAGCAAAGGTAGAAAGGTGCTGGATGGCACAGAGATGTTTGAGTTCCTTGGGTCTTTCTGAAATCCTGAGGAAGAGACAGAGTGAAACACACTTTTATTCTTATTTTTACACTGGGTCAGTCCCCAGAGCCATGAGAAGGTTCAGTCTGACAAACGGAGATAACAAAACCCTTTAACAAACACTAAAAGAGGTGTGGCAGGGTCTGAGGTGGGGAGAAAATGAAAAAGCCAAAATTGTGGATATGCTTAGTCCAAGTCTGGCAAAGAGTTATAACAAAAAATCCAAACCACCAAGCTCCCCCTGAAAAACCCAGGGGGAAAAGAGCTAAGAATTATTGTAAATGTCGAAACATCTTGGATCTGATTCAAGTATTTAATTTTTGAAACACTCAAATATTTAATTTAGACATTCTTTTCACTTTTTCATTCTTTGTTTTTTGAAATGGCATTAACACTGATCTGCATTAAAAATAAAAGATTAGGCAGCAGTTTGGATAATCCAGAGAAGTAAAAAGCATTGTGTGTGAATTGACCCAGTTTGGCCGAAGTTGAAATGGTTATGGTTTACTTTTACTTTGCGGAAAACCTTTATACAGTTTTCTGTCTGTTTGAATCCAACCTACTGTTTTTTCCTACTGCGTTTTTCATTGAGACACTGCAAAAACCAAGGAAAATTCTTCTTTGGTCCATTTAACCCCCGGCTAGTGCAGCTGCTCCTCATTCAAGCAGGAAGAGGTGGGCAAACGAGAGTATCCTAAAGGTGTCAGACTTGAGCGATACTAGCTCCCAGGTCCAAATCCCCTTGGCTCACTCCTGATGTATGTATGTCCCCGATGATGTAGGGCCTATTAAGAAAAGACCATATCCTCAAGACATTCTTTCCTTAAGTGACACACTGTCTCCAGTATTTTTATAGGACAGCACTAATTTTTCATAACGAGACACAGTAGGCTACAGCCCTTTAATAGACTTGTCAAGTCTCATGTGTTCAGGATGAAATGAGCTCATTTGGTTTCTGTCTCTCACACCCCTATTGTGGTGTAGCTGAGATGCAGATGTGCACTGCCCTGATGCTCTGGTCTCCAGAAGGACATGTCCAAATCTTGCCAGGAGGTCTGGTGCTGTCAGGAAGCCAAGGAGCACACAAGGCTGCTGTAGTCCCCCAAATAACACAGTCTGAGCAGTGGCTGCTGCAGGATCTAACATCCCTTGTCCATGTCACCCATTGTCCCATGCCATATCACCTGCTGTGTGCATGTTTGTGAGAGCCCTGTCCACTGGCTCAGAACACGGATAGGAGGGGATAGACTCCCAGTGGAGGGTCCTTAGCCTGGGAATTTGCTCTGCTTTTTCCAGTGATAGAGAGGTTCCATTGCCATTCCTTTTTCTTAAGGATGGTCTGTCCAGAAGAGCCTGCTCCCATCATGTCCCTTTCTTGAGGCAGGGCCTTCCCAGCACAGCCTGCTGGGGCAGCCCCAGCTCAGGATTTACAACAAGCACTTTGAATGGGGCTTTCCAGCTCATCTCCTCTGATGGGGTGGACTTGCTCTCACCAACAACAAGGGCTCAGTGGCAGCTCATCTGTGAGGCCTCCTTAACCTGAAGACTAGTATCTAACAACTTTTGGGTGGCCAGGTTACTTGGAGTAAAATTTCAAGGCCAATGCTGGAAATGGAAGCTTTGCAGGCTTGGGTGTGTCACCAAACCAAGCAGCTGGGGGTGGCAGCTCTGTGGCTGAGAAACTGGCTACTCCTCTGATGCTGAGAGGCTTATTGTGACAAAATCCCACAGCTTTTAGAAGGAATAATACTAAAAGAAAAGGGATTTCTAGTATGTCACCAACATCTTGCAGACTGCCCTGAGAGTGGCATTCCTCAGCAGAGCCTGTGACACCTACCATTTGTAATTCACAACAGCAATAATCCTGAGAGACTCGAGCCTGTGCAGGCAAGAGGTGGGCAAGGTAAGCTTGTCCTTCCCAGCTCTGCTGGGATTTTCGGAGCACGCCTTCAGGTCACTTCATCTCTGGCAGGAATAGTGAGAGATACTCATCTAACACCATAGTGTACTCTGAGAAAGAAGGAAGGGACTGAAAGAAGAAGAAAAGGTAAACATGGCTTTGGTTAGGGCTTGAGCCTGCTAAGTTGTGCTATTTTTTGGCTTTCCCTTGTGCACTGGTGAGCTGTCTTTTGCCCCCCATCTCTTCTTTCTTTCAGCATATCACATGTGCTACCCCTGCGTGTGTGTGGTGAGGGACAGGTGTGCAGTGGTGTCCATGCTGTCAGTACCCCTGCAGCTAGAATGCCAGTCAAAAAAGCAAGTCAAAAAAGCCCCCCCTCCAACAGCTGGCACTGCCAAAGAGCTTGCCTGCCTTATTAACAGTGCACTTATCAGGAATCTGCTCGCTGAGCAGAAACTGCTCCATAAATCCTCCCGCAATTTGCATTCCTCATCGCTGTCGCTCATTACCACTGACCTCACTTCTTCTGCTGGAGCTGATCAGCCTCCCACCGTCCTGCCTGCGAGACGCTTCTCCATTACCACAACCTATTAGCAGTGGCAGCGGCAGCGCCTCCGCGAATGAGCGCACCGCTGCTGAGTCAGGAAACATTCCCAACCCAGCTCCCCTCTCGCCGCTCCCTCCCCAGGCCCCGGCAGGGAGGCAGCGACAGCCAGCGCAGCTCAATTGCTCTCCCTTGCGCCTTTCAAGGCCAGGCTCCGCATGCCGGGGAACTCAGCGGGGCCATTACTGGACTGGCACTCCTGCGGGCACGGGTGGGAAATGAGGTGCAGCGGCTGGAAGCGCCTGAAACCGCCAGCGCTTGCTAATCAGCGGTGGGGTTTCTCAAATAGCAGCTCACCCACTTGGTGCGTGTGGATGCAGGTTTCTCGTTTAATACCTGACTCCTCACTCTGTGGGTACCATGTCTCTGCTGCTTCCTTCCTCAGGAGCAAAAACTTACAGACATCTCACCCTAGTCATAAGCTGAGGAGTGCTCGAGGAGGCTGAAGCAGCCCGTGCTCACCCAGCTCTGGCCCAAGTAAGTGGTCATTATGCAGGGGCTTGTAAGGGGTAGGTCAGGGACAAAGAGAGCAAGGATTCACGTTAGTGCTCTCCTTCCTGAGTGCCAGGGCAGCTGGGAGTGTGAGGGCTCACACCACCTCCTCCTCCTTCTTTGCAAAGACATGTCAGCAGCAGCTGAGTGTTCAGCCTCCAGGCAGGGGAGGCAAAGTCAGGGGCGTGCTCCAGTCCTGCTCAGCTCTGCAGTGAAGGGTGAAAAAGGGGCTTATGTTGTATTTTGAACCTGTTACCCTTCTGTGTGACCTTGGGGGTCTCACAGCAAAACACCACACCAGATGTTTCCCAGAGCCTCTAAAGAGACACGCAATACTCTTGTAGTAGTCCTGTTATCTATCTAGCCATGTAAGACTTGATTTTCTCTTCTCCATCCAATGTTGAAATCATAAATGGCTGAAAGAGTCATTGGCAGAATAGCTGGAGGTATGCACTGACTTGAGTGCTTCAGTTCAGGACAGGCTGGAGAAAAAGACCTGGCTGTTTTTTTGAAATCCAGGTGTGATAACTGGATTTAGGAACTAGAGTTTTTAAGTTTTAGAAGCTGGAGCACGATTTTCAGGTGACTTGCCTGGTCTCTGATTTCCTATAGAGGTTCAAATGCATTGTGAGTGATATGGAAATAGCTCATATGGCTGTAAGTTGGTGAATGAGCATTCATTCTGTAATGTAAGGAAGGGTTTTATTTTAGTGGGAATGGAGGAAGGGGCGTGGGCAGAGAAAAAGCCTCCCAGTATTCCCTAAGCTCTTTTCCCTTCGGCCCAGGCAAGCAAAGCCTTTCTTTGCAGGGGGAGAAACATGTTTACTTAGTATAGCAGAGGGACCAAGATGCAGCCTCATTAAAGTACAGCTCACGTATAGCCAGGGCTTTCATATATAGCTTTTTTTTTTTTTTTCTTAACCTTCTCTGTCTTGATGGAAACAAAAGGAGGAGAAGAGGAAAAAAAAAAAGAAAGAAAAGGAAGTGAATTTCTTAATGGAGGTGCTCTGCCTGCATATTTAATACCCTGGTTTTATTGAATAGAAGGTGAAAAAGTGCACCTTGTTTGTTGCTTGCCTGTCAACCCATGGCAAGAAGGCATCCTTTCCCCTGGCTGGTGCCTTTTATTAGTCAATGGTTTCCAGAGTGTAATTATACCGTAGATCTGAGATGCATTATACACACAATTACAATTCCCCAGCTGAGCCTGTTATTTATTAACTGGGGAAATATTTGTTCAATTCTTTTGGAGGGCTAAGGTTTTCTTTTGTTTCTTTCTTTTTTTCCTGACCCCTTTAAACTGTAACACAGATCCTTGGAAAAGGTCTTTGATTTGTGTCTCAGCGAGGGTAGGGTGAATGTCCCATTCTGTTAGCACACCATGTCACCTAAAAGCCTTGGCAAGAGAAGCTGCAGTTTGGGACTGAATTTGCAGGGGTGGAGCAAAAGGCACTGAAAAATCTTATGGAAATTTTTCTTTGCTGAGTTTCTGGTTTGCTTTCACACAAGGGAGGAGATCTCTGGGCTTTGCAGGGCCCGTGTCGGGGGACTGCTTGTGAGTGAAAGTCTAGCACAGCTTTGCCAAAATCTGTTCCCTCCTGTGCGTTTGTGTAGGTCAAAGTCCACTGTTTATGTTCAAGTCAGCTTTGCCATAGAATATACACCCAAATCCTATTTTGACTTCTTATTCATTGGGACTACTTAAGAGCATCCTTTATTGAAACAGAAACTACAGCTTGGCCTAACACTTGAAAAATGGATTCTAGGAGTCCTTCAGGACAAACCACATCTCTTTCTAGATTTTATGTGCCACCCTGGCCATTAATAAAATACAGCTTCTGTAACTTATCTTGGCAAGAACCCAAAGGGCAAAGAAGAATGACAAAAAAATGTAAAGACAGGGTTGCTGGTTTGGTCAAGCATTTTAGGACCACAGACCACAACATTATTGGCCACAAGTCGTTCAGATCAAGCATCCACCTTGCACTGTCTTGTCCTTTCTCTAGAAGCAGCTGGTAGCAGCAGCATAGGCAAGGATAAAAGCTTTGCAGCCACTTTCCCTTCAGAAATATGTTTCCTGAAATGTAGTGAACTCTGTTAAAAATGCATCCCATCCATCTATCATCCTAGGTGCTGTCCTGCTGGGATTTTTCCATTTCCACAATATCCTCACTTTAATAAGGTGACCAGAACAGGGCGAGAATCATTTCCTTGTTATTAATTATTACCATGACTGCTGTACAGCAGTGTGCTCAAGGGTGTAGAGCTATAATCCCCAAGAACCTCCTCCTGAAGGGCATTTTATCTTCCCTCACACTCCTAAACACTGGTATGTCAGACCTGCCCCCACAGGTTTCCTCTCAAGCTGTGCTTCAGCCCTTCTCCCCTTGACCCTACATAACCAGCAGGTCCTCCTGGCGTGTGCCTTGTCCCTTCCATAGACTCTGCCTGTGTGGGAACATCCTTCTAGTATGACTGCAGAGGTAGATTTAAACTGATAAGGTTTACAAGTATAATCCTTGTACAGGGTGCAATTTTTGGCGGTTAGAGGAGCCTATTTCATCAGGTTAGCTGATGTTATTTGGGAAATAACAACACATAATATTCACAATACCCCAGTCCTCTTCCCCTAAGGCCTCTTTTCTCATGTGGGGATAATGGTGTTCATGCTGGGGTTCATTCTGCTAAAATCTGCATCTGCATCCCCACTGATGTGACTGCTGGAGCTCTCCCTTGAAAGCAAGACCTCAGATTACACTTTGGGCTTTTGGTTCATTGTGGCTAAAAAATGTTCCTGGCAGCTCTGGTGTTCAGTGTTTGGCAGCTTTACTGCTACTAAAGCCAACCCCTGGTGCCTACCTCACTCTTCTGTTGGGTGTATCTCACTCTGGAACCAAAAGACAGAGACATGGCCTATTTTGCTGCTGACAGCCCAAAAAACCAACAGAAGCTGCAGGTAGGGCGGCTTTGGGCTGCTGCTGAGTATGGCAGCAGCTAAAGACTGGAAACGTTCTTCTGCCAGCAGCTATGGCAAGCAGACTGATTTGTGAGCAGGCAGCCAGGGAGAGGTGACTTCTGAATACCAGCACAGCTGTCTGCTAATGTGCACCCGAGCCAGGTTCCCACGGCACTTTCTGCTCTTAGCCTACAGACATCCCAGCAGTATTTCCTCCAGGTAAGGAAAGACAGCAGCTAACCTGAGAGAAAATCTTAGGAGAATCAAAGCAGCTGTTGTTTTGAGATGAGTAAGGGGCTGGGATCCAGTCTCAGCTTGCACTTTCTGCAAGTGGCTCAGTTTACAAGCCTTTTACACCTATGAGGTTACGATGAATTAAGAGCCTGACTTCATTTTTTTCCTAACAAAAACATGGTCCACTTGGGTTTGGTATTTGCTTGTTTCTATTTACACTGACAATGTGCTTGAAAGGCAAGCAAGAGGAGACCCTGTTACTTGGAAACAGCATCTGTATTTTACTCCCTTTCATTAAGTGAAATGCAATGTCCATAAAATACATTGTGCACAAAGGTCTCTTTCTCACCTTGATGCATAGCAGAGCATGGTGTTGATGACAGCCCTCACATCTATTGGTTTCCTCTGCCAGGCTAAATCCAGTAGCAAAAAATGATAGAAATAACTTTTAAAGGTCTTCGTTTCAAGTCCCAATACCCGCCCTATGTCTGAAAGATTGTAAAGATGAGATACTGGGTGAAACGTGATGTGTGCACAGCATATGTGATTTAAGATAGTGAAACCCAAAGAAATATAAGAAAAACAGGTCTGAATTTCAATGGGCATCTTTAAATGTCTTCTTTCTAAGAGTTTCTAAATCTTCAACTAAAGCCATTATTTAATAAATCTATTTTTCCCTGATGCCAATTTTGAAAATTGAATTCAGTAATTATGCATCATCCAGTGTAAATCTCCAAACGTAACTTTATCTATGGAGCAATTCTGATGCCTGTGTACTAGATCCCACAAAACCCTAGGACTGGAATTAAGATTGAGGAATAAAATTAGGACTGCTAGAAAATACATTCCTCCAGACATAAAGAAGGAGAAAAGAACTGATTAAATTAGTAAATATTTAGGTTTTCATTTAATTTTGTCAGTCTCTGTCACTTTCTGTCTGTCACCTGCAGCAGACACAGTTCATATCAACACACAAATAGTGCTTGTTCATTTTGGAAATGTTTATTTGTTAGGCATCCATTTGTTTGCATGAGTTATATGGCTTCCATCAATTACACTGTACGTGGTTCATTATGTGAGATCATTTTACAGTAGCATAAGAGCATGAACTGTAGTGTGATTCCTAATAGTGGCTGGGGGATATGTTGCTGCTACTATTCAGAGAAAATAATGGCAGTGGGGAAAACCTGCACCATTATTGCTTTTGTAATTGTTGGTTTACATGATAACAGTTTGAGTGTAGAAATTACAAAAAGTAATAAGATATTTTAGGGCTGGAGCTGCAGTTTTAGATCGGAGTCTGCGTTTTCCGGGGTATAATGCAGAGCTCTTCCAAGGACGGGGACTGCGGTGTTCATGGAAGACATTTTGCTTTCATTACAAAAATGCTACTGCTCATTTCCTTTTGGAGTCTTGCTATTACAATGACTCCCTGAATAGCAATTACAGGAGAGCTGCAAAAGTTTGTAATTTTTGATTCAATGCAACCACTTCACTAGTATTAAACTTTCTTATAGAAATGCCACTACATACTGCACATACAACCATTAATTTGGCCGTGACCAAATCAGCAACAGTGTTCTTAGACACATATATCTAATGAAAAGGGGAAGGTGATGACTAATTAGCATTAAAAATATGATCAAGGGTTTATATCTTGTAGTATCTTAGATCAAAGATGATGTAGGCTTGGTGTTCTCAGCCTGGATCCCTATGGGCATGTGTCTGTGTAGGAAGTCACATTAAAATCTGGCATAATTCAATATGATTAGCTGGTTCTGTTTAAGCAAAAGCTGGTTTAATAGGCAAGGGTCTCAGAAAAGAGAGAAAGAGGCTTCAAATTCAAGATAAGAGGCAGAATTTCAAGATAAGTTCAGGATTAGAATAACAAGGAAAAAGTGAGGAAAACAGGTAGGGATGTTAATGGGGATGCCAGCTCAGGGCTATGAGGCAGGAGTGGGGGGTATCAGGAGCACCTATGGCTGCAGGGACACAGGTCTGCAAAGGTGATGGGGAGTAGGGGGGCTGCAAATCAGAGGAGAGCTGACTGCACTCTAATTAATAGCATGAGTTTTAAAGAGCGTGAAGTCACCTCAACACCAGCTCACGAGATGTATGGGATTAGTTTGTATAGTAATGGAAGAGTAATAACCAGAATTTAATTGTTATGGCTGGTGAACTAGCTGACCCCTTAGCCCAGTGGGCATTTAGATAATTTTCAGAACTGCAGTGAGCCTAGATAACTCTTCATATGGGGAGGAGGAGGGGTAGGGGATTGGGGGACTATGGCAAGAAATATTTAATGAAAAGCAAACTAGTAATTGCAATGCTGCATTCTTATGTTTCCCCTGACATTCTAAACCAGGGATGGGGGTCTTTGTCTGCCACCACTGTCTTTGTGCATCACACCATCAGTGTGTCCAGCTTGGCAGCTTGGCTTGTGTCACAATCCAGTATCAGATGCCTGAGGAAATATACGAAACCCTATAGAAACACAGGTCAGGCTCCTAAATTCAGACTTTCTCTATGGGCTGCCTAAAGACACCCACAAACAGGCAAGCAGTCCTGTAGCCACTCCAGCTGCCCCTCCAGAAGGACAGGACTCTACTGTGGATTTTTTTTTTTTATTTTTCTCATCCACCTGTCCTCTACAGACAATTTAGTAATCCTTGAACACCTCAGATAGTACTATGGTCTCATGTTTATACACTTGAATCCTTCCCCAGATGTTTGCTGGACGCATTATGGTTCTACCAGGTCCAGAAACCTACCTGGTCCCTCTACCACCCTCTTTAGTTTCTAGCTACTCTAGAAGTAATTTAGGTCCTCAAGGCTTTCTAGATTGGGATTGGGATGATAGGGAACAAATGTCCCAAGTGTCATGTCTTCCCAAGCCTTCTCCCTGGCTGATAGTTCACCTTCAGTACAATGTTCCCTTGTGATTCCTGATTCATTGTCACAATGCACCCATGAGGGTGGCACTGTTCAGGCACCAATTCCCACCTGTCTGTGTAGCCCTGAACGACTTGTCCATGGAGATCTCCAAGATCCCCAGTGATTTCTTCATCTCTTAGACAAAATCTGTTGGAATCAGTAGGAACATGCTTATGAACTGACTGAAAAAATGAAGAACGGATCCTACAGTTCAGAAGTTTTACTTGACTTGCAAGAACTGGGATCTGACACTGGAAAGGTATTTTTTTCTTCAGTCCGTCATATTTATGGCATTACCTTGATATGGCTGGTTGAGATCAGCTGCAGTAGCAAACTCAGGGAGCCTTTGAATGCTGCTGTGGTCATAAAATCTGTCAGTGCCTCTATCCTGCTTGGGACTGACATAGGAAATATTCCTTCAATTAGCTGTTTTATTTTAGAACATACCTATTGGTTAACTGCTATCATTCTTAGTATCACTTTCCAGCTTGCCCCACAGAGTTCAGTGGTGCTATGTACAGCAGAGTCTTATTCATGAAGTGGGATTTTTGAAAAGTAGCTAAGTGGAACTGGAAGAGCAATTGTAATGACATTTGGCAGAAAGGTGAAGGCTGAAGATCCTAAGCCGCTCAAGTTCCTTCAAAATCCCTATGAAGTCAAGTTTAGTAGGACTGGTCCCTGTGCAAGGGTGTCAAATTGTGGATGTTGCTACAACTTTCAACTGGTTCCACTCTCAACATTTTAGCATTTACCTGCAAATATTTCTCTGTCCATTTGCATATGCATACAAACACAGAGCAAAGAAATTCACTAATAAAATATTGATATAAGAAATAATCGTCCTGATGATTGTAGCACTAGATGGCTCCTGTTGGGGAAGATGTTATCTAGCTGTGGTTACAGTGTTTCTTTGTTGTTGGCAGTATCATTTATGAAGACTGTGGTATTACTTGTCTGGCTTCAGGGAGCAGGAGGGTGACCCTAGCTAGTTTCCGAGTAGAAGTGATCAGTAAAACTGTCAGGAAACAGCTTCTTGTTGAAGAACGCTGACATTTCCATCCACTGAAACTGAGATGCTCTGTGGGAAGACAGCAGATTCTGTGCAACTCTGAGGGAAGTCTCCACTGGAAATGGTCTACAGCATGTGCATTCATGGTGCCTGGGACGCTGGTGTCTTCTGCAGGCAGCAGCACAGTTGGCATCCCTTAGGCAGCAGTCAGGGACTTAAACCACAAGTGATCTGCAGGGAAGAATGGAGAGATTTGTGGGTGTCCCATGCTGTGCAGGGGGGCTGGCTGGCTGAGAAGGAACTGCTGTTTGAAGGGATTTATTTGACAGGGGACCAGGCAGCCAGAACTCCTGTTGTGCTGGAGAATGGCAGGGGGGAGCTGCAGAGATGACAAAAGGCACTGAACCTTCTGTACAGAGTGTGCTGAGGGCCACAGGCTGCCACAAGTGGAAACTGCAACTTCTGAGCACGTCTCCCAGGCTGGACTTCTTATTGCTTCACCATCATCTGTACAGAGGAAAAGGCCGGTGTTCCTTGTTGGAAAGTGACTGCTACAGCATCTTTTGATTGAGTGTTGCATTATGTTGGACTGAGAACATTATTATTCATGAAAAGGCATCCTAGAAAGCTTCAAAGAACGGTGGAAAAAAAAAAAAAACCTTCAGGTTTTAATACTAATTAGAGGAGCCTGTATCCCAGGTGTGAGGTGTTTGTCTGTGAAAAGCAGGAGATAGTGTAGCAAAGAAGAAATGTACACTGGAGAATAGAAGGAACAATAAATGGTTGAATGGTTGAATGGATTAAAAAAAAAAAAAAGAAACCAACAAACCAGGATGAGGAAGAAGAAAGAAGACCAACAACAAAAAGGCAGTTAATAAAATAAGATGTTTGCACTGAATATGAAGGGTTTTCAAAACAGCTCAGAGTTTCTTTCCAAACCAGCAAAAAAGCAACCCTGAAAATAATGCAGCAATGTGTCTCAATAAGGAGAAAGTTCTTTTTATTTCTTCCTCCTATTAGCAGTGTTTGTCAACTCATTTTCTTTTTCACACCAAACAGCACTTGTGTCATGAAAGCTCAGAGTTGCCTTCAAGTATAGCCGAACCAGGCTGTTTCTGGAGCTGGTGTTCTGCCTTAACCAAGCATTGATCTTAGCCATGCAGCTTATTTTGGCTGAGAGCTTTCCTAGAGGATGCGGGGCTCGCCTCTCTCAGCAGCCTCTGCCACAGCCAGCAGTACCCAAGAGAAGTGGGTGCTGTGGTGCCGCTGTGTCCTGGCACATGTGCCTGCTACCACACCTCCTGTGGCAGTGTCAGGAACACTGCCCTGGCTTCAACGCCTCCCCCACCCCAACTCCTCCTCTTGGCCCACATGGCTGGACTCTCCCTTCTGCTGACCTCGGGGGAAGTTTAGTGAGGGGAAGGGAGAAGGAGGACCTGAGATGAGAGAGGCCCTGTGTGGTTTCTGTGTGGTAGCCTTGCTGGTTTGTGTTCTCAGGAGTGCAATACACACGTAGCCAAGTGGCTCCACTGTCTGACGCGTTGTTCCATACTTGTACCTTACAATTTTTCTGCTGCTTCCCCCCCTGCTCTCTTGTGAGTTAAGGAATCATTGCAGGTGGGGAAAGCTTGAGAGAATGGATGTGCTTTCATAGACGAGTGAGTGACAGCTGGCCAGTTTTAATTGCCCTTTGGTGTGCTCCTAGAAGGTAGTTTAAGCGAAGAGATTGTTTTTTTTCCCCTGTCTCTATGGACATGAAATATGGACATCTTTGCTTCTATGGTTCAGCTGATGAACAGTAACTGGTTAAGCATCAGAAATTCGATCACTTGTGATTGCCTGCCCATAACCTCTGCTAGTGACAAGATCTCATGAGGGAGCAGAAGGGAGAGCAGTGCAGGGATTTGACTTTCTGCCATAGGCTTTGCGCTAGTCCCTGCACCCAGGCAATCCTTCCTCTCTGAACATCACTTCAGAGCAGAATTTAACAGAGGAAAAAACCAGCAAGTGTTTTCAGTGGTTTTTTTTTTTCCTTGTGGAGCGTTCCCTTAGATGACTACAGAGAGATGCATTCAAACAGAACATTAAAGTTAAACGAGGTGACACAAGGCTATATTTAAAAATAACAGAAAGTGTTTCAAGTTCTCCTTTGATAGGAGTTGGGCAGCTATATAATCCTACCAGCTCGCCATCCTAATGACAATCCCCAACAAGAATCACAGCCTGATAACATGGACTAAGACAGAAGATGTGAGCTGTATTCACAGGCATGAGGAACTGCAGGAGATAGCTGTTGTACAAAGATGCTTATTCAGAGCAGTTAGAAATCCCCCCATCTTTCCTTGAACCTTGCATAACTAGATGCATAGAATAAATATCTACAGCGTAGGACAGAAATTAACATTAAAGATGTAATACAATTATAGAGTGACTGATAAACCCTCACCTTTCATACTTAGCTAATTTCTCATCAGCTTTTTTTTTACAGGAAAATAAAAAGAATATAGCAGAACTTGTAGATAGGCAGTGAAAATGGTCTGGAGGCTTGGGAGGATTTTCAGATAAGGAGAAACTGAAAAAGATGAAGGAAGATATTGTTCAGAGAAGAGATGAATAAGAAGGAGTATGTCAGAAGTATATAAATTATAATATTCTAAAAAGTTCTCAGTACTGGTACAAAAGGGTATCCTTTGAATCAAAAAGCAATGCAGATCTGGAAGTGTTGAGAGGTTTTTTTTATCGTACCCTATTAAACTGTGGAACTCCCTGCTGCAGGGTGTCACCCACTGAGCTCATGGCCTTAGTGGAAAAAAAAAAAAAAAAAGAGAAAAAAAAGAATGCTATTTTTGTGGACAGTGAGAACATTCACAGTTACATTAGAGAAAATAAAAAATTTATAAGAAATATCAGCCCTTGAGATTCAGGGCATAAATCCAACCACTAACTGCCTGGGGTTATAAAGAAACTTCCCCAATGGACATATTAGTTAGTTATTTCCCATTTTAAGTGTTTTACATCTATCCTTGATGCTAGCCACTGCCTAAGAGGAGGTGTTACAGGAGTCGGACAGTTGGTTTGATTTGCTGTGAAGGTTGCTCTATCCTTGAAAAAGATGGCACTTCTTTCCTTCCCTTCCTCACCATCTCCAGCTGTTCCTCTGAACCACCTTACCTTGGCATGCACCAGAAAGCTGACAGAAAAGCAGGGCTTCTCCTCTGCTTTCGGGGTTCTCTGCTGTGTGGGTAACCCCAGGCTGACATGGTCCTGTTGTGGATATGAGAGACCAGCACAGCTGGAGAGCAGGCTCCTCACCTCAATCCTGGCTGCAGGAGGCTGGTACCAACCCGCCCTGGCAGAGGCCTGCCTGACACAGCACTGCTGCTGCAAGAGCTGTCCCGCCTTTCTGACCCCAAGGAGAACGTGTAGCTCCCCATTTGCAGCTCCTTTGCTGCATCTTTGGCTTTGCTTGTCTTCTCCATGCACCCCCAGGATTTCTCTGGTCCTCAGCAGCATGGCAGCACTCAGCAAGCAAGCAGGAGATGCAGGCCAGAGAGGAAACGCAAGGCAGAATACCTGTCTTGCTTTCCCTTCTCTCTGCATGCTTAAATTTGTTCTTCATCTAATCTCCTCTGCCAGGTGATTTGAGATAATCAGTGTGACTTTTCTGCTATTGTTCATCTATTCCAATCTTTCTCATTTTCTTTTGCAAACGGTGCCCCTTCTCATTTGCCTCCTTTCTCTTCCTGTGATACCTTGAATGGGGAAAACTCTGTTGCTCCAAGGCAGAGGACTGAAAACCGGTTATAACCACTCTGAAGCCAGGCTGTTGTCAGCAATTAAAGCTCCTTAGAAGTTACCTGATTAATCACTTGGAGGGAGTAATTGCCACTTCTCACTTGGAAAGGAAGGTGCTATGTTGTCTCTGACCTCAGGGACACAGGTATTCTCAGAATCACAGAATATTCTGAGTTGAAATAGACCCACAAGGATCATTGAGCCCAACTCTTAAGTGAATGGTGAAATCCTCATGCAAATGGCTCAGTGTGTCCTTTGCAATGGGTCAGTTGCAGCTGCTCTGGGAAACATTCTCCCTTCTTGGCCATCTCTTCCCATGGATTCAGAGACCAACATGTGCCAGCTGCATTGCTGCACAGGACACCATGTGTTGCCATCCATGTGGCCTCAGCAGCTGAGGTGAAGAGCCTAGGAGGAGAAGTGGTAAATAAAGTACACTGTTCCTTCCTATATGTAGAGACACTGGAAGAGGTAAAAGGGGAGAGATCTCTGTGAGGTAGAAAATAGGAAATTATTTTTTCCCTACACATGAATTCGGTTGCATCCCTTTAATTGCCTGATTTCACAGTCTCATGGGAGGACTGTTTTCCTACACAAACATACTCATGCTGATATCCTCCCCCAAAAGGACTGATCAAAGGGGAATTTAAAGGCTTTAAACTGAAAAAGAGTAGGTTTAGACCAGAAGTTAGGAAGAAGTTCTTTACTGGGAGGGTGGTAAACAATGGAACAAGTTGCTCAGAAAAATTGTGGATGCCCCTTTCCTGGAAGTGTTGGAGGACAGATTGGATGGCACTCTGAGCAACCTGGTCCAGTAGAAGATGTCCCTGCGTGTGACAGGGGTTTGGAACTGGATGCTCTTTAAGGGTTTTTCTGATACAAACCATTCTGTGATTCTGTGATCCTACAGGAGGCTGGTGGGTTACTCTGGTGAGTTAATTTACTCTTCAGACCTCCTTATTGTGAAACTCTTTGTTCTCCTTTACTTCTTTGTTATTTCTTTACTATCACAGTATGATACTGGTCATTGCTAGGAAGAGCTGGAGGGGTGCAGAGGCCCACCAACCTCCACCACATTCATCTCCACATCAAATTCTGCTTTGGTCTTCCTTCTTCAGGGTGGAAGTGAAAAAGAAGTGGGGGATGGTTTTTTGTTTTTAAATCACGCATTGATTCCCTGGTTCCCCTCTCAGTTTGGCCTGGTCTCTTGGCTTTGCACATTCATTTGTGCATTCAGTTCATTCTTCTCACCAAAGCCTTTCTGACCTTGAACATAACCCAGCATGTTACAGCCTCACTCAGATAAACTCCTAAACCTAGGCTGAATACCTAAGCAATTTGGCAAACCAAGACTGGTACCTAGATTTCCCCACAGCTTTTACCCTGCTTGACCAACAGCAACCAGACTGGACCCAACATTGTCTCTGTGTGGGCAGCTGGACACCTTTCACCATGCCTGACTGCATCCTCACAGGAGAGGACCTGGGTAGACCTTGTCTTCCTGTCTTTTCTTGTCTTCTCGGTCAAACTAGTGCCTGAACACTATGCAAATGTTACCTTCCTGCTTCTTCTGAAGTAGTTTATTGTCATTATTGCTCTCTCTTACAATTAAGGAAGGAAAGATTTAGAACAAGGTGTACTGATGGTGCCCAAGTCATTCATAAAAACGGTGCCAGGTCTGAAAATAAATCCCAGCTCTCTAGCCTCTCTGCATAGCGTTTTGATGCAAGACTGGGTTAGCCTCAGAATTTCTCACTGCCTGCCCTGCTGTACTTGGATGTATGAACTTAAGTACTCTATTTAGCTCTTTACATGTTATTTGCCCTCCTTCATAGCAGTTTTCTGTTAGCATCACTGTGGTGGAAGATACTGCTTAAATGACATCCCTTTGGATTGAACTAGCCATTGCACTCCAACTCTTTCTGGGTTTCCTTAGGTTGGGTTTTGTTTTCAAAGTTCATAAACAGGGCTGGGGCTGTTTTCCAAAGGTGTGAATCCTTCTGGAAGACAGTTTGTCTGGGAGTCAGGCTTACATCATGAATTAGAATGAGCCTGAAATCTTCAGTTTGGTTTCATTTTTGACAGATCCCCCATAAAAAAGGTGTCTGGGTGATGGGGCTATTATTCATTATACTGCAGAGGCAGGTGTGATGCTATGATCTGAATGGGAACTTTGTCTCAGGCTGCTCCCTGTCTCAGTTCTGCCCTAGCCATTACCAGAAAAACCTAGTACTGAGCCTCAGACCTCTCCCTGTCCTACACTTCACTTTTCTCATACTGCAGAAGAGTTCACCTCAGCACAAAGAAGGAAGCCTGAACACAGTGCAAAGGAGCAAGCTTCCAAGGAGGGCAGAAGAAATCGGCTTTGGCAGAATGCCTTTGCTTGGCACTGGTCAAAACAAGCATATGGAAAAGGGAAGTGAATGAGGAATGCTCTGTCTGGGAAGATTGGTGCATGGTGTGGAGTCCTGCAAGACAGGCTTTTAGACAGGAGTTCACTGCTGTTTGACAAGCCCTGTGGAAATCTGAGTGCTCCCACACTTCTGAACTTTCCTCTGGACATCATTTATCAGGAGGACGCTGCAGGGAGCATCCTCTTTTCCAGCCTTTCTTTCCACTCCCTTTTTCTTGCTGTCTGTTTTACACTCAGCCGAGCAGAATCTGCAGTGCCGCTGCTTTGCTTTGTTTTNNNNCCCCCCCCCGCCCTGGCTCCTGTGTTCTCCAGCTCTCTGTGCTCAGCAGCAGCTGTTTTACACCGTGGGTTTGCACTGACTGACCTGCAGCCTCTCTTTATGCATGTTTTGGTGTGGGAGCGACTGCACACCCTCTGCTGTGAGAAGTCAATATTCAAGATTCGATATTCGGGTGGTGTGATTGGTCACTGAGGTGACACAGCCGTGCCTTTGTTCCCTGATTAGATGATGGAACCTTTGTTAATTACTTCTGCCAGAAATGAAGTCTGTTTTGTGATTAAGTGGTTCTAAGCTACAGGCTTGAGATTTACTCCCTGTGAACTCTTGTTCCAATGGGACTTTGCACGTGTGAGGGCTGTCTAAAGCACGTATAAACAGAGTAAAAAAATGACCAGAGTCATATTCTATTTCTAACCTATTAAAAATAGTTGACCTGCATGTCTTTGCTGTGCATTTGGCTCTAGTAACGAGAGCCTGCCCTTGCAGAACACAAACCCTTTTTTGGCACAGGTCCTCCCAGGATGTCTGCAGTCCTAGAGCCACATCACACATCACAGCATGGAACAGACTGGCTAAAATCCCTGTACCAATGCAATAGCAGCACATAATCTTGCACTGACAAGCATATGGAGTGAGCTGGGGAGAAAACAGCATCTCAACTCTGAGGCCATGTGCCCTGCTACGTCAGCTCCTGTTACAATTTTGATCTGGATTAGGTGTGGGGAAAAATGTACCTGTTGGTTGAATTAGCAGACCAGAAGATACAGAAGTTTTGGGTGTTTTTTAATGCTGGCTTTATGCCACACAGTGGAGGACAGATGGTATCTTATACCAAATAGAGTACTTTGAAGCAAAGTTAAATCATTGGAATGTTCTGGTAAAATTTTCAATCAGCTGAATGAGTTAATACTGAGTTGTCTCTTTGTGTCACATAGCCACAACATTTTCAACCCATTGGTAAAATAATGGAGGCTATGTGTTATTAAATGTGTGCTCAGAGCCCCAGTATCATAGCAGAGAGTAACTGGAAACTCAATTATTTGGGTGAGATTTAATTATCAGTCATCCCAGTCATGCATTGCATCTGCTTTCTTTACTATGTGAAAAAGCACAGATATGATGTTCTCCCTAACCAAAAAATACTTCAAATCCCACTCTTACTCTAGGCCTGATGGAACAAGAAGCAATGATTTCTGCATTTCTTTTGGCTTTTGTGAATGTAATTCTCACCCCAGTGTACTAGAATATACCTCTGGGAAAAAGACACTTTCATCCAGCCTGCAGAAACCCTGACTGATAGGTGTTTATAAATTCCTTGGAAATGCAGGTAGAAAGAAAGCTACTTTTTATTTTGCTCCCCTGCTCAGCCTTTTTACTGGTCTAATGGAAAAAGGCCAGAGTTAAGATTCAGAGCAACCATATGTACAAGAACTGCCTTAATTTAAATGTCCTGTTGAATACAATATGATCTTAAAATGATGCATGATGGAAATTCTTCACAGACTGGTGCAGTGCATTAGCATTAGTCATTTCAGTAGGACTGGGTGGAGCACGTTAGAAGTCCTCACTGTGATGGATATGTGGCATGCATTAAAATGAAAATCATTGTGATGGACCAAGAAGAAAACACAGGAATTAAAGTTTCTGTGATAAATTCTGTGAAACACATCAGAATTTCAGTGACTGTGAGTCATAAAAGGCATAAGGACCTGAATGTCCCTCATCCTGAATGGGCACTTTCTAAAGGATGAATGACATGGCTGGCTGTTATATCAATTACTTGCAGTGCTGTGGAAAACCTCATGGATGGAATAACTGATGAGTCAGGATTCCTTGGTTCTGCTGTCAGCTCTGCTGCTGACTCATTTTGTACCCTTGAGTGAGAAACTTCCCTCTCTCTTCCCCATCATGTGCATTACAGTGTATTTACCCTTCCTTATAAAGGACTGAGACCTGGTTCTGCTACAACTCTCATGTATGTCTAATATTATGCATTGGAAGTGGTCCCAGTGCCCTTATGAATTAGCCTTTGGAGGGTGGAAGCTGTAGAATATGCAGATGAAAAGTGCTAAATATACCCATGAACTGTCAGATTTCTGTGATTCTTATTTTTGCTGTTTGATGATGTTTCTCATTTTCAGCAGTTGGTTTTTTTTTTTTTCTTCTTTGGAAAAGTCCATGTGAAACTGACCAGACATTAAGGAACTCTTTCTGTTCCTTCCTGATGGATTCTAGATTGGGTCTTAAAGATGAAAGCTCCATTTCATGACTTTATCCACCTATCCACAGTATGTTCCTGAGCTAGTTAAAATTAAACTTAGCTATCAAAATGCTAAACTTGATAGCTCATTTATCTTTCTGTCTCCCAACTCTACATTACAATACAGCAGTGATTGATCTTGCGTCTTCAAGGTACTATATAGTATAAAAACTAAGAGAAGATTAATTAAAAGCCGTCGCATCCAGACAGGTTTTTAAATAAGTTTTAGATTTAGACAATATATCAGCTGAAGCAAAAAGATTCCGAGACCATAAGCCTGTAACTTCAAGTAAGTTTTGCTTTCCTTCGGGACACAGAAAACCCCATTTCACCACAGACTGACATCAAAGTCTGATTTGGTCAGGCAGGAGGCAGGAAGCTGCCACATTCATGGGCTCTCCAGCAGAGGTGAACGTGATGTCCTTGAGGACTTCTGCAGGCTCAGGGGAGAACGTCAGGCTCATGGCTGGATGGTGAGTTGGAGACAGTAGTGAGGCAGTTTTTTAAAGTAGCCCCCAGCTCCTCCAGGCACAGAGAAACTTGTCTGTGCAGCATTTCTGAATGACTTCAATTGAGCCCAAAATCAGAGACAGTTGCATTTGAGCTGTCAGTGTGGGAGCTGCAGAAGAGCACTAAACAATCCAGTTTTATGGTATTTTTGGCCAAAGAAGGACACATGATTGCTGGTCACTGTCAGCTTTCTGGCACCACTGTTTATCCAAACAATTGTTAAGCTATGCAGGATCCTCAGAAGCCCTCAGCACTTGCAGTTCTCATGCACTGAACTTAGGGAGTATTCAAAAACCTGGCTATTCTCTGCCAGGAATTATCAGGGGCTGAATGCTCTGGAAAGACCCTTACACTGGATGCTGAACTCCTGAATATCTAGCCTGTAGATCACTGAATGTTTAATGACCACTTTGCTCCTAAACTTTGCTCTTGCCCACCTTTAGTCTGTGTCAGCAAACTCATCTGGAGAAAGAGAAAATGGTGAGGCTCTTACATTTTCCTGAGTTTGTTTAAACGGAGACATTTTATCCACCTGACAGCTAAAATAGGATACTGGGATGTGGGATGTCTGCCATGAGAGTGTTCAAGAGCTCCCCATTTTGCTTGTACAGTGGCAAAATGCCTCAATCACATGCAGCTGATTCAGGGAATTTTGCCTTGGGGGAGGGCAAGGGAGGGGAAAACAAAATGAATGACAGCGATTCCATTTTATGGAGGGTCAACAAAAATCCCTGCAGCATGAGTTGGGCCCAGCTATGTCCCCTGTTACACAGCTGTGTAATTCTTGGCAGAACAGGGCTCTTTTTCTCTAATTTACAGCATTCCATCCATTATCAGGAATTAAAATGTGTGTGTTTTTTGGTCTCTTTCTCTCCCACTCTTTGTTTTCCTTCCACTTCAATTGATTTCAGTAAGTAGACATTTTCTGTGCTGTTTGGTCTACTCCCTGAAAGTGCCAGTTAACTTTGTACTGGAGTAAGAGAACTCTTTTGAATTTGCATTAGTTACATGTTTGTGTCTTTAAACGCGAGTTGTCAGGACGCATCATGCTCTGAGTTTTTTTCCCCTGTGTTTTGTAAACAGGATGTGTTTTACTTTCACTGCTGAAAAGCAATTTGAGTCAGGACGGATACCCAAGACACATCTCCTTTCACTCTTTCAGAATTTGATTTGTGTGTGGTTTTTATCAATCCCAAATTCATTTAATTTCCCTTAACTGAGCTGATTGTACTATGTACTTCCTCCAGAAGAAAATTCTGCTACTGAGAAGATGGCAGTCAAAGAGCTAATCCCTGGGAATATGGCAAACTTCTCATGCCTCGTATCAAGGTGTTGCATGCATCAGTTGTGCACACATTTTAAATCAGATGTTTCCCAGTCCATGCTCCCCTTAGGNAAAAAAAAAAAAAAGAGTTGGAAAGGCAGTTGGGAATAAGCTAGAATGAATGTGGAATATGGGACAGAAATGGGAAGAGGGAAAATAAAGAGGAAGAATAGAAAATGCATCAAAAGATTATAGGCAATATATCTACGGAAGGTTAGGGACCTATGGCAACCTAAACATAAGAAAACAGGTTTAATTATTTGCCCATGGATACACTTCTTGTTCTCCTATGGTATGAGGATGCAGGGTCTCAGTCTGAGAACCATCTGAGTGTCTCCTGACTTCTGTGCTGAGTTTCCTTTGGGATTTACCACTTGAGTAATGCTCTCAGTCTTTTCAAGACTGGAACTACAGACAGTTCCAGTCTTTCTCAGCCTGGAACTGTCTGTAGTTGGTGTGATTTTGTCTTTTGTCAGTGGCTGATCTTCTATCCAGTATAGTCTTCCGGAGAGTTTGTGGGCTGTTGGTGCTGGAGGAGCAGAAATGCAGTAGAAGGACATGAAACTGGAATATAAATTCTCTGGAACCACCCATACTGGCCACTTGTCACAGGATTTGCAGTGAGTGAGTGTAGTAGCTTTGTCAGTGGTTTAGGTCCAGGCTTTCCATCTTCTGTGCCTATCTGCTTCTTCTTGCTCTAAGAGATTTGAAAAGCTTGCTGCTGTATGGTAGTCTGCCCATTTGAGGTATATTTCTAGCTGTGAAAAAGGAGTAAAAACATGGGACCTTACAGAGAGTGGGAAACTGGAGGTATGGCTGCAGGTAAGAGATAGACCTGCAGTAAAAGACCTCATGAAGTCATAGAATCAGAATCATAGAGTCATAGAATCATAGAATCATGGAATCATAGAACCATAGAATCATAGAATATGCTGAGTTGAAAGGGGCCCATATGGGTCATTGAGTCCAGCTCCTGGCCCTGCACAGGACACACCAAAAGTCACACCATGTACTTGAGGATGCTTCTTGAACTCTGTCAGGCTTGGTGCTGTGACCACTTCTCTGGGGAGCCTGTTTCAGTGCTCAATCACACTCCTGATGAAAACCTTCTTCCTGATATCCAATCTAAACCTGCCCTAACTCAGCTTCATGCCATTTCCTGTCACTCTTCACAAGAATGAAGAGGTCTGTACCTGCCCCTCTCCTTCCCCTGCTGAGGATGTTGAAGACAATGAGGTCTCCTTTGTGCTACCTCAAAGACCTTGGGGAATGGAAAGAATCTGCCTCCTCACTGGTTCATTTATTCCACTCCCCATCAAGGTTAAACTTCCTTCTCTAACCTATACCAATTCCTTTCAAGCTGCTCTGTGTAGATCTGTGTTGCTGTATGTTGCAGACACAGATATGGTATTAATCTCTCATTTGTGTAAAATCCTGAGTGTGGAAGTGATTTGATTCCTCTGAAAATCAAGAACAGAGAGAACTGAACAGTATTGTAAGCAGACATGTGCTCTCTATGTGGTATTTCAGTTTCTGACAAAACTGAAAATGCAGTAGAAACTGGTGAGCTTTCACTTGGGACTACCGTGCTGGGCAGAAAAGAGGCAGAGATGAAATACCTTCGGCAGGGCTGGATCTCATCTCCCATGGCAAGAGCTGTTTGTGAACCCAGTTCATCTGGGGCCATCATCCAGACCACACCTGCTCCTAATGACATGCAGCAAATAATAAAACAACTGTCTCTTATGGTCAAATGCTCCTGAAACAGAAATTGGATTTGGCAGTGCCAGCCTGGCTATTTTATGACTGCCAGAGGTTCAGACAAGAACATGAGCTGTTGATATCATGGATACAAGACTCAAACACAGAGAGATTCCCAAAGAACAAAGGTAGTAAAGAGAGCACGTTTTACTTGATGGCCAAAGGTTTACATCTTAATAGCAGGTTGTGATTCAATTCTGTGCACAGGTGAACATGAGAAAAGTATTGTGAAAAATATGTCATTTCCAGAGAAGTTTGTGTACAGCCTCCAACATGCTTTTGTGAAATATACACAAGGTATGTACATAATAAAAATAAAAAAAAAATTAATTTGGATTTTCAAAGTCATTGGAAAGTTATGCACACATGCAAACACATGCACACAGAGGAATAGTAAGTATCACAGGTGGAGGAAGGATGAACAGCAGAAGCACTTTGCCTGCTCAACTATGCCAGGATCTCATCACAAGCAGCAATTTACGTTTGAGAGCATCTGATCATTCTTGTTTCCAGATAAAACTTTTCCACACTACCATATTTGATTCTGGCTGGAAGCAAGGAGAATGAAGAAGGAGAAAGGCATTTTCCACTCCCAGACTTCCAAAGCTTACTAAAATTATTTCAGGTGGAGGAGTCTTAGACAACGGTTTTGATCTTATTTAATATGAGAATTTCATTGTGGTTCTAAAATCAGTTTAATTTGGCCTTATGTCACTCCTGACATATTTGAAGACATGCTGTTCATTTCAAGCGGGGACAGCTCTCTGCAAAATCTAGATTTAGTTATAAACTTCCTCAGGGTACTTATGTCTTAAGGCAGGTACATCTGATAGCCTTGGTGGATTATCCCAACATCTCCTGCTCAGAAGGAGGAGCATGGGAGAAGTGCCACCAGCAAGAGAAGAAACTGAGCAATGAAGGTCACCAACACGTGGCTGTCGGTCACAGTGGCCCCAGAAACTGATACACATCCAGATTTAGACTGGTTCCAAATCACTCTCAGTCTGCTGTACGTGCAGAACCAGACCTGGGTCGAAGTTAGGATGTGTTGTGGGTGGAGACATTTTTCTGGGTAGAATGCTTTTGGTGTGCAGTGCTGCCCTAAACCTTGTCTTCTGGTAGGAGACATCCGGTGAAGGTGCTGTTGAGCAGATATTACAGTGATGTGGAAGCTGCATTTGGAAATTTACTTTCCCTGCTGCCTTCCAGGCACCTGGACTCACAGACCAGCACGTCTGTCTCTAGAGTTCTTGGAAATGGACCTGACACATGGATTTTTCTTTCCGGGCCTAGAAAAGAAAACCTAAAACTACACACCCCCACCCAGCAGGCAAAGATGACAGTGTGTGAGAATGGCTGCCGGAAAAAAAGCCACAGTCACAGGAAATTACCTTAATAGAGTGAAAATTAAGAAACGACTGACAATGTAGTCTGTCTCCAGGATACAAGCAGTATTTTCACGCCTTGCCAATTATTCTGTTTGCATCAATTTTGGTTTATTTTTATTAAGTTTCGTGTTTCTTTTTTATTTTAAGAGGTGGTATAATGAAGAGAAAAAAAGGATGAAAGCTCAGAAAATATTTAATTTTTGTTTTAATAAGGAAATAATTATACTTTTAATTCCATGAACAGGAACGGAACCAACCAATTGGGTTTTTCCATCTTTTTCATGTTATTTTATGCCTGTAAAAAGGTTGAGAACTCTATTTAAGTGGATTATCTTGCCAC
The DNA here is from genome assembly GCA_013400775.1 of Chaetops frenatus. Lineage (NCBI taxonomy): Eukaryota > Metazoa > Chordata > Aves > Passeriformes > Picathartidae > Chaetops > Chaetops frenatus. The sequence goes on along the minus strand of VZTR01002240.1, from coordinate 294,147 downwards.
TGAAAAGAAAGTGGGAAATGAGTTAGAGAGGTAGGGTTAATTTCTTTCACGACTATCTAAATGTGTGCATACATATATTTGCTGTGTGCTATTTGAGAAATGCACTTATTTAGCTTTGCAAGGTCACCTTAACCTTAAGAATTAATGGAACAGACCATTAGCTACAAGAGGATATAGGAGCAAATTCCCCAACAAATTGTGCACAGATAATGCAAGCCTGTTCCTTGCTGCCTACCAGGGCCCCATTTATAGCTTGGAAAAGGATGCAGGGGAGGACTTGTCTCACTTAGGCATGGGTATCTATGTCCTAGATTTACCCCTGCTAGGCATCTGCATGCCATTATTGTTAATGGATACTGAGGAGAGTGCCTCAGCAGATAAAACATAGGTGTTTGTTTTAGGATGAGATGAACTGCACCCTAAACAGCATTAGTTATATTGATTAGAGCTTTACTGACTTACAAAGGAAGCTTAGAATGGCTTCCTCAGATGCAAATTTCTACAGCTCATGTTCCTGTATTTACTTGGGCAAATCCCACTGTCCATACTGTAATTAATCCTTCTGATAGTCCAAAATGGTCAGTGAAGGGCAAGATGTAGTGATTTCTCTGTTGGTCCATCCATTAGTTCCTAGATAGTGACCGATTTTTTATCCTGCTCACTCCTCACTGATACTAGACCCCTTCTGACCTGAAGTGGAGCACCTCTCTTGGAAGATAAGGGGTGTGACTTCGCTGCTACCAAATGAAGCAAGAACGGTCTCTGTGACAAAAGCAGGGGATTATATCCCTAGAGAACATTTACTAGGTTGTACATGATCTGTTGAGCAGGGAGCATAGATCTGATGCATGGACATCCCAAATGTTTCACCCAGGTGATAACTACCTAATATAACTGCTGTATTTCAAAGTCCTTCATCTGCTGCATCGCAGCAGCGAGAATTTTTAGTTTGGTCTTCTGAACCTGCAGCTTTCCTTGTTTTCAGGTTTGATAGGCAGACAGCTGCATATATTAACATGTTTATCACTCTCCAGAAATGTAGGCGAGAGTAATTGCGCAACAGAGAAGAATAATTTCAGAAATACAAGGGAAGAGTAACATCGGTTGTGCAGTGGGGATTACCTGGGAAAGCCAAAGAGAGAAATTACCTCAGATCTGTGCTTGTCCTGGGGACAGAAGACAACATCTTTCAAAGGAAGGTGAAGTTATCCTCTCACTTCTTCAGAAAGCTTTCCTCTTCCTCAGAGGAGATTTTCCATGGGGTTGTTGAGTGGCTGGCTGGTACATTTACCTCTGCTGCCATGGCAGACCAAGTCTCAGTGCAGGGACTCTTCATCTTCTGCTGCCCTGCAAGGCAGACAAATTTCGAGTACAGCCACACTTTAAAAAAAACAGAAACAACCAAACATTTATAGCAGAAATTTCACCTCATATAGCAAGTTCAAACCTAGCAAAAGGCAGTGTGCTTTGTGGGTGATTTACACAGGCTGTGGACCTGCAGCAGTCTGCAGGTCACCAGTGTGAAACCACATGAATTTGAGTGTGCTCTCTCTCAAGTCTGACCAGAGAACTGCTGAGATGGGTACCACTCACTACTAGAATGCTGTTTAGTGACACAAGTGACAATGATTGTAATTCCAGCAATGAAGGTTAGAAACTCAACAGGAGATGTATTTGTCTTATTTATTTATTTTATTTTTTAGTATAAAGATTTTCCATTTGTAAGAGCTGATTTTATGAAAGCTTCAGGATCTGTAGAAATGTGCCCCATTTGATGAAATTTCACTCAGAAAACACATCAACACTTCCAGGAGGTTGAAATGTTTCATTTAGGCTTTTTTATAACGTCTTGCTTGGAATCCTATTTTCTCTCTGGAACTACAGTATAATGTAACATTAAAGTTAAGATACATATAAAACATTCTGATTGACCTAAAATGATCAATTTTTCACTGAGACTTTCTAGGTTTATTTTATTTTATTTTTCCTTAACAAAGACAAATATGAAATTGCAGACCTTCCTTTGGCATCGAGATTCCATGTTTTATTCATGTCTATTAAATCATTATATTAGACATGTACCCAGATGATATTTTTTATACTCCCACCTTCCATGAAAAAGCTGCCAACTCCAAGTGGCAGAGATTCACAATTGCCTTGTGAAATGGAAAAGATCATGGGAGATACAAGGATGTAGGAAGTCAATTCTCTGTAATTTCCCATTGGGTATGGTATTCGGAAATCTCCCTTTGAGGTAGTATAATTACCTTCTGTGTCTACTGTACCTTGGAGACTCAGAGATTCTAAATATAATTTTTTAACAGCATGTCTCTGGGGCCCTATCTCGCTCTGTTATTTCTCCTACTCTCTCTCTGTTCCTATTTTTTTTTTTTTAATGGATATAATGTTCCAGGTGCAATAGGTTAAACTACATGTCAAGAGATCTTGTGTCATTTCTCCCTGATTTGTAATAGCATTTTTTTCTAATAATCTTTAAGACCAGATTTTTTGAGGAAAAAGGCTCTCTTTTAATTTTCTCTCAAAAATACGAGAAACTTGAAACTTCATGACGTCCTAAATCTCCAGGCTTTTGGAGAAACTCTTCAGACAGCTCCATATTTTGCTCTCCACATTATCACAGTCCTCTCCAGACCAGTCTCCTTGCTACCACTGGGTTTCTCTTCCATCCAGTGAAGATTTCTCCACAAGGGTTAGATGTGATTATATGGCAGTGCTCCAGATCTGTGATCCCAATTGAATGGAAGGATCTTGAGTGAAGGCTTGGTGAGGATATGTGCAGAGGAACAGGCTGGCTGTGGCTGATGGAGAAGTAATAGAGTGAACAAGCTTTCTGCACTAGAGGTTGTAACAAAGAAAGAGGCAGAGGATGGAATAGAAAGAGAATCAGTCAATGAACAAAAGAAAAGAGAAAAAAGAGAAGCGAAAAGAGAAACGAGGAAAGAAAGAAAAAAAGATGGATGTACTTGGAGATAGAGATGAAAGATAGGGATCATTCACAGAGGAAAATGAGAGGCAACAGGAAGACCCACAGCAGACAAATTGGCACATGAGAACAGTACACTGCCATGGGTCCCAAAGGCTTGGTTTGTTTTCCAAGTGCTGTCTGAAGCAGCATAAATTTCTCAGTCCATGCACCTCTCAGAGGAGGCTACAGGGACGGAATAGCAAAGCAATCACAGCACAGAGCCTCCTGTACATCAGAGACACTCCAGGCCCTCACCTTCCTCCTGCCTTGCTCTGTGCTTTCTAGAATGCCTGAACAACTTCCCTGCAACTTCTGTGCCTTCCTGTCCAGGCTGCTTCTGAAGGGCCTCCTCCTGGGCTGTGGCACAGATTGTGGCTTACATTTGAAAATTTGGCCTTTGTATGGTGGTGTGTGTTCTTCCACAGCCAAAGCCCAGGACTCATTTTCCTTGTTTTGTCCTAGCAAGAATATTGTTTCATTTTACATCGAGTGGTGAATTCCCCTGTGAACCCAAAGACCATCCCGGGAAAAAATCTGGTGGCTGTCCTTCATGGTGGGATGAGTGTTCTTGCTAGAATTTTGGCAGAGAAGGTTAAAAATGCCTGTACCATGCAAAGGAATGTGCTCAGATCCATGAGAAAAGCTCAGGTGAGCTACAGTGGGATTTCTTGTGTGCACAGAGGCAGTAAGAATCACAGGGCTGATATAACTGGGAAGGTTTTCAGAAAGCCTAACCACTGAGAGGCATTCCCAAAAGGAGAGCCATCCTCCAGGGAGAGATAATTCCTGTATGCCTGAGAGACTACTTTCTGGCATTAAGACAGCACAATTAATAATGAGATTTTAGTCTAGGAAAGAGAGTGAAAGTTCAGGAAAGCCTTGTACAATAATTGTCCTTATGGTTTTTTTTTTGTTTAAAACACAGAAAGTGCAACATGGGGAAAAGAGTCTATAGCAATAGATGGATGTATGGCAAGGAATAAAACAAAAAGGCAAAGAAAATGAGAGAATGAGAGCACAAATGTTGACTGGAACAGTAATGACACTACTGATAATGTTTGGGGACCACTTCTGCACAGTTTAGCTGGAAAAATGGGCAAGATTAGACTGAAACAGTCAATATGCATCAACATTAATCCAAGGAACATGAGAAACAGCAAAACACCTGTGTTATTAACTGGTTATTTCAAAAACATGTTAGTCACAGTCATGACTGGGACATAGGTGTTGAAGTGTATATGGTTTTCAGGAAAGACAGAAACAAGAATAAAGTTAGGTGGGATTATCCCCATTAAGGGTGTGATGGGCAGATGAGTCGTAGCAAACTAAAGGCTTGGGTTAAAATCGCCTTGGGAAGGAACTGAAACAATGTTCCTCCTGGATGTGTGCTCTAGCCCATGGGATCATGAAGCACTTCAACACATAAGAAAGAGGAATATAACTGGGAACTGAGTCAGTTTAGAAGGCTGTATTTTCCAAAAGGTAGATTGTAAAATAAGGGTTATTAATAAAAGCAGGGCCTGGTTATTCTTGAATGTGATAGCTAAAAGACTTCATCACCAAATAATCACCGAGCCTCATCAAAAGTGCTGCTATTGTAGCCTTGATTTCAGTTAGCAGAGAGAATTTTACAGGAGAGCTTTATGTGGGACCTAACAATAGATTGATCATGAGTTGGATAGCAACATGGTAAATAACAGGCAATTTGATTTTGTCAGGAACAAATTGTATAAAGCCAACCTGATTTCCTACTCTGACAGGTAACAAGCCTTGTAGATAACGGCAAAGCACCTTGACTTGTTAGGTTTTGACACTGCCTCATGTGAGACTTCCATTAGCAGGCTAGAGCAATGCAGCCTGGATAAAATTACTATGATATGGATCCCAAACTCTTTGGAAATCTGGGCATGTAAAACAGTTATCAGTGGCTCACTGGCTGACTAGAAGGATGCATCAAGGTGGGCACCATGGTCTCTGATGACTTAGGTTGTGGAATAAGGCATGTTCTTAATAAAGGATAGAATAAATGCCCTGTTGAAAAATCATATACATTGTAGAGGGAATAGGATTAAAATTCAAAATTACCTAGATGGATTGGAGAAACTATCTGAAAAAAAAAAAAATCCTGAAAGTCAATGGAGATGAGTACAAGCTGGTCAGGAGCAATCAATAGTACCAGCACAACATGGGAACATCTGGGTGTAGTTCTGCTGAGAAGGATATAGAGAGTTACAGTGGATCACAGACTGCCTGTGAGTCAATAATAGTAAGTCACCTCTTGCAAAGAAAGCAAACACATGCTGGGATGTATAAACAGGAGCATCATGTGTAAGGTACGTGAAGTAATCCTTTAGACTCAACTGCATCAAGTTTTGGATGTTACATTTTAAGAAAGATGCAGGTTTCCTGGACTTAGTCCAGAAAACAAAACAAAGAATTCTCAGAGATTTAGAAACCACAAACAGTGAGGAAAGATTGAACGAGCTAGGAGCTGTTTAGGCTGGGAAGAGAAGTCTCAAAGGGTTTATGAGGAAGGAGGAAGCTGCCATGAAGACAATAACCTTTTCTTTGCATCCATGGCAGAGAGGACAAGTAATAATGGCCTTAAATTGCAGGAAAAGAGATTCAGATGAGACATTGGGGAACACTTTTTGAGGTGAGGGGAAAGTAATACAAGGAACAGATTGCTTGGGGAGGTTATGGAGTCTTCCAGTGATGGTTTAAAAGAGCAGGTTAAACACATGCCTGTCAGGAGTGATGGAGTCTGGATAGCTGATCACTGCTTGGGGTAGAGATGGACTATATGAGCTCTCAAGGTCCCGTCAAGTCCTACAGCTATATGTTTTAGTTCAAACTGAGTGGTCAGATAAATAAGAATGAATCATGAATGTGAGCTCCCTTTTGTTTCCAAAGGGCAATTTTAAATTTTTTTTTTTTTTTTGCAAGCAAAGAAGTCAGTTAGTCAGCTGGACTTAGAGACTTTAAAGGAGGAGGAGCAGCATAATACACTTAAATAATACATTTAAGTGGGTACTGTGAAATGATTTGTAATTTTCATCCTAGGAAAAGAGAGTAAACCTGGAGAAGACGAAGGAGCAACTATTCTTAACACCTTCACTTTAAAAATGTCTCAGCCACAAGCAGAGAGCCTAGAAGGAACAGAGGAGGGCAGAAGCAGCACGTTGTCTACAGTATTAACAAATTTCTGAATGCTGCCATCCCTAAATACAAAGATCAAAGAAATCATTTGTGGTGGCACTGCAGAGCAGATGTGAGGTGAGTGAAGACAAGAGGAGCTGTGAGGCTGCAAAGGAGTTGTGAGAATTTAAAGGCAACTGCAGTTAGAGACAGGAGCCTTCCTCTCTCCCTCAAATATGTCCATCACTCAGTCACTGTCATCTCAAAATGCAGATCTGAGTCTGTTTCCCTCCATCTCCAAAGGAGCTACAAAAGTGCCCTATATCTACTCTGAACACAAAGCAGACACCCTGGACCTCTCAGGCCACTGCTTGGCAAGTGTCAAAGAGGGATTCCTGCCACTGGGAGAGGAGGCAAATAATCAGGAGTGGGATCTGAGAGGAAGGTCTAAGTTTCTTCTCTGAGTGCCATCCAGAGGAGCAAGGGGTAGGAGCAGCATTTCCCAGTGTTTAAAGGACACATTCCTGCAGCAGTGGCAGCTGCCCTGCCCCTGTTTGTGTTGGCAATCACAGCAAGGCCAGCTCTGCTGAGCTTGGCATAAGCCAAGAAAGCCAAAGGTCTATGGACCTTTTATTACCCCCAGCAGTCTGCTGCACTTGATAACCACCTAGGCCACCTGCACATCAAGGCAGCCTCGAAAAGGAGATTAAGTGACATAGAAAAGTATGTCTTGGGAGGTCAGAAACTGCAGAGATGAAGTGAGAATTTCTAGAAGTCAAACTGAGTTAGTTCCTGCAAAGGAAATTAAACAACAGAAGGATCCTTAAGANAAAAAAAAAAAAAAGAAGGAACTGGAACCTCTGCATGTAGTGAGAAAAATTTGCACAGTTCTAAACTAGAAGGCTACTTTGCCCCTAAGAGCAGGGATGTAGAGTGTGGGGGCAAAGTCAGATGGACTAATGGGAATAAGTGTATTGAAAGGGCAACGATTGCATGCAAGATGGAAGCAAGTCAGAGAGTCTACTGTGCTCAAACAAGGGAGGTCAGGAAACCACCCTCCCCAGACACTAAAAAAAAATAGGCCCATGAAATTGCAGGTCTTGGTAGATGGGATTTTTAATAAATCTCTCCAATCACTGGGGGTTCCTCTGCCTGAATAATAGCAAATGTGGTACCCATATTTAAGAAAGTGAGGGAGAGCAATCTAGGCAGCCACGGACTTGTTATTTTGGCCTCAAGGGCATAGATGGATTCAGAGCAAATTATGTCAGAAAGAATAATTGAAGACATGGAATAGAAAATGGGATATAGTGCAATATGCCATTATCAAAAAGAGATTGTGCCAGACTAACTCGATATCTGTCTTTGATAAGGTAACTGATGTTCTAGACAAGGGAAAAGTAGTAGATCTTCTCTATCTGTACTTCATTAAAATTTGGTTTGCTGCCACCTGGGAAATTATTAGTTAAATGAGAGAAGATGAAGATTAGTGCAAGAGTTGTGAGGTAAGTAAGGAATTGGTGTAAGAGGGTAAAGAGGCAGCTCTGCTGGAAGGAGATTGCTAGGCAAGTTCTTAAGCCTTGGTGTTGGGAAAATTGCTTTTAATGATAACTTTTGGCCTAAAATTAGGAGTGGATTAACAGGCAGCATCAACAATGCTTAGGAACACCAAAATATCACACAAGGTTTTGTGGAGATGATGTTAACAGCAATGTGAGGAAATGCAGCAGCACGAAATGCAAGGCCACAGATTTGGGCACTGTGAGCAAGTGTTTCACCTGCACACTGAAAGCCTATCAGTTTGAAACAAGACAAGAGAAGACAGGCTGGCTTGTAGCAGTCAATCACAGCTCAACTATGAGCTCACAAGTTGAGTGTGAGGATGTGTTCTATGGGAGGAGCACATGCCTGACACTGTGGAGTACCATGGTGGTTGTATAAGGAGGTGTAGATATCACCTGGAACAGTCAGAGCTATTCTTGTCAATTGTTTGCCAGAGAGAATTAAAACAGGAGCCAATGCCAGTGTGGGAAACCTGTATCATCAGGGAAGAGCAAGCCCACCACACCAGAGGAAAGGAGCCTGCCCTGTTCAGTCTGGATAAATGGAGATTGGGGAGGGGCAGGGGAGGGAGCACAATTACTCTCTGTTAACAATTAATTGGGTCATACACAAGGGAAGGAGAAAAGCTGCTTTAATTGAAGCTCGTGGTTCTCACAAAAGTGGTCAGCTAAATGTGTCCTGGGAATGAGATGGTTTTGGTTCATCAGAAGAGAGTAGACTGACCATAGTTTTTTGCAGTAGGGGCAGGCAGTGTGAGGTGCTGTGAGCACACTGTGTTGGGGGATGAGCCCATATGACATGGCAAAACCAGGAGGCAGAGCTCAGAGCCCCAGAAGGTCATTTTCTCCTGTCACACCTTAGATAGGCTGGCAATTTCAGGGTATGTGTAATTAATGCCTGGGTCCCAAGGAGCTGTATCACTGCCAGTGGTATCTACCAGCATATTTAAAGGTGTCAAATCCACCTCTGCTCTCCTGGGGCTGTGGCTCTCTCCCCTTGCCTGCAAGTACAAGATTTGCTGGGGCAGAGGGGTGAGGCAGTGCCAGCAGGGTGGGAAAAATAAAACAGAGACCACAGACAAACTCAGAGACCCTCCTTATCATACCAAGAGAAAGAGGCAGTGAGATTTACATTATTTTCCTTGCTCCTGGTGTCTGTGATCATTAACAGATACCCATAACACCTTTTCCTCATCCCAGTTGTGAAAGGAATTCCTTCCTAACGCGATTGGAAAGAAGGGTGAGGTTGCAGTCCTTCCAGCTGGTCCAGTAAATTATCCTAAAATCTGTATTGGTTCCCTGGGATGTGCTGTGGTCGAGGTGTTGCACACCTGTGATGGCACAATAGGCTGCATCCTATTAGGGCTGGGGTGGTGTAAGCAGGCCAGATTTCTAACAGGACCAGAAACAGAGATTCTCTCACAAAATCAGGCTCTGCATATGTGTGAAACAGTCATGGTGATAAGAGAGCTGTTGATGGAAAGAGAACTGCTATCCCTTGTGGGAATAGCAGGAGAAATATCCACCCCATTGCCTTGTGCACTCAGAGGGAAATCCCACCTGCCACTACCAATAGTGACTGATGGCTCTCCTGTACTGGTTGGTGGCTCTTTGCTAAAACTGGTGTAAACAGCACAGGTGCCATCACTGAGAACAGTCGCTTCTTCTATCCTTCATTCCCCAGGGATTTGCTCTTGTCATCCCCTTTTTTTAAGCTGGTGAAGAGAGTATCACAACCACTCTTAGTCAAAAGAGGAGGGGGTGGAGGCCCATCTGGGCCCTTGGTTTGATTTCATATTTATGAAACAGCTTAAATGTCAGCTTGAGTGAAAAACGACACCTTCCCAAGCTTCTCATATTAATGCCTGTGGCTGCCACTGGTTTCTTTAGGAAGGCAGCTTGTGGTTTTTCCTCTTGCTCTGCCCCCAAAGGCTGCAGGGAAAGATGAATTGGACTGATAGATGAGACTGCAACTGCCGATAAACTGCTTTGCTGACAGGAGAGGGAGAGGGAGGTGGGGCTGGTGGCTGATGCTGAGGAAGGAGGGAGAGAGGAAAGAAGGAGGGGAGGAAGGGAGATGGAGTGAAGAAGGAAAGAGAGGGGAGGATTGTAGAGAGGTGGGAAAGTGGTCTAAACTGAAGGGTGAGAGAGATGGGGAGAGAGGATGGTTGACTGTAAGGAAAAAAATAAGATGAACTGGCACCTGCTAAGGCAAGAGAGATGCTGAGATGCAGCGGGAAAAATAAAAGTCACAGTCAAGGTCAAAATATACTGTGGAAGCATTAATTATGCACAACAATGTATATATGCATAAAGGAATACATAAAAATACACCCACCATCAGCAGAAGAGCCTCCCCCCAAGGTCTGTGCTAAGCCTTGTGCTGGGTTGCTGGAGACTGTAAATCATTTGAGACCCTGGTACTGCAAGTGTGTTTGTGTGACACACCAATGAATCCTGAAGAGACACCCAAGGCAAAGCTGAGCCAGGCAGTTCTGGAGGCTGACAGATCTCCTGGGTACTGTGTTGCAAGCATGGTTAGCTAGCCAGGGCCAGTTTCCCAAAGGTGCCTCTCTGTGTGGCTGCACGCTGATACAGAAACCTGAGTTTGCCTGGGCAGAGTTTGGGTACCTTCACATTCCATGGTGCAGGTCTGATGGAGATGGTTTGTCCCCCTACCCAGCTGCCTGAAGGGACTGAAGCAGAAGATGCCCTTATCAGAACAGATTAAAAAGCTTCTGCCTGAAGCCAGCTGTATAAGCAGGTTATATGGGCCAGCAAAAGGTGGAGGCCGAACCTTAAATGGAGAATAAGAAAAGAGCTTCAAGTTCCTTGGAAAAAGAAAATTACTTGATACTCTCTCTGAGAGGAGTCTGATACAGTTTTTTTTAATTACAAACCTAGGACCTGTTGGGTTGAGTTTGAACAACATTGTTGGAAACGAGGATACTGGTACAAAGAAACAGCGGGAAAACGGAGGAGGCCAAAACACCCTGTATCTTGCACAGATGTGAGGGGTCAGGAGGTGAAAGGGATTTTCTTGGTCCTTTTGTTTTAGTCATTCAGGGACAGAATTTGTCCCAGATAAGAATAAAGAAAGGTGAGGGCTCCCTGTGAGTATGCTGGGGTAAGGAAAGGCTCCCTTGCATTTGTATTCCAGGGTGGAGGCTCACCTGCCTTTTCACCAGGAGTCACTGATAGCAGCCTCCAAAGTTACCTGTGGAGTCTGGTGCTCTCAGCACGAACATCTTCTCCCTTTTCTGCGGCTCCTGGCTTTTGTTGAGCTTGTTGGTTGTTTTTTCACTTTAACCGAGAGATGTCTCTGATGTCTTACTCTGTCTGGGTTCACCATGCTCAGTACCTCTATCAGCTGTTACAGTGTTTTGAGCATCATTCTTGGCAATAGTATATCACTCACTTTTCAGCATCTCAGTCAGTTCTTGTCACTTTTTTTCTCCCTGATTGAGATAGTAAAAAAGTCTGCTTCCATTTCATCTTTATCCCCCATGATCAGCTCTGTTTACAGACTCCTTGATTATTTTTTTTCTTGGCAAAGCTTGTGCCTGTGGTCTTTTTCTGCGGTGCTACTGGGAATGTGAGTCCCTCTCTGCTGACTCTTTTGTGGCATTTCTCACCTCTGTTTCATTTCCCTGTTTAATCATTCTCCTTCTTGCCACGGGTCATACTAGGTTGGTTCCCGACATCACATTTGTACACCATCTGCTGACTAATAACATGCAAGGGCTTGGTTTCCACTGTCAACAAGCCAGTCTAGTTTAAGATTATTTAATGATACTGAACCTTGCTTCTCAGAAATGGGCGTGCAAGCCAGAACTGAACGCTTCCCTTGTCACCTCTGATCTTGCCACCCAGGCTCTACAACACCCACTTTCTAACAGCATACAAGACTTTTTCTCCCATGGATAAGATTCTCTGTTCTGCTGCTAAATTGGACTAGATCTGGTTATTCTGAACCTGCTTGAAAGGCCTTATCCAAGTCCAAAAGAGGGTCCTGTACCTTTATGAGGCTCTGCCCAGCTGAGGAGAACCTGCCTCAGAAAGAGATTTTCCTTCTCTCTTTTGAGTGGTTCCCAGCAGACTTTTGCTGAAAAAACCTGCTTTTTTCACCAGGGAATTACATATGTTTCCAGAAACATTCCCTGATACTGATGCTGCTTGGCCTGCAGTATTCTGCTTCCATGCAACAAAGTTCTCTTTGCCTCCAGACCAAGGTGGCTGTGTACAAATTGCCTATGGAAAGGGTCCTGGCCTGTGTTAAATCACAGACTGTGCCCAGGAGTCTTTTGGGATGCTGTTGGCTGGCCTGGGCCAAAACCATGCCAAGGGCCACACTAACATTTTGATGTAGACAGCTGAGTTTCAGTTACTGGGAGCATCCCTGTGCCTTTGTAAGTCACCAGCCAGGAGAAAAAGAGGAACCATTTGTTTCATAGGACCCAGAGCCCTGAAGCTTAATCCCGGTTTACACCTTATTTCTGGCACCAAATTTTTATACCAAGCTGCAAACTTCTGTTTGTATCAGGATTTCCAACCCCATCACAGACAAGGAGGGGTGAGATGTTCCTGGAGCTACATCTTGCCTCCTTGTTTGTCCTCCTGTACTGGTGACCTCAGCAGCATTCTTGGGAAAGCAGTCACTTTGGCATCACAGTTGGTGATGCCAACTGGACAGAGGGGTTTGAAAAGGAGCCTCAGAGCAAAGAGGTTTCTCAGAAAAGCCTCTCCCGTGACTGCAGGGAAGGATGAGATCCTCTGCTTGGAGACAGCATCTCTTCAGTTCCGAGCAGGTTTCAGCCTGCTGGAAAGGCTCACTGAGCAGGGGGGTGGCTGCCTAATCCCGGGAGTGGGTAACTGGTACGGCTACACCTGGTCCAGATTCCAACGTAGCTCTAGGGCACCAGCCCTCTCCCATGAATGGTGGCCAGGGAGTGGCAGGAGGCTTTGACTCCAGCTTTCCATCTATCCCTGCTGCAGGGCTGCAATTACTGTTGGCACACAGCACGTGCCCGGCTCCTCAGGGGACCAGGGAATTAGAGGCACCAAGTGCTGGAAGGAAGGGAAGTGCTAGGGCTGCAGCCTGGGAGCAAGTGAGCAGCTAATTCTGGGGATGAGGGCTCCTGGCCCCCCTGCTCTCCCAGAAAATCCTCGCCAGCAGCATCCACGGCAAGCTCGCAGGGAAGCAGGCAAGCTCCGGCTGTCTCCAGGTGGAGCTTTAACTCCAGCTCCTGCACGGCGCTGGCTGAGCTCTGCGAAGGACGCAGCGATGCACAATGTGAAATTACCTCGGTGCTTGAGCACACATGAGCCCTAAACAAACCCCAGTCTAATGCTCAATCCCCATCCCACAAATCCTAATTAAACATCCACCAGTAATTCTTCTGTTAACCCTCTCCAGTCAGCAACGAGTTGGGATCTTTTGAATTGGGCCTTCGGGCTCTTTCCACTTCTGCCCTGGATCCCCTACCTACAGGATTTAATTAAAGTGACCCAGTTTATGGTTGGGAAGGCAACAAAGAGTAACTCTCTACTTCTTCCCACATCAGCCCTTCTAATAACGTTTGTCAGCACTAGCTATATTGCTCTGCACTTTGGGGAGGTGGGAAGAGGCACTCTAAGATGCAGAGGTGGACCTTTTCTCTTACCTTTTACATATTTCTTTTTCTTAAAAAACCCCAAAAAATTGCTCTATGGCTTCATACTCTCAGGACAAGTTGGCACTCTTGGGGAAGAGTGAGCCAGGGCCTGCTGTCTAAAATTGGTTTACAGGTGGGGTGTGCCCCAGGGTATCAGCTGCCTCCTGTTTCTTCTGAGTAAGCAAAGGAGCAGGTCACATGAAACAGGTCATGTATTTTGTGCTACAGTAGCCTTCTGTTAGAAAGGAGCTTTCACATGATACCTTGAAATTAGGATGTCATCACTGATGTTCTTAGTTTATTGATTGGGGGGAAGGAAAATGGAACAAATGAAAGAGAACTAGGATGGAGGAAAGAGGTTAGACAATGTTTAAACAGTACACATAAGAGTTTCTGTTTTGAAAAATTATTCAGTTGTTGAGAAATAAACTTTCTTAATAAAAATAAAGAATCAAAATTAAACATAGCTATAATTTCATTATAACTAGTGTGGTTATTGTATTGACACAAAACGTTATGTCTGCATTTTTCTGCTGTGTTTAAAACCAGATTAACCAGATGATGGTTTTACCCAACAACACTTCCTTTTACAGGCAACCTCCTTTTGCTGGACCTTCTTTTGTGGTATTTATTCCTTCTCCTCTTTCTGCAGCACTTGGCCCTGGAACTGTTTGTTTTAGGAAGCCATTTCCCTACTGTAGAGAACAGACCACATTTAAAATTGTGTTTGTTGGGACATTTGCACCAGCTAGAGACAACATATAAATTAACCAGCTTGTTACACTCAAGCCTGGGCTGGATTAGCCCCTTGCAAGCACAGGGAAGAGAAGAGTGCAGTCAGGTTAGGAAAGAAGCAAGGAAACAGCCTCATATTTTCATACTTGTATGAAAGGATCCAGAGCCGCCCAGTCTCTTTTAGGGCAATTCAGTAGTCTTTTGGGGTCAGTCTGCTCCTGACCAAAGGTCTAGCTAGGATCCAGCTTTGCTAGCCCCTCTGCATGTCGCTAGGTTGAGTCTCTCCCCTCCCTGCCTCTGCACTCCTTCCCTGCACACAGGGACAGGCTTGTGTGTAATTTCATATGACTTGCTCTAATATTAATATCTCCATGTGCAGTAGTCATTGCAGTGAGAATAAACTGTTATTTTTTATTTTAAATGGTTAATATTCATCAAATGTTTATGAAAATACTTAACCCATAATGATGACAAACACAGTGCCTAATAAAGATGGAAGTGAAGATCCTCTTTGTGAATATGTAATCAGAAGAGTAAAGAAAATTACATTAAAAAGACTTCATTATGCCATTAAATGTGTGAAATGACTTTTTCTTCTCCATTTTAATTTTAGCATATTTCTTTTTTTTTTTCTTTTTAAATATCTCTGACACTTCCATGAGACGGGTACATAAAGAGGCACTGGCTGCTGTAGCAAGAAGAACTCTGACTGGTGGCATCCATCATTCTCTTTGAAATATTCATTTCATCTATCACTAAGAAAAATCAACACCATTTCTACCAATGATTGTCATTTTTTTCCTTTATTTTCTGGAGGGAGAGAGACACATCCTTATTACAGTTTCAGATACAAGGCGTTGTTTCAAACCCTCAGTAGAGCTGCAGGCCCAGAATCATTTCCCCTCAAATCAGGGGCTTACTGGTGTAAAAGCACACGTGCACATGATTTTTCCTGACACCCTCAGGCTTGTAGCTGGCACTTCTGTAACTAATAGGATGAACTTGTGCTGTTTGAAATTGAGAAGGAAGGGCTTTTGATCAGCTCCTTTAGGGCCGTGTATTGACACAAGCAGGCAAAACCAGGCCAGACCAGGGGGTGTGCGTTCCCCCACCTAGGAAGCTGCCCAAAACTTCACAGGAGCAGACCAGTCCTAAACGATGTGCAAGCTCCCACACAGCTGATGCCTGTCTTGCAGAACTGCACTGTGATGGTAAATCCCTACAACCTGAAGGAGGGAACATGATTACCCACATAGTGGTTGTGACAGGCTGAGGACACAGCTAAAAAGATGCCACTGAGCATAGCCCCAGTGACCAAAAACAAGTGTTCATGAGGAAGCACAAAGTGAGGTGCACCTGAAGGCCTGGAAGCCTCCCCAGCTGGCACTGCCCAGCCTCATGGATCAGTCAGGGAGAAGAGGCTGCACAGCTCTGTTTTAAAGGGTAGCACAGCACCTGTGCTCCCAGGGAAGGCTTGTGAAGCAATCAGTTAAGCATTTCTTGTAAAAAACAAGGAAAAAAAAAAAAGAAAGTATTTATTTTAGTTGCATGTTAATTGCAGCGTTAATTTAAACAATTAATGTTAGCTTTTGGCAAGAAACTCTAGAGGCTCTGTATTTAACATGCACCTTTATTACAACAGCTCTCCAAAATAAATCATATTCTCTTCTATTTAGGCTCTCCTGTTGTGCTCATCTCCTTGGCAGCCAAGTCTCATACCCCTACTGCACCACCCCAGGCATGTCACTTAGGCAGAGGCCTAGGGTGTAGGAGTGTTGCTCTTACCAGGACTTTTTCTGAGAGGTATTAAAACTGGCTCTGGCTCTTTACCCCTTTCCCAAAGACAGTCCTTTTGGTAAGACGGGCTTGCCAAATGCCAAACCTGATGGCTCCCAGATCACGAAAGATTTGTAGATCATTGCATTGTTTTGTCCATTTGGTATTTTCAGAAATGTGGCCACTGGGGACTTTGTGTCCTTTCACAGCACTCTCCTGCTAGCTCTCCTTCAAAAGCTAAAGAGGGATTGTGATGAGAGGTGAGCCAAGCACAGGTATTCTTTGAATAAACAGCTTGTGAAGAAGACTTGAAGAGTTATGAGGGGGAGGAGGGTTCACAAACCAAACCTGTAATGAAGAGACTTCCCAATCAAAATGTGATCAAAGAGGCTGCTGCTTTCTCTCAGCCTACTCCTTTCCATCTGAAACAGCTGATGAATGGTTATGTTGTGTTTGCAATTACAGTTCTCTGAAAGTGATAAATTATTGCGATTATTCCTAAATACAGGACTTTTACATGTATAATTAATACATAGAAGAGAATATCTGGTAAGTGGTAGGCCACATTCCAGTTCCATTTACACCATAATAGATCTGGAGTAGCTCCAGCTGTCCCTGTTCATGGAAAGCGGCTGTTAAATTGGGCTTGCACACTTGGAATACCTTGCAGAAGTCTTCCATGTCAGAGCAACAGAGAACACAGTACAGCTCATGCATTTTAGCCCCCACATCTAAAAATCTCAAAACTAAGATTTCTCTGTGCCAATGATTGGCTAACAACCTTCTGAAGTGATAAGAGAGGGCTTATCTCTCACTGGCATGTCCAGTAGCAAGTCCTAACCTACCAGCTTTAGGCTCAGAGTAAAGCCTAGCCCTGAACTCTCCTGATTGCAGTAAGACATGAGTATGGAGCATGTATCAAATCACCAGCTGCTTGTGTCAAAGGACAAGATGTACAGCCTCTGCCACAAGAACCTGCTTCTCTCCTGCTGTCTGTCAGTGCTGAGGAAAAGCCAGTCCTACATTTCTTCCAGCTGAGTGCTTTCCTAGAGCACCAATGCTGTGCTCAGTGCTCAAAGCCTGTGATGTAAGGCTGGCACTCACAGAAAAAAAAACCAAAAAACCAACAACCAATCTCTAGACACAGAGTCAGCATAAGAATAGGAAAAAGAAATTGTACAGTAATATAGTCTCCTGACACGGTTACCCATTAATGCCAGCTTTAAAGGTTAATGCAATTTAACTCGCTCTCAGCTATTACTCTGAAATAACATGCCAAAGCCTTCTCTATAAACAGATAACAGATAAGGATGCTTTATGATAAACACCCACAATAAAGCTGCAGAACTTCACAGTGTTATGCTTGCAAGAGTGGCAGATTTGCCTTTATTTGTGCATGTGTGTGTGTGGAGGAAAGCAGAGAGGAGACGAGAGAAGAGAGCTGGAAGAAGAATTCTTGGCTCTTAGACTATCAGATAGCTTGATAAATCTGTCTTGTGTGTGTTCCTTCTTGCCACTACAATGGAAATGAATTGACATATCACGTGTCTGCTGCAAGTTAAGCTTCCTTCTGCACTGACAGAAACAAAGGTGCTGCTCTACAACCCACTCATGAGAATATTTGTTGGATTTTATTTATATATTTGTCTTTTTACAAGGCAAAACCCATCAACTTTACTGTATAGCAGCAAAATGTAGAGCTTTATCTATTCCTCCACCTTCTGTTTTTAAGTTCTGCAAAATGCTTCAATGTTGAAGTTCTCCTTCAACATAATAACTAAAAGAAAAAGCATAATCACATTTCACTACAGAAAGTAGTGAAGCAACTTAGTGCAGGACTTACTTCATTTCCTTGTGGAATACACAGAAAATACATAAGCATACACTGCCTGGGGATTATTGTAACATCTCATTAATATTCTTAAAGCACTCCAAGATCTTCCATTATATTCTTTAGCAGGTTAAAGGACAATATTTGCATGTCTATGGGACAGTGAAATATTTTTATTAAGAAATATTAGCCTTAAAATTTTAGGGCTCAAAAAGGATGCTCTGGGTTCTGTATGTCAAACACATACATATCCAACACACACACATGTGCACACCCAAGCACGCAGGGAGTGCTAATACTTAAATTACTGGGTTAAAAGCACCCTACCCTGGAGAGACAATCCACGAGTTCTGCTGCAGAGGGCTGTCCAGGACTCACGAGACAGACCCAACCACCCTGCCTTCCCTGCACTCAGGTTCCCCCCTTGGCCAGTGTGATGCTGTCAGTCCTGCTTTTGCCAAAACGCTGACATTAGTGAGCAGTGTCAGAGACTTGGCGTGAAGCTGAGAGGTCGTGCAAAGCTAGAGCACTGTGATTTCCTACAGATGTGCCTTGCCTCAGCTTTCTGACTTTCCATTATTCCTTTGAATTACCTTTTCTACAAAGCTGATTATGTCTTTACGTTTGCAGGGCAGTTGCTTTTTTTTTTTTTCCCCTCCCTCCAGAATTGTCTGTTGTTCCTAAGGATGCTTTCATTTTTTCTTTTCAGCATCTCTCTTTTCTGCTTCACATTTTCTTTGCCTTTTTGCCAGAATGTGACATTGCCTTGAAAAGGATTAATGTGATTCTGGGATATATCAGGCAAGGATATTTTGAGAAAAGGAAGTATTTTAAGTAGTACACTGATATGAGGGACTGAGGAGGCCTCACTTAAAATATTGCGCCCAATTTGGGTCACTTCTGGTCAAAGAAGGGGAAGTGATGTATGGAAAAGAGTTGTGAGGATGGTGAGAGGAAGTGACAGACCTTTAGAAAGTGTCTGTGGGAGGCTTGGTTAGACTTGAAAAAAGAAGGATGAGAAAGAGTGCAGTTTCTCTTCATAAATGCACTCTTTATAAATACCAGGATGGAGAATTGTTTCAGCTGAAGTAAAACAGTGCTAAAAGATCAGATGAGTATAAATTAGCTGGGAAATCAGGAGAAGGTTTCTAAACTTCAAAGGAATGAAGTTCTGGTTTTCCATACAGGATAACAAGGGCAAGGAACTTAAATAATTAAAAAGTAGAGCTTGCTGAGTTCATAGAAGGAATTACACTGCATTTATATTTTAATTAATTAATTTCATGCTTCAGAGCTCCCACTGACCACTATTGGGTTAAAAAAGGTAGTCCCTTCATTTCCCAGTTCTTTATTCTCTCAGATGTGTATGTAACGATGGGAGGAATGAGGAGTGGGGAGAGGGCAAATTGATCTTCCTTTGAAGCATTAAATTACCCAAACAAGAAATTATCCAAGGCTAAAGACAGAATAGTCAGTGGGTTATGCTGGTTCTCCTAGTGGTACTGCCTGACTGATGTGTCTTGAATTAAAAGCATTGATTGTATGTGGCATTGGGAAAGATTTTCTTCTGGGCTGAAGAGCAAGGATAGTTTAGAGTGGCTCCCCCCCAGTCTTCCTCTATAGCCATGTGGAGCATGACCCACTCTCAAGAAATATCAGAATGTGCCAACCTGCATGCAACTGCAAGAGTCTGAGTCCTTCCCAAAGCCCTTCATCCTTCCCATTGTCTTGGCTGGATGTGTTGTAATCACTGCAGCATCTTCTCTTTTGCATCAAATGTTGTGAGGTTTCAGTGTTTCCTGACTTAGAATGGGAATGGGCATTGAAGCAGAAGTTATGGATGTTTTTCAGTTAAAGTCTCTCCCATTGTTGTCTGTAGTATTTGGAGGTGGGAATTGATAGCCCATACGGTTGCCTTCTGTTCAATGTCTGCTCAGTGAATGTTTTCTCTCCTCCTTATTTTTGCAACTACCTTTGAATTATTCCAGTTATTTCCATGTGCTTTTATAGTTGCTCCCCTTTCTTTTCCCTGCTTTGCTGACCTTCCACTTTTGATTTCTTCACCCATTCTCTGCTGGTTAATCTTGTCTTTTTCTACTGCTCCTACTTCCCTTCTTCTGCCTGTCAGCCCCTTTCTCTAGAGTGTCTCTGTTGCAGCTAAAACAGCTCCTGGCACTCAGTAGAAAGAAAAAAGGCATAAATTTAATTTCCCCTTTTTTCTCATCCCTATGGAGTAAGCCTCTTAATGCACACCAAGTAGGGGCATGCCACAGCACTGCCACATCATTCCTTTGACCTTTACATCTGTCTGGGCAGTTCTGAAGTGGGGAAGCAAGAATCTTTGTGCATGTGTCCTGACTAATGACAGGTATCAGACAGAGAAGGCTCTGGATCTCCTGCTTGATGTTCTTATGCCAAGAAGTTCTGCTGACTAGCAGCAGGCTGGTATCATATTTATTCCTCTCACATGCCTGCCAAGGTGGTGAGCCTGTGGGCTTAGATATACCAAGCTTCTGATGATGCCCATGGACTCTGCTTTTCCATGATAGCCTTTTATTCTGGGGAATAAATCCTTCTTCTGTAGTGCTTTCTCTGGAAAGCAGCAGTGAAGACATATCCAAAGGACCTGCTGGCTGTCTTGGCTAAAGACCTTATCAGTAGAAGCAGTTCTGAATTACTCCACAGAAATCTTTCTATTACATTCCATGGAAAGTTTTGAGTTATTAGACACCAGGTATTTTTCGTGTAATGAACAGGTTTCAATGAAACTTCTGTTTAGAAAATTTTCTCAGAAAAGGAAAGAGCCCTGCTGCAGAATACATATTAACAAAGCCCTCATTTTATGAGAGGGTGACACCTTCAGGTCCCCATTCTTTACATTTGAGACCAAGGACTCAAATGCTATGTGGACTGCATCTCACAGAATTTCCTCAGTTACAGTATTATCTGTTAGAAGTGAAATTCTTATTCAGATTGACAAAATATATCATATAGCAAGAAATGAAAGAAGTTGTACAACATAGATATCTTCTTCACCTATAGATCTGTAGATGTTGTGTCAAAAACAATACTGAGGAAAGAATGAGTGAGACATATACTCTTTGGACAAAAGGGAAAATTAAAATAAGAGAAAAAAAGCACTTTAGCTCATACAATGACAAGGCTTAGCAGCATAACATTCAGCAAAAGGACATGAAAATACTAAATTAGGTTTTGATGGGAAACACAGCTGCTAGAGATGGTGAAGGAAGATGAGTAAAAGATGCTGCAACAAAGTAGAGCCTTCATTCCTTGATGGAAAATACATCCTTTCATCAGCAAAATCTGAATGAAACAAGCAGGTAAAATATAGACTTCAGCATACCTAAGTAAGTAGGGTCCTATATCTAGTCTCACCAATCCATCTCTTCCTTTTTTGCAAACGGTAGCTTCAGCCTTGTGAGATACTGGCTGCTTCAGGAAAGCTGTTTCCAGAGATTTTATCTGATTTAAGTGACCAGAGGAGAAATGCCCTGTGAGATCCCACATCGCATGTGGCAGAAGCCTTGGAGCCACTCAGCTAAAACTGGTCAATTCAGCAGCCAAAGAACTGGAGAAAAAACTCATACTATCCTGCAGGATGATAGTTCATTAGGAGATTTTTTGAGCTGGCCCAACTTCACATGTGCAAATAAGCAAGGAGTGAGTCAATGCATGATTTCTCAGTGCTCCTGCTCAGCAGGTTCCAGCTCTGGCTATGGAGTGACAAATGCCCTCCTGTTTTTGGTATTGCTGGGAGGCAACAAATTCTCAGTTGGACTCCAGACCTAACAAGACAACCTCAAGCAATGTCTAGGGAACAGGCAAGTGCAGACAATGTGCTCAGCTCTGTACTCAACTAGAGAAGAGACAAAACCACGTAATATCTGTCCCTTCTCCTAAACATTTATGCCTTTGGATGTCAATGTGGCTGCTGAGCCTTCAGCTTGCACATCCCTCAGGCTATAGCAACCACCCCTCCAGAGACTTTTTAAAGAATTGAGTGGTTTCTTAGGGTTGTTCTGAAGCAGATTGATTTAACTCCTTTCTGCCTGAAACTGAAACTCTCTTAATTGATGAAGCAGCAGGAAAAATGTCAGGTCAACAGAAAATTCTGACATTCTCTATCTGCCCAATGCCAAAAGAACAAAAACAACGACAAGAGAACAAATGTCAGACATATAACCCATTCCATCATATTTCTGTCCCTTCATCAGATCTTTTTTCTGTGTGATGTCATGAATGAGAAAAGAAAATATTCTGAAGGAGCCAGGGCACAGAGAATCAAAGGAGGCTAGCTGTCATGGCAGAGGAGATTCAAGACAGAGAGGCTTTCTGACACCCTATTTTAGTAGTTTTTAAAGACCTTGGCTTGGTTTGCCTCTACTCTTTCTGAGAATTTCATACCTGTTCTGTGATGACAGCTCTCCCTGTCCTTTAAATCCTGTTGATGACAGGACACCACATATTGCATTTCCACTGAAAATCAGGAGCTGAAAGCCCTAGTGAATGAACTTGGGAATTGTTCTCTCAATATAACTTTTCTTCTCGTGCATGGCCTCAGGTGAATTCAATTTTTTTTTTTAAGTCCTAGAAATTGCCTGCTTAGAGACTTGTAGCTTCTAACCACCAAAGTCCCGTGTGGCTTTTCTTAATTGTCCATATAAATTGCTTTCTATTTTGGACACCATGAGTATCTCAACAGCATCTGCTTCTCCCTTCTGGGCACCACCAACTGTGCATGATATTCTCCCCAAAGAGGCCAGGTATTACTCTTTCCCATTGTTGAAAAAATAAAGAAATAAAGAAATTTACACGAAGGACAAGCTGGTGCCCCACTGTACTAAGCAGGTGAAAATGCAGTAGGGTCTGGTATTATGCCAAAAGAAAGAAGATGCCAAACAGGACTAAGCCAGTTCATAGTCACCTTCCAGACAGAGTGAGAATCATCATGCTCAACAGAGTTCTTCACCAGGAGCTTTTTCAGTGCATTGCTTTGCAACAGTGACTCTGTAGACAGAAAATAAATGGATGTATAGCTGAAACTGTGAGAGGATTCCAAAGGATGGCTATAGGACACCTATCTTCTACTCTGTTTTAACAACTTCCACTCTGCCATCTCAAAGCACACGTGCAACTGACATTGACAAGTCCAGAGTCTGCTGCATGAGAGAATTGGTTATTATTGACTTCATTTTACTGATGAAGAAAACGAAGCAGAGAGAGGGAGATTAAGTGATGGCTTTTGTATCTCATGCAAGTCAACAGCAAAGCCAAGCACATTTCTGACACATCTTGACTTTCAAATTAAGCAAAATACCACCTTTCCTAAAGGAAAGTCTGCCAGAGAGTCTTGAATAGACAAGACTGATTCAAAAGTAGTTGAAAATGCCCTGAACACGCTTGCCACCATCAGGGTGCACCATCAAATGCACCCTGAGACAAGGTCTGCACTGGGAAAGGACTAACTTACAGTGAACTTATGTGAACCAGAATCTTCTGTGAGTGAAGACAGAACAATTTGGATTAGCAAACACAGAGCGAAAAGCATTTCTTGTTATTTTCTTTAATACAGACCGCTCTCTGAGAAAATGCCTCTTGTACATCTCTTTCTGGAAAATGCTGGGCATCTCAGAAGGTGTCCTACTCCAACATTGCATAGCCCCCAGTCCTCCCCTTCTGTCTGCCAGCCTGACCTTTTGTTAGGAAATATGGCAAAAGCTTTGCCCAACTGATACGGCTGCAGGCATGAAAAGGAAGAGTGAAAAGCTGCCAGACACAGTGCCAATCTTATTATTATGAGTCAAAGCTGCATTTTCTGCTCGGCATATAATTGTGCTTTGGACTAGATGGGTATAAATTGAAGATTGGCTACAGCATAAATGTTCATTAGCTTGAAACTAAAACAAAGCTAAATTATCAGAGTCAGGGAGGGACTGTTTTCCTAAGCACTGTGTTGGCAGTGCCATCTGAGTGCCTCTGCATTATGCTGTTTTCATGTCCCTCTTTGGAAGGAAAAGATAAAAAATGATGTGGCATGGAGGAAAGAGGTGCTTAAAAGAGTGTGCTGATTTTCTATTCCTTGGTCACTCTATTGTCTCTCTGCACTCCCCCTTGCTACCTGTTCAGGCTCTGAGTGCTAAAGAAATTGCAGAGGTTGAGTTTAGGAGAGGTGGACCACAAGTGCCAGAAGAGACAAAATCAAGTGATTTCCTGAGAATAACAGAGGGTAGTTGTGTTTGCTGTGTTTCTGCTGAGAGCTCTTCAAAGTCACTTTTTTTTCCCGGTACAGATTGATATTGGCCAAAGAGGTCCTATTTTATTCCCTCAAAGTTATGGCACTGACAGCTTTTCTCTCTCTATTTCTGACCAGACAGCCTTCTTCTCACAAATACCTTACTTAACTCTCCACATGCAGCACAGATACCCCTGCTCCCTACTTTTGATATATTTCAGGGTTTTCACATGGCACAAAGTGTAGTCCTTCGAGTCCCTTTACCTCACTATGTTTGCTGTCCATCATTCTGAGGACCTCGTTCCTGTTCCTTTTACCCACTCTATCAGCCTTCCATTGTCTGGCTTGCATCCATCCAGCAGCTGACAGCAGGCCACATTTAGAAAAAGGGTGTTTCTTTCCTCTGTCCCCTTTACAGCTTGAAGGTCCACACCCTGGGTGCTGTGTGGTGATCTAAGGCTCCTTTGGAGGTTGTGTTTTTGAAAGCATTGTGTGTTACAGCTCCTGTGCTCAGACAGGCATGTGACTAAATGTCACTTGGGATTGGAAAGGGGCTCTACTTTCTTTTCTTTCTTTCCCTGGATACTGTGAAGGAGAGGAGCTTTTATGAGGGGTTGGTTATGGTGAGTCATTTCAACTTCTGTGTCTGTAAGTATTATTTTATAGCATCTAGTTACTTTTGCTATAGGTATTATGACATAATAAATAAATAAAATATTATGACTTAGTGACTGCAGTGCTGATTCTTTTAACAGGATTATTCTCCCTCTGTTACCTATATTTGTTTAAAGTGGCTTCATTTAACATTTATGTAGGCTTTGGTGCAGAGAAAATGTGTTACAACAAGAGTTTGTCCTAAGGGATCCTTAGAGTACTAACAGCTACACTGTCTATGGAAGCAGCTATTGCTAAACACTAATGTGAAAAGATATCATCTAGGTCACTTAAAATCATTTTTTACACACTTGTTTTGCAATACAACTCTGTGAAAGTTAATCTCAGTTTATTCTTTTGCCTCTCTGTTGAAGGCAAAGAGGTAAAAGCATTACCTGGGCACTGGGTGGAAGATGAATGACATCACATTGATCTGATACAGCTCCAGCAGAGTAAATTGCATTACTCCAGTCGTGTTACATGAAGAAAGTTCACTTTCTTTGCTGAACTGACTTCTCTGCCCCACTCCATCAGTTGATTCCAGCCTAAACTTGGCCTTAGTCAGCTTCCCTTAAGGTGAGATAAAAATTCAGCACCAGTCTGCAGCGGTGGGAGAAAACAAAATAAAAAAACCTCAAAAAAGTTCAGGAAATCTTCTCTTCTGTTCATCTTTATGTTTGTTTCTCATTACGTGGCTTTGGGCTTCATCTCATTATTTCTTTGTACTGTGCTTTTCCCATCTGATAAGCTGGGTTGATGCTAATAACTATCTGCTACATTCTGTGTAATGCTAAGAGCCTGCAGTATGTCCATGTGAAAATGGCAATTTTTATTGCTAGAAAATATTTATTTTTTTCTAGATGCCTCAGAACAGTTCCCCTTCTTGGAAGCATGCATTAGTTTGCTCTTACTACCTTCCCTTGGGATTGAAAATTTTTTCAAAGATAAAAGGATGCATGTTCACCTTAAGTTTGGGTGCCAACAGGCTGTTGTGCTCTAGGGATATTAATTTGATGTAGGGAAGATGACTTGTTCCTGAAAGTGTGAGATCACTCTCTAAGCTCATTATGTTTTGGGATCATGCTTCATATTCCACACCAGTAAGTAAATAATGCTTTGGGATATCAAGAAAAACCCAGAACAAACACAGTCTATAGGGCAACAAAAGAAAGAATTAGGAATACATAAAATTCAGAGTCAGAAACAGCCTAGAGAAAAAGACCAGTGAGACAACTGTAAGAGAATTGGTTTTGTTTAATGTAAAAAAGGCAAAACTAAGAGGTTAGGAAAAGTCTTCAAGAATGTAAAAAGTTGTGGAAAAGACAAAGAGTAGAAGGGATTCCTGTGGCCTTGATGGATAAGACAAAGAAATAATGGGTTTAAATTGCAGTAAGAAAGGTTCAGGTAACACAAGGATTGCTTCAGGAGGTTGTGTAGTCTCTGTCATTAGAAGTCTTTTAGAACACATTAGATAAATAAGTTTCAGTAATGACATAGGTGTATTTGATTCTGATCTGAAGTCAGGAAGATGGATTCGATAACTTGTCAGATTCCAGTCCTCTAAACAAGGCAAAAGACTTTGATACCTTGAATGTACTAAGAATGTTGCTGCAGCTGTGATGGCCTAAGGATATCAGCAAGGCAAAGTTTTATCAGACAGACTGAAACAGGTCTTTCATTACACTGGGTTTAGATCTAGAAGAGACATTCTAATTTGAAATTTTCTGCTTCCAGTCTGAAGAAATGAGGACTCTTATGTCTCTTTTTCACACCATTTTTCTCTATTTGCCTATGAAAAGATGCTACCTTTCCTGCCATTTTTGCCTTGTTCAATCCATCCCTTCCAAAGACCTAAGGATATCTGGGGAAAGATTTGGCATTTCTGTAGTGTCTTTGTTCTTCAGAATGGATTGTAGGAATTATTTCTTCTATGTGATTTTGAACAACTACTGGTCAAAATGCTCTATTCAGAATATTTGGGTTTCATTTCAGCTCTGTTTGCAGTTTTTCTCATGAAGCATGTGATATTTCATCCATTTTCAGTTTGCAAAAATCTACAGGTGTGTCTCTCAGGATGTGAAAGACTTTGAAAGGCATTGAAATACATTCGGCCTCGGAAGTGTTCTGAAGACAAAAAAAAAACAAACAAACAAAACAAAACAAAACAAAACAAAACAAAACAAAAAAAACCAACAAAGAACTGATCACACCAACATTCTTGTAAAGTAGGATTGAAAAGTACCTATGTTGAAACACAGAGTTTGTAAGGAAAAAATCAGGTGCCTATCCATGGCTATTTTTTTCTGCAGCATTATCTAAGCTTTTAGGATCTGCTTAACTGTGTCATACCTATTCTGAGGACATCATTTTGTGCTGAAAGAGGACCTCACTTGTAATTTCTTTGAGGTCATTGTGTCAGGATATATTCCTTTCCTGCCATGCAAAGATCCATCTCTCTTAGAGTTTCTCAGTTCCTGGCATTGCTGTAAACACCTATTCCCACCCACAGAATATATATCTTTTAGCTCTGCAGAAAGACATTTCATAATACAGGAGTGGAAAGAGAGAATGAGTTGTCACTGGAAAGAGTGAAAGATGGCTTATTGTTTACTACCAGTTATCCAAACCCTAAGAATGGAACATCAGCATCTTGGACTAAGTTGCATCTACCTAAGTTCCATATCTAGTTCCAAAAACACTGAGAATTTGTGAGTTTGAAAGAACCTGATATGCCTGGAAACCTGGTACTAGGTTGACAAAATTCAGAACAGTCTGTGACCAGAAATAATAGGACCAGTAAAAGAAGATCAAGGCAAAGAGATGGTTCACATTGCTCAGAAAGACAAATTCCTTCAACCAAGTTCATCTCACCCATCATCAATTAGAACTTCTTTTAAGAGAGGAACAGGAGATTTTACTGAAAAAGTGGGATTAAAGCATCCTCTGTACAGTATCCTAAAAGTAGCTTTGGGTCTGAGCAAACCCTACAAGTTATGAGAAGAGGTTGTTTGTGAAGCTGCAGTTGGCTGGGGACTTCCCTAGGAGGTCACAGGACATTGTTGTGCTTATGAACTGAATCACAATAACTATAAACCAAACCACAATAACTAACTCTGTTCTCTCATGTACAAGACATGCCAGGTAAAGCACAGACCTCTGTCAAAGTGGACTGAGAGAATGTGTTTTCATTGCAACACTGAGCTTCCAGTCAAGAAGAGATACTGTGGAAACACAGATGGGCATCTGAGCACTTACGCAAATATCAGCCTAATATCCAAGCATCTGTTCCATGCTGCTTTTCTGCTTCCATCCTTATTGAGGGATTTAGGCACTTTCCAGAAAAGTATGCACTGGCACTGTTGAGGCATTACTTATTCCCATGGGCAGAACAGCACATTCCATCTGATTTTGGGACTTTAATATTCTTTAACAAAATGTGATTTTCACTTTTCTTTTTTTTCCTCCTCTTTTTAAATACATGTAGACATCAAATCCATATTTATACTCAAGATTAGCAGTGTTGAAGAAATAAACCTGGTACCAGGAATGAAAACTCATAAGGCTTGGGACCATCTGTGGAAGAACCACCCTTAGAAATACCAATATTTGTCACATTATCATTCCTTGGTACCAAGAAAACTCCATCAATTGACCAGTGAAGTATTCCTGTAATGACAGACTCTGAGCATGGCAAAGAACAGCATCTGCAACTGAGAGCCTTCTGCAGTGTTTATAGTATCTTGGGCCCAGGGTATGAGGATAAAGAATAAGACCATAAATTTTGCTGTAAGCTCTGAGGGGAGTCAGTATCAGCAGCAGAGGACAAGAAAGACGCATTCAGAGTTGTTCATATTGCTGCAGGGAGCTGTATCAGCTGAACTCTCCAAAGGGTCATCACAGTCCTGTAATCCAAAGAGAAGGTGACAAAAGCCTGGCTGCCCAAGGCCAGGGCACGTTGTGCCAGGATGGAAAGGAATCTTCTAGCCAAATGGGGATGGCAGAGATCTCTGCCCCAGTGTGCTCTGTCCATGAGAGAGGGCTCAGGGATTTTTCTTAGAGCACTGCCTGAACAGACGGTTTGTGGCTGTTCACAGTATGCAAAGGCTGACACAGAGGGTCCATAAACTATTCATAGTGCTTTCTTTTGCCTGCCAGCGTAATCTCCATCTTCCTTGGGTTCAGCTTGCACAATCTGTTCTTCATCCACAAAGCCCAACATATCCAAGAGATGAGACACTCTGATCTGATGGGCTCAGCAAAAGCAAGGAATTAAAGCAGATTTCTCTAGATCTAAAACTGAGGCATCTGGGTTCACATTCTTCCACCAGATGTTTTACAGGAGTGCACTAAGAACTGCACCATCTGTAGGTGGAGCCATGAAGGCTTGGAGCATGCCAAGGGTTTTGGTATACACCTACAGGCTACTTACCAAGGTGACACGTTCCACAAAATGGAATAGGTTATTCCCAAACCAAATAGTCTTCTTTATTTTCCAACATTTAGGCTGCATTCTGTCCTTTTTAATGCTACTCCCTTTTCGTTAGCTATGTGCTTCTTCTACCACTTTCTGTAGGACCTGGAATTATTGTGGTTGCATTTGTTGTGTGAATGTTTTAAGAGAAAAGGGTGGGATGGAGGGGCAGGTATAGGGCTGGCACAATGCTGCACTTCACAAGCTGCAACAAGCAGATCCCTCAGGACTGAAATAATATCACTCCACTGTCTTTGAGGTGCAGCAATCCACAGATTTCAGATCCAGATCTGAACTGTCAATATAACCTTAGCACAGCAAGTTTCATATAAGCTTGCAGCTTAAACTGCCTTGAAGAAAGAGATGATGAAAAAAGACTTATAAAATGTGTGGACATGGCTAGACAATGTTTGAAGGGTTAAAAAATTTTAAAAGAAGAAGTCAACTGAGTGAAAAGAGAATAATTTCCTGGTCAAGCCAAAAGTACAAGTGAAAAAGGTCTGTTTTGGATGAAACCAGAAAATGTGGCATGGATCAGGAAATAAGCTGTTTATTTCACTGTAGCTTGAGAAATTTAATTTACGTGCCCAGTGTTTCCTTTGAATGTCAATGTCATGTTTTGTTTTGAGTTATTTAATTCCATTTTAAAATATATACATATATTTTCTTGTTTTCTCTGCTGGGTTGATCAATTCTTAAAAGAGTATGAAAAGGTTAAGGTTTGTTTAGGAAATGTCAAAGTGAAATATTTCAGTGTATTAAAAACTTTTTTATGAAAATATCTCATTAGAACTCCTCCATTACCCAGGTTTTATGTTTATTTATTGCAAGGATTTTCCCCTAAGGACAAGGTAGAATAGTAGGAAAGGTGGTTTAGTCAAACCTATTTGCTGCATCAGGATGAAACAAGAAAGTGTTCTGCTCTTCCTAGTCTCTACATTTTAAAGCCATTTTACCATTCTTCATGATGTTATTTTCCTTTTTAGGGTGAACTATCAGTTTGTCGTTTTGGTGTTCATTTTTAGAGCACTAAATCCTACTTACAATTCTGCCATGTAAGCCACAATTTAGTCCAGCCTGAGACTTCTCTGTAGATCTTCTGTAGCTCTAGGCCACAAGGTGAAATCTGACTGCAGGTTGTAAAATCTCCAAAACCCAGCTACAGTACTTGCGAACTTTGCTTTGGCCCAGAGTATTTTTCTTTCAGGAACAAAAGAGTTGTAGAGGCAAAATATTTGGAAGCTTTGCCGAAAGCTCCTGGAGTGACCTTAGGGAGACCACTGGAAGGTTTTTTGCATTGGTTCCCCATCTGTAAAATGGAGACAAATGACACCGAACCACACCACCAGGGGGTATTTTGAGGCTAAATTATTTAATGTTTCCAAGGCTCTCAAAGCCTATAGTGGTGAGCTCAGTAGAAAAGATGACATGTTACATAAACCCATTACACAGGCCTATGCAATTAGAAATGATAATAAACTTTCTCTATGCGTGTGCGGGAGACAGTTTTAAAATATTAATAATGTGGGGGGGGCTGTTGATGTTGTTGTTTTTCCAAATGCCAGATGTGCTGCCTCTGTCTCCAAAATGAAGAAGGGCAGTGGGAGATAATCTGAAAAAGCAAAGCCACTCAAATATTTACATGTTGCATCAGTACAGTGAAAACTTCAGCTCACCAGAAGTGGCACCAGTAACCTCCATTAACGACTTTGTAGAGACAAAGCAGTCGTTGTTAATCCGTTTTGGAGGTCCCAGACAGTGTTGTTCACACTTGAGCTTCTTTGTTACCAAAATGAAAAAACAAAATCCAAGAATGAGTTTTCCTGAAGACAGAGTCTCATCTCTGTGTAATGATAAGAGTCTCCAAGGCTCTTCTTTCTCGCAGGGATTTTATTTTCTCTTGCAGAGCGCAAAGCTGTGGCCAGCAGTTCGGCTGCCGGCAGCACCCCTTCCTCACCAGGGTGCTGCCGTGTGCTCCGTAACTGAAAGCTGTGACCAGAAGTTCAGATAGCTCTGTTTGGGGTTACCCTCACTGCGGATCTTCGTTGTGTCCTCTTCTTGCATCCATGGCCAACCCTTTCATGGACTGTGGCCAAGCACATTTTTGTTCATGGGCTTTACAAGGATGCGTTGTTGTACAAATTGGGGATTGATGATGCTGAGGGATGCTCAGGAGGAGGATGGACGGCACAGGAATGGGAGAGGTGCAGAACACACGTGCAGCCAATCATTTGGCTGGAGACTGGGCAACTCAGCCATCTGCAGGAAATGGAGCTACACATTTCTTGTTCAGCCACCTCATGTGGGCACGGACCAATGAATTTGCTTCAGTGGCCATGTTCTCTGTGTTGATCAGCCACGAGGAGAGATAAATATCCCCCAAGAGTGCTGAACATTTGCCCAGAAGGTCTATAGCCTGTGGGATTGCAAATTCTGTGCAGCGCTCAGTCCGTAATGGATCCATGGTAAATACTTACAGGCAATGTGGACATGGCCAGGAATAAAACTCCTGCTGAGGAGTTGATCCAAAGCCTTCTGAAGTCCGTGGCTGTTCTTCTAAGGACTAGAACAAGAGCCCTTTTAGGAAGGTAGGCAGGGGTGGAAAGTGCACTATTCCCCAGAGCTGTGGTATTTGCAAGAGAATGTAGCAATCCCAAGGAGCCAAATTATTACACATGTTTTTGAGAAGCTGGAGAACATGTCTGCTGTGCTTCAATGGAGCTGACTGCATACAAGTCTAATCCTCTTACAATTTCAGTCGGTGGAAGTGCTCACACTGATTTCAAAATAACCAGGGGCTTGGCTCAGAGTGACTACTGACCATCACAATGCCACAGATTTAGCTTACCTTACAGAGGGTGAAGAGAGCAGAAAAGAAAGGGGTGGTGATAGGGAACAAAAGGATGGAGCTTAAAGTTAGCTCCTGCTGAAAAGGACGTGTGATAGATGCACTTGGATGAGTTTTTCCAAAGCACAGAAACAAAATCTACACACTGCCTAAACAACATGAGCTATGCTCGTCCTGTAAATAGGAAGACAGAACAAGCAGGCTCTAATTGTCTTGCAACGGCCCTCCCCGAAGCTGCAGCATTCTTTACCTGTAGTCAAGCAGCTCCTGTAAAAGCCTCAGCTCTTTTCCTGCATTTGCACACATCAAAGAAATGACTCCCAGTGTGATCCTCACAAGCAAAGTGTCCTAATGATCAATGCGGGAGAATGGCAAATGTGCTTGGCATCCCTGTGTAGAGTCAGTTTTGATCCATGGAGCCATTCAAACCAGCGCCGGTGATTAGTAAACCACATTCTGCAGTGCATGACATAAGATTTCTCCAGCTGAAGAAAGGACTGAGTCGTGTCTCTGGAACAAATGCCTCCATGAAATCTCTAGGCCATCCATAAACCAGATTCTGGGATGAAATTTCTGCCTTAATTCCAGCCTCAGTGGGAATATGAAAAGGGCATAGTGATATGTGTTAAATCTGTGCATATTTTTCTTTGCTTCTGCATCCAAGGTTTTTATAAGCTGTTCCATACAGTCTGTACCTTTTAAGACAGCAAGGCTGTCAATACATATTCTGGGAGAGGTGTCAGCAGCCCGGTTTTGATCTAATAAAGCCATATCTTTCATCTGGCATTCTGCAAGGATCTGGAGCACATTTTAAAGGCACTGAGAGAGGCTGCACCTGGTCCCAGCCAAACTTTACAGAAGATAATTGCCAAATCACTATGATAATTAATTAGCTTAATGAAAGATTAATAATCTATGGGCATATCAATAAACAGAAGGTATAATATGCTGTGTAACCTGAAATATTTACAAGGTTAATAATTGGGCACGAATCCTGCAGCAAGACACTAGTTCAGTCTTCTAGAAGATTTCACCATCATATCTGTTCTGGGACAGAGATCTGCAATGTAGGCTCACAGCCTGAACTCCCAGTCCTTTTACTGGTGTTTTTTTTTGGTTTTTTTTTTTTTT
>VZTR01002240.1:239534-261014 GCA_013400775.1 Chaetops frenatus | reverse complement strand
CCTGAGTTCAACTGCTGACAGCAGAGGAGGGAGTAGTGTGGAAAGTTATGGGGTTCCTCTTTCTCTGAGGAGTAGACTTTGGAGGCTTTGCAAGAAGGCAGGATGTGCAGAGCCCGCTGAATTATGGCAGGAAAAGAGTAATGAGGCTGTGAGGTTAATGTAGGACTGGCTTCTTCAGGAAACCTTCTGCTTGTGGGGGCAGTGGGGCAGAGGGAGGAGAGAAGTTTCCGTGAAAGACTGAAATAGGCTTAGCAGATATGTCTCTTCTCTCTAAACTGAATTGCTGTGTTTATTCTAGCGTCATTCATTTTTGCTGATGGTCAAATAATCTTTCTGGTTTAGAAGACAGAGTCACCAAGAATATATGTGGGCTTCTGTCTGGAGCAGCTGTCCCAGCAGTGTTGTTTTCTAGTAGAGACTGACAAAAACAGCTAACAGAGAAGAGCAGTGCTTTGGGTTCATATTTCTCTGGGTTATATTGCCCTCCCAGGGGCGTTCTGGCACAGCTTCAAGGTTTGGGAAGGGGTTCTATCAGAAGTGCTGTACAAATGGTCTTTCACCTGCAAGGCATAAATGAGAAAGTGAATGGCAAGAATTTCAGAAGTTATTTATGGGGAGTTTCAAAGGTTATTTATGATCAAGGCTGTGATTCTATACTCTGTATTCTGGCATGTCTCCTGATGGGGATGTGATGAAGAAAAAGGGCAAGAGGGCTTTGAGGTTTGTGGGTGATCATGTCTCAAACATTTTCTATCCCTGCTGTGTCTTCCTTCCAGATTCTGGACTTCAGTGACATTCAGGCACTTCCATGCCAAATGTGGATTGGCCCTGACTGTGAAAGGCTCTACTATCCCATTAGCTATCCCTTAAACTATCATTAAAAATAATAACAATAGTAGAGCTCAATATCTTCAGTTAAAGGCTATGCATAAGCTATATGTGTGAATTAACACCAAATCAAGATGGAGCTGTAGTATTTGGGGTTTAATGCTTCACCTGTGCTTTAGGTCTGCTTGGATCTAGTCTGAGCATTTGGTTCTATCTTCAAGTACTGCCAGCATTTACAGAGAACAATAAAAAAACCCAAACCCAAACTCAAAACAAAAAACCCCACCCTCTTTGGTGTATCTTAGATGGAATTTTAAGATGATGTTTTCATTGTATTTTAAATTATGATTTGTAAGTGGATAGGCAAAATAAAAGAGGACCAGAGTCCCCTCTGACATCACCTGGTATGACAAAGACAGCTTTCAGACAGAGCAGAGTGAGTGCCTCCAACTTGCTGCTTGTGGATGGTCCCCAGCCTCAGCGCAGTTTTAATAAAGCCATCGGTAATTCAGGCACACCAACAATTCAGCACCATCAGCAACCAAATGCCCTGGGCTGTAAACTCTGTAGTTCACTGGTGTAACTGTGTCTTCCTGGTCAGTGTGAAATGGTCTTTTTGCTTTTTGTGATCTAGGAAGCACTTGCAGAACTAAAGAACGTGCAAATTCTGCTCAAGGTCACCTCTACTCTGTTTTCTGGGCACTGCAGCTGCCCCAGGGTTTACTGGTGTTAAATGGTTTATAATCAAGGTCCTGATTCTCACAATTAGGGTGTATTGGGAGTGACTGCTTGGGTCATTGCCATAAGTAAGACACATTCTCAAGGGTTGGCTCAGGACTCTGTTTAGATTTGTACTCGATGACAAGTCTGTCTAGGCAAGCTACTTTTCCCTTTGAGTCTGTTCTCAAAGCATCTTCTCTGTATTCAAACTGAAATTACAGAATCACGTAATGGCTGGGGTTGGAATGGACCTCTACTGGTCATTTTGTCCAGCATCCCTGATAGAGCAGGTTCTCTGGAGCAGTTTGCACAGGACCGTGTCCAGGCCAGTTTTGAATATCTCCAGAGAAGGAGACTCCATGGCTGCTCTGTGCAGCCCGTCTTGGTGCTAAGTCACCTTCACTGTAAGGAATTTTTTCCTCTTGTTTAGATGGAACTTCATTTGTTTCCCTTTGTGCCCTCTGTCCCTCGCCCCGTCACTGGGCAGCACTGAAAAGACATTTCGCCTGTCTTTTTGACCCCACCCCTTATGATATTTCTATGCATTGATAAGATCCCCTCTGTGTCTTCTCTTCTTCGAGCTAAACAGAAACTAGACAACCTTTGCTCATAATAGAGATGCTCCAATCCTCATGAAACATAGAATAGTGGGATTTCCTGAGTTGGAAGGGATTTGTTGTCGTCAGCCGCTACTGGTGCACAGGGTTATTCCTCCCTAGTTGTGTCTCACCTGAGAACATGATAGCTCTTTGTGGACTGAAATCAGCTTTAGTTAACTCAGAGGCTTGTAAATGGCCCTTGTGATCAATGAACTGAACAGAAAAACCTCTAATCAACAGAGAAGATGTCTCTGAGGCTTGGACTTCTAAAATTAGAGGAGGAATGGAACTTTAGTTATTACACTGTGGATTTTGACACATTCATGGAAATAATTGTGACAGCAGAGATGTAAACCTGGAATTAAAACTAGTGATGTGAAGACTGCAGTGTCAGATATGCTAATTTCTAGAAGGGTTCTGAAGGGAGACTTTACTGAACTATACCTACTGCATTTAATCTGTTTCTTCTGAAAAAGAAAAGGATGTGGCTTTTTTTTCCTTTCTTTCTCATTGGCTTTTGGGTTAGCTTTCAGAATTCATACTTATTTGGAGTAAAAGAATGTTCCTGAAAAAAAAATAATTCTTTGATTCTTACAGTTTTGCTCCAGAAACAGTGATAACTAGAGAATGAAAGAAATATTTAATCCTACCCACTGACAGGGCCTGGGAGGGGTCTTTTTTCACCATTTTTCTCTTTCTTCCTTGTTGGATGATATGGATTCTTAGAATATTGCCTTGGGGAGTTCTTGGGCTGAAAAAATATGTGCTTATGGAGATGAGAGCACTCTGAAACATTTGCAAAAATTACTGAGAAATGCGAACTTGTACCAATAGACTTGCTACACAGGTGTCATTCATCTACAACAAATACTGAAAATATTTGTAGTAGACCTCCATAATTTATTTATCTAGCTTTTAGGAAGGTCCAAGCTGCTGGCAGCCTTGGTTCCATCAACCTACATTTGAGGGTGGTGGGAGTTATACTTCAGGCTATTAATTCACAGGGGAGTGGACTAAGAAAAAACTAATGGTGTTTCTAAGTTTGGTATCTGGTACTTGTAGTCTTTGCAGGGCTTGAAGGACTCAGAGTGCTTCTGCAGCATATGATACTGTAGTCTTCACTGTATTGTACCGACAGTATTTCAAAATATCATATACACACAACGTGACTGGTGTAGTAAAGGGGTAGGAAAAATATGGGCTTGGAACAGTCACTGACATTTAAGACCACCCCATTTCAACTGAGAATGAGCATGAATATAAGCATAACTCCTCACTGAAGGTGACTGGAAGCTGTGCAGGCTGGCACCTCTTTAACCGATGGCTAAAGAGTTAATGCTTTGCTAGTGAAAGGAGATACTACTTATATTCATTTGCATGGCTGGGAGCAAGCCTGGACTATTCGTATGAAATTACTCCAGCTTTTGACTTCTTGCTCTTATCTGTTCCACCAGACTTTCTCTCATGACCCCATCTTTTCCTACTCATTCGAATTTCCTGCCAAAAGAAGACTGTGCAAGGGAATGCTGTCTGCTGCTGCTTGAGCTCTTCCTCCTTGACGAAATAATGGTTTGCCTTCAGGCTGGAGACTAGCAGTAAACTGACAGAGGAGTGGTACGGGGCTTTTTGTTCCTTGTACTCTCTGTTTCCCATACTCATGATGTCCCATTGATGATAGCAACAGTGGAGACTCTAAAATAGACAAGAATCCTCAAGCTGGGGAGTGTGCTTTGAAGTGGCGGGTGGCCTTGGCTGAATTGTCTGCTGTTAAGCTCCTAATGTTGCCATGGATGCAGCAGTGGGAGCAATACTGGGGAGGGAGGGATGGCTCTCTGGTCCAAAGTAGCTTAATACTGTAGGCAAAAGCCAGCAGCAGAAGCAGAGGGGAGTTGATCCAATTTATATGAGCTGGGAAAGGAGCTGCTTAGTTCTGCTGGCTGTCCTTGATCGCTGAGGACAGTTGGTGTACTTGCTAGATGCACACAGGGTCGTGGCTGCCTCCTCTGCCTCAGGACAGGTGCAGTGGCAATACACTTGGCAACTCACAAGGTGTCATATCATTAGCCTGTAATCTGCAGTGACGTACTGCATGCCTTCTGTGCTGTACTCCCTGAGTGGTCTAGGCAAAGTGAGAGCTCTTCCAGGTCACACAGGCCTCTCATCAGTGTCTCCTGTTGATCTTAAATCAGCACAAATTTGTAGCATGTTGTAAATAGGGCAAATGCGGCAAGCTGGCCACTGCCTTCCTCCTCATTACCTCTGTGAATCCCTGTCTTGCACAGCTCTCCCCTCTTGGAGGGTGCACTAGATGCAGAGTGCTGGCAGTCTCTTCCCCCATTCACCCTGACCTGCCTGCGTGGCCCATGGAGAGACATGGAGGGTGCAACTCTGACCTTCCATGCCACATCCTTCCTCTGGTGTCAGACAAGTTCTGCAGAGCTCGGTGACTCCTCCTCATGTACTGCCAGAGCTCCCTTTGCTCTCCCACCCACAGCTCCCTGTGCCATGGGTCAGGAGTTGCCAACACACAGGAAAGGGTTTCTGCAGCATAGAGTCTCTTTCACAAGGAAACTGCAGCTCTTTGGTAAGTACCCTGAGAGGACTGGTGCCTCTGAGTTTCCTCAGCAAAGAGAATAAATACATGCAGGCACATCCTTAGCTCTTTTCCATCTCTTTTGCAGGGTAAGGATGTGGGTCTGCCTAGAGATATCCCAGCATGGGCCACCACCAAAGCTCCAGCTCTCTGGGGACCAGCCAGTAAGCAGGGCTTTGCTGCAGTCCTCTAAATCTAGTGAGATGCTCCCCTAGTCCCTCTGATCCTGCCTCTCCTGTCAGAGTGACTGTGGGGAGAGATATGTCTGACACAGGAAACATGATTATTTCCCAGGGATGTGGTGTGGGGCTGTCCATTGGTGTTCTGGACCTTTGCCTTCTGTATTCAGCACACATGTAGGAAAATGGGGATATACCCATTTCCCTGGAGGAATGGGATCTCCAGCAAGACACCAAATAGTATTTCCAGTTATAGCTAGTGCTCTTTGCTGTATGAGCAACCAGTGGGAGTAAGAATACTGAATTTCTACGTGCCTTCACTAAGTGAATGGTTTCAGAACAAGTTGTTCCTGAGTTATCACATCAAAGGCTTCAAACTATCTGCAGCACAAACACACCTACTTTAGGCAAATGAGCTTTTTGTTCACTCAAAACTCGGCTCTTCATTCAAGTATCAGCTTTTCCACATCCTACTGTCCCTGAAGCTAAGCATGTATAGAATAATCCTGCAATGAATGCTGAAAAGGCCTTAGTTAAGTGCTGAATGCCTCTCTAGAGCAGTGTGTTAACAGGAGCACAACAGCTCAGTTTGTTGCAAACTCAGATGCTCAGATCTGGAATCTGGGCATAGAAGAAACAGAGGTGCCCAGATTTGTTAGGATGGGGGCTGGCTCCAAACCTGTTGCATGTGAAGGGAGAAGCTTTCTAGACTTGCTCATGCTAGAGAGGCTTGAACAATATAACTTTTGACAGCAGCCCAAGAGCAGCTCACACAAATCCTGCCATCCTTAAAGGTAAGAGCATAGCTTATGAGGAAAGCCACAGGGCTTGTGATAATCAGGATCCTCTAGTCTGGAGAACTGGGATGAAATTTATCTGGGCTTCTAAGATAAGAATTGGATGTTACAGAGCAGGCTTTGCAGGCAGCACACTGGATGGCTGCAGCTGTCCCTCCGAGATCTCTACGGACTCGAGGTCTCATAGTGGGACAGTGAGAGGCATGTGATAATCAGAGACCTGTTAACACAATCTTGTGGCTGCAGAGAGCTAACTGCTTTCCAGTGTCTCATTTCCATCTCCCTTCAAACTTAATCTGAAAGCACCTGCTCAGATAACCCTCTCTCCCTGCCTGCTCTTGTTTGCTTGATATATGAAGGCTTCAAGGAATTCTTTGCATGAGGTTTCAGCGACACTGTCTTGCTGCATTCTGTCACTTGCTTAGCACTGGCTGTAGTACAATATGAGGCCGTCTGCAGGAGACCCATCACTCAGTGTAGTACCAAACTGAACTGTGCTGCAGTGTTTTGTTTTCCTGCATTGTGAATGAGTCATGCCAGGGCAGGTACAGAGAGCAGAGTAGGAATGGAAAACCCTGTTATTGCACTCTGGTGCAGCTGTGTCCTCTCACACCAAGAGTTTACAGATGCTTCCTGTGGCAGCTGTCCAGGTGGTGGGCTTGGATCTTCCACCATGCACACACAAGGCTTCATGGCAGCAGGGAGAGTGCCAGTGGGACAAGCACCCCTGCTGAACCAGGTCTCCAGGGTCAGCCATCCCTGGGGAACTGCTGGCCCTGGGGCAAGTCAATCCCTCTGTTCACCCATGCAGGCCTGTTTCTGGTGTTCTGTCTTATTCTTTATAGTGGTACTGAAAACTCTGGAAACAAAATTCTGTCCTCTGACAGCAGGCCAATTCAGCTGCAGATTCCTTTGTGCCTCTGCCAACAGTGCACACCAAATACAGAGCTTGAAAGTGTTGAAGCATCCAAGTCTCTGCTTCTATTTCCTCTGAACTCTCCAAGTGATTCCTCTTTCAGGATGAAATTGCTCACGCTTAGTCTAAGCCCAAAGGGTTTGTTTGGGAGTTTTTAGGGAGTTTTTGACAAAATAGGTCTGGCTATTTCTGAGTTACACAAGGAGAGAAATATTTTTTAAAAGGAGGCTGAATATATTGTTAAGAAATATTTGAAGATCAGGCTTGTAACAGATTAAAAAAAACGTGTTTTATTTCCATATATATTTGAATCTATTAATAGCCGTATTTTTCAGAAGTTAGTGAACTAGTTAAGCCCTTGACTAGCAAACTCAAAATGAACCACAAGCACCAACATATCAGTAAAACTGATTTTTCCTTCAGAAACACCATGGGAGTGAGGAATTGTAAGCAAGAATGTAACCATACAGCTGGAAGCTATATCTCTGAAGCATTTTCTGCTAGCCCTAATTTGATCAGCAAAATTTTAAGCTTAGCTTCAGTCATCCTGTCCACCAGCCCACATGTGTGTGTGACCTACTCAACTGTGCTTCTTCCCAGAGCATGCCTGCTCTGCCCTCCCCTGTCCCCACAGCCCCCCACCAACATTCCTACTGACACCACATGGTTCAGCAGCAAAGATCCAGGCACAACTTCTTTCAGTGTACAGCCACAGGCTGCAAAGACACCAGTTCACATCAGGTCTGGACTAATGATTCCTGAAGCGAGCTATTCACTCACAACTTAGCTCAGAGTGTTCAGTCAGGCTAGAAATTTTATTAATGAAAGGTTAAAATGGGAATCTTTTTCCACTAGAAAATACTGACTTGGAAAAAAAAATTGCCT
Source organism: Chaetops frenatus (assembly GCA_013400775.1). NCBI lineage: Eukaryota > Metazoa > Chordata > Aves > Passeriformes > Picathartidae > Chaetops > Chaetops frenatus. Next base: position 253,497 of record VZTR01002240.1, on the reverse strand, counting down.
GAGGGATTCATTTGGTATGTTTAAAAATTTCAAGGGAAAAGCATTTTCAAAAAGTCTTTTAGAAGCTTTTCGTCAGAGTGAAAATACATGCCAAGTACAGCAAAGGATTGGGCTTTTTTTTCATACAGGTTTTAAAAGTGATTAAAATAAAATGTGTTCAGTAAAACATATTTTGAATTTTCAAATTCTTCAATTTAATTTGAGAATTAAATTCCTATTCATTTTAGGCTGAGGAAAATAAATATTAATCAGCATGACATTTATCTTGCATGCTTAGGATATGAGACCAAAGAAGCATGCTCTGTCTGCAGAGCTTTCTCCTTCCTCTCATTCACCAAGAACTTTTGAACTAGTCCAATATTTTTTGCAAAACAATGTGGAGAGAAAAGAAAGTTCTACTTTCTTTTGATACAAAGATTGCAATGTGAAACACCTGTTACTAAAATACAGAGAAACTACTTGCAGGTGAACATTGCCCAGAGAAAACTAGACTTCATTAATCATTATGAAATGTGTGAATGTGATGTTCTGGGGCTGCAAGAAAGACTTCATACCCAGCTCTGATTTGGTATGTTAGAATTAGGATGGATTCCAGGAGTCACAGGTAAGGATGACACTGCTGAAGAGATCCACAGGAAGTAATGAACTAATCAGGAAATATGTCTTTAGTTGACAGTAGCAGCAGAAGCAACGTGCCTTTGTCTGAAGGCATGCATTTGTAAAGAAGTTATAACCTCAGTACATACACAACTTCCACAAAGTAGTACATGTGGCTAAGCAGTCTGTGCTGCTTTCTGTGTCTGCTTTGCATCATGGTGTTGGACAAGCTGTTTCACTTCTTTCCTTTTGGATATCTTTGTTAGGTGGCGTGGACTTCTCTCTTGCATGTTTATTCAGCATCTATCACAGTAGGAGGCCCTGGATGTGACTGTAATACAAACAACACTGACAAATCTGTGTTTCCATGGTAGGCTAAAAACCTCCTCCTACAGTACCAAATAATGGCAAGGGTAAAAAGTACTTACTTTACATCCATAGATCAAAAACCTTCCTGAGCACTTCCTGTAAAAGCTTTCCTGTAAAGCGGCACTGACTTAAATTGTGCTATGTGAATTGGCAGCCGGTTGTGGTCTGAACTTTTATCTCTTGGATGCTAATTTTGTGAACACTGTCACTTTCTGCGGGAAGAATGATGGTAAGTCTTCTGTATACTTTCCCCAAAAAATAAGGACACATCTGTTGGTTGCTATGTCCAAAGATAGAGGGGCAGCAATTTTTACCTGGTCCAGCTTGCCAAAATCCAGCTTCTGCATTTCAAAATTTAGAAGAGCTGTTCCATGGTGGAAGACCAATCCTTTGTAGTACACACGAGTCACTGTTTGAGAAAAAGAGAGGGTATCCTCCTCCTTACAATTATAAGGTGGTTTTCCCTTCACTGCATTTTAGAAAATTGCAAATACATCCTACATGTCCAAACCTTTTGTGCTCAGCTGGAGAAACACAGGTACAGCTTGTGTCATGCCTTTAAACTTGGCTCCCTGGTGTTCTCTGAAGAGACTCCATGGTGTGGGTCTGCTTCCACTCACCACATTGGGGTGGCTTCCAGAAGGAGTGCCCCTCAGAGCTGGGCTGCACACGTATGTGCTGGGCTTCACACAGTACCTGTCTTGCCCTGGATTAAATTGCTGTCCATGAAAAATATTCGGCAGTTTTTTCCTCATCAAAATCCAGGTTTTTTGATTCCCAAATAGAAAGCAAGAATTCCCAAGGGAGTCTTTAGGCATGAATACCAGCCTGATAGGTAGAAGAGCTTTGCAAGACAAGCGAAAAAGCTGTTAAGTTTCACCTTTCCTTGGCTTGGTTAAGAGCAATTTATTTCTCTGCTGTGACGCTTGTTTGGGGCACATAGTGCTTTTTAAGCACTGCCATCAAGTTTTCTTAGTTTGAAGCACCTGAGTCTTGAGGGAAACATCAGTCTTCCAGGACTGCTACTGTCTCTCTTCCAAGCACAGTTCAGAAAATGGATTTTTTTCATGACAGTCTTCAGTAGTGTTGGAATGAAAATACTGCAGCAGCCTTTAAGCATAAACTTCAGCCTCATCTTCTTTTCAGCAAATCGAGACTCTCTTCTCATGCACTATAACCTGTATATTACTTCTTCATCTTGATGCTGTTGCTTCAAGGCTGATGTCTTTTTAGACCCAGCCAAGTGTCCTGGACAACTGACTTCCTCCTTCCTCAGCACCAGGGCTCTCTTTGTTTTCGAATAAATATAAGACAATACTGCCTTTTTGCTTTACTTTGGCTCGACTACCACCGCTCCTCAATCAGAGAGCACAACATTTTTCCAAAGGTATCATTATCTCCATTCCTCGATTCCATATTTGAAGACTTCTCACAGGGTTACTCTGTCCTGTGTGTTGTTCCAGACCTTCAGATATGGGATAGCAGTATTTAAAACTCTGTGCATGTCTAAAAGCAGGGATGCTCCCTCTGGACTCGGGAAGAACTCTCTCCGTGCTCCCTCTCCCAAAATGTCACCACCCAAGCACATCTCTGATCTTCACAGGGAGCATGGGATTACCCCTCTTGCAAACTTCACTTTCTCTCTTAGGATGGGATTTCAGCTGTAGATGTCCCAACATTTTCCTGCAATGTTGCTGAGGAAGGAACCACATGCTATTTTGATGATGAGATTCTAGCTCAGAGTTGCAGGAAAGGGCTGAAAGATCCATCTCCCTCTTGAAGCCGGATGGATGAACTGAAGCAGCAGAGAGAGCCTGGAGGGAGAAAAGAAAGAACTGGTATGAATATTAATACATATAAAATATATACTGTGTGATGCATCTCTCTTCTCACACATCCAATGATCATCTATCCTCCCTCACTCCCCTCCCCTCTGCTCTGCTTCACTATGTCTATGGAGTAAATGTTGGATTTACATTTTCAGTCTATTTAAATCTCTCATTTTTGCTGCAGTGTAGCAGGGGAAAAGCCTTAACTCTCTGTTTGCTGTGCTGTATCTGTCAAGCAGTGGAAGAAAGCAAAGCTTTTCTCCAAGGTCCCTATGGCCCCAGCTGAGCAGAGGCCACTGAATCTAGCTGCACATGTACTATAACTTTATGAATCCGATACCTTTTTTCCACCCCTTTAAAACCAATTGTTGTCAATTGTCCTTGGTCTTTAAAACCAATTGTTTACAATACTGCATAATTATGAGTTAGCAGTTCTTGGAGTCTTTGCAACAAAAGTCCTTCTGTGCCTCTTGGCCTTCTGCACTGCTGAGGAGAGTTGCTATACTGGAGCACACATTTAAAGGGTAGAGGTTCAGTGATGTAGCTGAACTTGCCACCTGCTTGTCTGGGAGATCCCAAGTGGAAACAATGTGAATTTATTTCGCATTGGGCCTTCTTCCACAGGCTGTCAGAGCATGAACTGTAGACCTGAGCCTGCTCTATAGCTGTTCCTGCACTTGTAAATTCTGGGACAAATGCAAAAGCCTTTACATTCTGCCTGAAGAGAAGTATTTGGGCAAAAATGCTTCTATGTTAGAATAGAGTGATGCATCATAAACCTGACAGTTATTTTGTTCTGTGTTTTTATTCAGGAGACCTCTTCTTGGTCATGCAATAGGATATTTGTAAGTTTTCAGGAGTGGCTAGAGGAACCAGGAACAAAAAATAAGTCTAGGGCTAAAACAATTCATAGCATTCAGGTTAACCTGGATTCAGGTTCCTTTTCACACTTGACTAAGCAAAAGATGAATCTAATGAGAACTTCAGCATTGGCTTCCATCCTTCCTCTTCCTCTTGCAACCCTCCTTAGAAGCAATTGCATGCAAAAGGGGAGAGGACATGGATGGTCTTAGGCAGATATGTCTCTGAGGCCCAATCCAAGTAAGCTTTTTCTGGGACTGGGGGAACATTCTATCAAGAAATCAGTAAGAGATATTACAACTTAAATTATCAAGAATGCCATAGGAAGTGTTGAATAGAGGTGAGGTTTTGCAAGACTGGAAAGCATCTCATGGGCTGAAGGATGTGGTCAGGCACCAACATAGATCATTGTCCCATCCGTTAGCAGGGCTGCTTCAGGCACAGGCAATTGGCAATTTGCTTCTTTCCCACTTGGTATGGAAATGGGGACAACTAAAAAAAACCCTGTTGCCAACCTGGTGGAAAGGGAGGTGCCAAGAAAAGGCTGGTAAGTGACTAATACTCTGACAACTCCACCATAGTACATAGTGTGACATGGTCACAATTGTGTGGCTCAGTGGGAGTGGGTGGCAGGGGCAGGAGAGGAAAACAGGGACCTTGTGTGGCACTGCGAGATCCTGCAGACCTCTTAAACTCTACTGTTGCATTTTTGTCCACATATAGAGACAAAAGCAAGCCAACTGTCTTGTCTCTCACCTCAGAGGAGCTTGGGCTCTGAAAGGATGCTTCTCTCTCCATGGCACAGGGTTAGAGGAGGAGCAAGGCACTGCTGTCTCCCCTGCCAGCCAGAGTGCAGACAAAGTAGCCCTTCCTGAACAACTGTCTCAGAAATCTACTTTCCATACTGGCTTGAAGGTAGAAGAAGATGGATTCCAAATATAAGGCCTGCTGTATGGATACAGGTCCTAAATTTTTCACTGATCTCTATGTTCCCCTTCTGCCAGAGTTTGTAGTGAACACTTCCAGAAGGTGCTGGGTTTTTAAGATACAATTTTGGCATGCTGGGTTGCATTTCACAAGGATTCTTGTGTTGTGGCTGTACCCAGTCTTTGCCTGCCACATTGCAATGATCTCCTTTGCAGACATACAAGAGCAGGTGGGTGGCAAGTCAAGTTGTGAGGCAGCCACTCACAACTAAAATAATCTCATAAAATAAAATATCCCTTAGCTCATCATTCCTCATAGGTCACTGCCCAGTATGTGTGCTGAGTGTGGGATGGGCTTTCTGTGCACCACTGTAGGATAGGGTTATTAAAGGCCTTGATAAAATACACATGCAAGGTGAATTGTGGACTGGGAGGAGGAAGAGGGTGAATTAAGGTTCCCCAAACAGGCTTAGGCCTAAATGTTTGCTAACAAGTGAGTGCTTAGCTCGGCAACACTAATAACACTCTTTTATGGTAGGTTTATATATGAGTAAGAGGGAAGATGAATCACATTGCAGAAATAAAGTCGAGCACTCAAGGATGTTGAGAATTGGCTTGGCTGGTTAGGGAAATAAAGGGCCCTTCAATCAGGGAGCAGAGAGCTAATTGTCTCATTAGCTTATCTGCCTGGGTTTTATTCCCCTGAGGACAGGGTGGGAGATGAAAAGGAGACAAATGAAATAAATGAAGCAGTCCTCTGGGAGGAGGATTTTCCCTAAGAGCAAGGGCTGGTGGCTTTAGTGCAGCATGCCTGGCTGCCATGACTCCAGGGCTTGGCTGCTTTTACAGGTAAACCTTGGAAGGTAGTGGCAAATACCCTGGAAGAAAAGAGCTGGGGAGGGGTGAAGGAGCATGCCTGGGAGAACTCTCCTCTTTCTGCTTCAAACTTCCCTGCCCCACTCTTTCCTCATGTGGTTTTAGCACCTCAATGTCATGGTACTATGGTTTTCATATTGAAAAGTATTTAGCAGACTTGAGAGACCAAGCTGAAAGTAATATCTCTGGAATAATCCCAGAACCTCTTGGCAAAGTCACTGGTGATCAACTTGCACTGCCATATAGCATCCTGGGAACAATAGTATCCATGTGATATTTCCATAATTCAATATATAGCTTTAGGACTTACCATTCATTTTGTGCTTGATCCTGCAAGGTGTTCTAACACTACTTTCATACCAGGGAGCAATGTAACACAAGGGACCACTCCATCAATTTTAAAGTAAGATCTTTGCACCAGCAAGTTTATATTCAGCAAGACATATCTTCTGTGTTTTTTGTGTCTACAAATCTACTTGCATGCTTCAAATGACTGCTTGCTTTTTAATTTCTTTTTCTTTTCCTTTTTTTTCCTTTTGGAAAGGGAATATTTCTAGGGTTGTTTCAGAGCTTCCAGAGAAGGTGTTGGATGCTGAATCATAAGGTTTATTCTGCCACTAGAACTAGCAGTAGTGTCTTTTGGAATAGCTGCTCTTGTGAAACTTCTTTGCAAATGCTCTGTTAAAACTGGAAGGAAGTGAATTTCAAGGGCTGTGCTGTTCTGCCTGCAAGCCCTGGGGCTTTGGGAAGTGGAGCTGTCAGGAGATGCATTCTAATACAGACCCTCACCCAGCTTGGGAGGTTTGCTGAATTCCAGCCTGCTGAATTTAAGCTTGCTCCTGAGATAATATGGCATCAGTCCCTGTGGGTATCATCTTATAAACTTATAGGGAAATACAGAAATAAAAGGAACTCTTGTAGATACCAATAGCTGTGAGTCAGGCTTTCTGTGAGTCAATGCATGCTGACTGCTGAGATAATTCCCCGACCTACATGTTTGCTGTGGAACCTGGAACTGCATCCAAGATTCCTGGTATTATCCACCACAATTGTTAAACAGCCCAAGACCATCCTGAAATGAATGAAGATGTGGCTTCCTAAACCCTTGACTTTAGTGATGTCTTGTAGTGTTGCATTGCTGAAGTATCACTGGAAGGAGGATTGTCTTCCAAACCTGACTTTATTACAAAAAGAAAAACATCTTTGGAAGAATTTATGCTATTTCTGGTTTGAAATACTTTCCTGGTTTGGCTTTTAAATAGCTAAGAAACCAAACTATTTCCCTTGATATACCTGATGAACTGCTTATTTGATGTGAAATTTAGTGCTCTGTTATGGGGTGGGAAGTACAATGTGGGGATCCATTCAAATCTGAGGCTGCTCACAGCAGGAACACATTTGCTGTCTAATTCCACTGATTTCATCAAATCTGTTAAAGGCTTTCAGCCTTTTAAGAGCTGGTTGCAAAAAAATCCATCTAGAGGTGGGACAGTGCTTAAAATTGTGACCATGGTCTCAAAGAAAAAAATCCTTTAGGACAAGGGCTTCTGGGGAGATTTTCTCAGAGATGTCATCCTCAGTGATTTTGCTTACTGTTTATGAAAGATATGTTTTGAAAACAGGGATGCCCATCCTGTGGATGTCCCTGGAATGGAAGAGATGTCCACAAGGGAAGCTATTGGGCAATAACTGCCTTGCCCTCTCTTCCCATGCTGACAGCCTCTCAGAGGGATACATACCTGTTTCTATGTCATCTGCCATTTTCCCTGGTTTCTCCCTACTCATGTAAGTGTCTGTTTCTATCTCTCTAAATCCTTCTGCCTTTTCCAAAGAGGAAAATGTCATGATAACAGGGTGTGTGGGGGTAATACAGGCTTTTGGAGTCTGCAACCATATTGGGCTGTCATCCAGCCCACCAGTGATCTCAGAGGGAATGAATTCACCATCTGTAGAGAGTCCGTGTCTCACTGCAGCCATCTGTTAAGCTCCTCAGCCCACTTGCACTCTGAACAATGGCAGTGCCTTTCAGAAAACCTGTAGGAGACCATCCCTCCCTCCTTTGGGTGACAGTGCACTCCTCTGAAGATGAGTATCTGGTTCTGCCAGAGACACAGCTTTTTGTGGCTGTAAAAAGTATTTGTGCTCCCAATCTGAGCATCCTAAAGATCATGTAGAGCTGAGCATGGATACCCTGAGGTTACTGAGTCTCTGGGACTACTGACTTTCTCATCATCTTTGGAATGAGGAAGATCTTGTAACGTGCTCGACTTACCATGCATAGATGATTCTTCTCAACCTTCTGTTTGAGCAGGGCAAAACCACATGAGTACCACCAACATCAGCAAAAGTCCTGCTCTTCTTTACTTAGAGAAGACACCACAGATGAAATCTGGGCAGCACCATGGCAGCTGTTGACTTCAAAGTGAAACTGATGCACAGGCCCTGCCTACTCTGTTATTCTGGTCTATGCTTCAATGGAAATCATTTATCAATCAATCTGTTCATTCCTGCAAGCACTCCTATTTACCTCTCGTGTTGTAAACTGCCTGACAGCAGGGTGTAAGTACTCAGTGATCTCCAGCATCACAGAGACAATCTAGATATTGCCCTTGTTTAAAGGCTTAGTCTGCCACAAGCTTATGAAACCAGGCTATTTTTTCAGAGGCTTTTCATTAAGGGATGACTTCATTCAGGCATGTCTTTTCAAATTCATTACTGCACTGGCCAGTCATCTGCTTCGCCTTCATGGAGCTAAATCAGAAAATTGCTCTATCTGGTGATGGCTTCTCTCCAAAGGCAAGGACTTAATCTGGACCTGACACCAGAAAGCTGAAACAACTTCAGAGACAGGGCTCCCAAATTCTCCTACTCCCACGTGTCTTTTTGGCTTACCTCAGCTGCCTCCTAAGAGCTGCTGCTGCTTCTGAAAACACGTGATCCCTGGGTTTGCAGGGTGTTCCCAGATCTGCTAGGTAATTCCTGTCTTCCTCCACCCACACACACATTACTTGCCAGACTCTGAAGGAAAGAAGGAAAACTTCTCAATTAACATTTAAAAGAGATGCCTTTATTTCACTAGAACAGGGATTTGCTCTTTTTGCCGTTGTCCTCTGGTGGAGTCCATGCGGGAAGAACCTCTCCCTTTTATCATCTCACCTGCTGCTACCTAACCTTTGCAATCTTCATACCTGCCCCAGGGCAGCTGTCTTTCCAAATTCTGCTTTGGGAAATGAAGTCCTCACAGAAGACAACAGAGGGGAAAAGACTCAGATATGAACCCAAAGAGGGAAGGAAAATCTGTTGCCAGCCAGGAATAGAGCTTTGCTTGCAGAGGGGAGGGTGCCCTGGTAGAGATGTCTTCTGCCACTGAATGCTACTGTAAACAGGGAAGTTTACAGTCAAAATGTTCTGTCAAAGATCTGTCAAGGAGTCAGACAAATATTTAAAGAAGCAGATTTCCTCCTGAGGGTGAAGAAACATTGCTCAGCACTTGACAGTGCAGCTTGGCAGCTCCCAGCCCTGGGGACAAATATGCTGGTGGACACTACCCAAAGGTCAGTAAGAGAGGGAAAGGAGGTGAAAACAAGGAAAACAGCCAAATAATTCATGCATCCAAGCAATCATGCATGGACAAGGATCCTATAGCTACAGTGGATTTTTGTAGAAATAGGTTCTTCTCTCTACAGTCTTCCTGGGGAGGTGTGGGTGTGCAGGTGGGTGATCACCCCCTCTGCCAGCCACCCTCTGCAGGGAGGCAAAGCTACATGCAGAGATGAACCCACAGGGCCATAGGACATGCACCATTACCTTGGGAAGTGCTCACTGATGTTCCCATCGATTTACATGCAGATTTTTCCCAAACCAGACACTGAAACTAGTTCATACACATGAATGTGCACTCTGAAGGCATCTCTTTCTGTAGAGGAAACAACTTTGTGTAAACAAAGGGGCAACATCTAATGTCTCCAAAAGAAATTAATTTCTAAACTAATCTGAACAAGTAGGACAAAACCATTGATCTCGACAGACCTGCCAGGTGAGTAAATTGCCCTGCATTTGATAAACAGCTCATGCACCCTAAGGAGCTGAAGTCCAGGTCAAAGCCACACCAATGCCCCACTGGCTCAGCAGTGCTGGTCTACCTCTTTTCTGCTTGGGACACTGGGGTGTGACCCAACCAACCAGCTATCCAAGGAAGCAAAGAAAGCATGGTCACATGCTCTGCAAACCCCTTTCTGCATGAGATTTCCCTTTCCCCAGACATTTAATTGAACCTCAGGCTTTCCCCAAACCTTGCAAGAAAAATGTGGTTGTGAGCCTAGGCTCTCTTCTCTGTAAGCATCAGCGTTGGGAAATTTAAATCTTGTCCCCTTTGGCTATGCTGTCTGTGGAGATTAGCAATCTCCTCCCTTCCCCACCTACCCCCATGTGAGAGCCTGGTGCTCCAGCTCCTTCCAAGCCACTGACCTAGTTCTCCCTGTCCCCAGGGATGGGCTATGCATCCAGGTCCATCCCATGCCAAAGGCTGGGCCAGCACAGGGGCAGGATGGATGCTGCCTGTGGATTGGTAGCACAAGCAGCAGCAGCAGCAACAGCAGCAGCACAGTGCACACAGATTGAAAGTGGATTTGAATATGGGCTCTTGAAAAATATGAGATAGCTCACAATATGCTTTCCTCAGTGCTGTAATGTATTTCAAACAGCTCACTTCCATCTCCTGCACTTTAATTAGCATGAAAATTGGCCAGTTCCACAATCCCTTTAAATATGTTTGGTGTGTTACCAAATATATTTCAAAACCAGTTACATACAGGGAGGCCAGGGCTTGGGAGTGGGATACAAAACACTTCCCATTTTGATCTAACTCATTACTAACCCATTTTGTGGCCTCTGAGAAAGCAGGCTGATGGGTTCAAGTTCAGTTTTTGGTGGGAAAATGTCACCAGGGAAAACCTAAGTGCATCAAACTGTACTTTTGGCTGCTTGGCTGATGGGCTGCAAAAAGAAGGCAGGAAAACAAATGAAACTGTTCACATCCCGCTCTCTCCCTAACCTGAGGGAAGACCATGGAAGAAGCTGCCAGGATGCTCTTGGGTCCCTGGGATAGATTCCTCTGTGATCCCCCAGCTGTCACTGCAGCCAGCAGGACTATCTCCAGAATATATCTATCTGCTGGAATCACAACCAGAGTCTGCTGCAGGAAGGAATTGCTCATCAAATGTATTCTTGGGTTTTGTTAGGTAGTGAAAAATAACATACCTTGTCTAACCCCAGACTCAGACTCTCTCCAGGATTACAGTCTCCAGTGTCTCTGAAATGGCTGGTAGGTGGTTCACACACATTTTCTCCCCATATATTGTACTCCCAGCCTTCCTGGCTTCCCCAGTGTGGGGGCTACAATGTGAACTGGGGTCCCTGGGTTTGCCCCACAAATGTAGCTGTGCTGACACAGCTGAGAGGAGCAGCACAGGGCTGGGAGGGCAGGAAGGTATGGCATCATCACAGCAGCTGGGAGATGCTGTGCCTAAATATTTTGTGATGGTAGTCACTCAATCAGATGATTTGTAGCTGGGTTCCCCTTTCTTTGTGGTACTCTAGAGACACCACTTCAACCTGTATTGCCCATGCCTCTTCAAACGTGCTCTTGGCTCCAGTTTGCAGTCACTCTCCATCTCTGGGCCAGCCTTTTCCCCTTCCATGCACTCCAGAAACCCTTAGGCTAGTAATTTTTACCACCAGGCCCTATTTCCCTCCTTCCTACAACCCATGGTGTTGTTGCACAGGATGTCAGGGGGTTGCCTTGCCCCAGCTCATGAGAAGGGGAGGCTGAGAGGGATCCCTGAACCCCACAAGGACTGGAGAGAACAGCTGGCTGGGCATGCTGTGGGCACCGGCCCCCCAATGGCATGTGGTGAGAAACACGGACAGTAAGGAGAAGGACAGACTTTATTCTACCTGCTAGAAATTGTTCTTCCCAGTCTCCTCCTGGCACTGCCAAGGGGGAGAGAAAGAAGTGGGGAAGGGGAAAGGAAGAGGGGTCCCAGAAGACTTCCTGAAGCTGCTGATCCATGTCCCTGGTCAGACATGAATTTCCAGTGGGTTATGGAGATGCCCCAGCAATTCCCTCCTGTATTTTCCCAGTGCTTTCAGAGGTCAAGGATGATGGAATTTATGTTTTGTTGGGATGGTGGGAGAAGACAGAATTTTGGGAGTCTTGAGGAGGAGCTGCAACTCCCTTGTAGCATCACTATATGCAAATGCAGGTAATTTCATGGAAATGTATGTAATTTTATGCAGATTTAAAAGCTATTGACTTTCTGTCACAAGATGTTGGCAGCTATGGTATTTGTTTGAGTCTTTTTCTTTCCCTTTTGAGCCTTTTTTTTTCCTTTAGGAACTTAAAAGAATTAAATATTCATAGAAACATTTCTATGAGTCACAGGGAGATAGTACATCAAGCTGAAAAGTTCAGATGTGTATCCAAACTTCCTCAAAGAGCTTTGGGATGGGAAGTGGGATCTGAGAGCGGGCAGTTTTCAGATGCAGTCTGCAGAAAAGCTTTTTCCACCAGAACTTAAATTTGGGCTTATGGTGACCCAGCAACTTATCTAAGAATAAATATGGCTTGTTCTTGTTTAGTCAGAAAGAATCAGAGAAAATGTAAGTGGAAAAGCAAGGGAGAGGTTGCTCCAGCTTTTATCACAGAAGCAAGTCACAGGCAGTGAGTGTTTTGCTGTTGCTTTCTGCAGCTTTCTTTGTAATGCCTGGAGCTGGAGGTGCTGGCTTTCAAGACTCAGGACAGTGGATAAAAGATCAGAAAGGGTTTGATCAGCCATGAACAAAACAGGTGTCAAAGCAGAGGCTGCATTCCTTTTTTTATTTTACTCCTGATGTATTTTCAGGGGTAAGTTCCTTTCTCCAGATGATGTTGGAAAAAGACCTGAACTTCTAAAGAAGAGTTTTGTTGGTGGTTTTGTGCAGTTTTAAATGACTTATAAAACTATGTCAGTTGCTTGTTGGACCACTGCTCACCCTGTGGCAGAGAGGTGGAGTAGGTAGCTCCCCACTTGCAGGGCATTCTCCAGGAAATCACAGGGGTCTTGGGGAGTCTCTCGGGGTAGAAAGGCCTGAATTTTATGGTCTTACAGGCTTGATGCAAAAGTCATGTATTTTTAAGAGGTGGTTTGAGAATGGCTAACATAAATTTTCGGAAAGAGTAGTAATAGAAAGGAGGTCTTTGCAGCTGGCTGAATTGATATGAGCTGATTTGTTCCCATCTGAATGTTTGTTTTTAATGATGCTGGAGATACTGTTCTGTTTTAAGACTAAAGGATTAAGCAGGGTTAGAACTCTTGCCTGAATTAGTGTTTAGCAGCTAACTAAACCTAATGAAAAGTAAATCATGTACAGCCAGACCTTAATAAAGCCTGGGATCACTATATCCTTCTCTCCTTGGTTAGGGTTTTGTGTATTGTCTGACATAAACCTTGAGCTTAAATAACAGGAAAGATTTTGTTTCTTTTTTTAACATCTTGATTCAAGAGGTGCCTAAGCACACACTCTGTAACATTTGTCCTCTTTTGACTTCCTAGCTGGTGAGACTTTTTAACAAGTTAAGGAATTTGCATCTTGTAGTGGATTGACCCTGGCTGGATGCCAGGCACCCACCAAAGCTACTCCATTACTCTCCTGCACAACTGGAAAGAAGAGGGGAAAGAGAATATAGCAAAAGGTCCATGGGTTAAGGACCAGAAGTCACTCACCAAATACCATCACGGGCAAAACAGACTGACGTTGAGAATATGAATTGAATTTATTGCTCACAAAATCAGAGCAGCATAACGAAAAGTAAAATAAACCACTAAACCCACCTTTTTTTTCCATCTTAAATATGTTATCACAGTGGCACCACCAGGATCTGTGATGAGCTCAGCCTTGGCCAGTGATGGGTCCATCCTGGAGCCAGCTGGCATTGGCTCTGCGGGAAATGGGAGTTTCTCACAGAAGCCCCCCTGTAGCCTCCACTGCTACCAACACCTGGCCACACAAACCTAATACACACCTGGATCTGAGCCTGAGACACTCTGATGCTTGAGGCAGAGAGGTCAGTGGTGAACTATGTTCTGGGTGGTGTAAGCTGCTAAGTTTGGACTGAAGTTTTTGCCTTATGTTTCAAACATCCCAAACCTTAAGTGGCTCAGCCTGTGCTTTTGGGTTGAGGAAATTCCTTAACTGTACAAGAGACAGAAATTGTTCTAGCCATGAAAAGCCTACCTTTTGTAAAAGGTGCAGTGTTTTATTTTTTTATGTCTCCATTGCCATGGAAGTTGCCACAGAACTGACCTCCTGTCTCTGAATTGTTCTTTGTTTTGGTTCAATTTTTTAAAATAAGTTTTCTGCCATAAAAAAAAACAACAAAAAACCAAACCCAAAACAAAACAAACAAACAAACAAACAAACAAACAAAAAACCCCCCCCAAAAACAAAAAAACAAAAAACCCCCCA
>VZTR01002240.1:189182-239439 GCA_013400775.1 Chaetops frenatus | reverse complement strand
AAACAACCAAAACAAAACAAAAACAAAACCAAAAATAAAACAAAACAAAACAAAAAACCACCACCCAAAAACACCCCCAACAACAACAACAACAACAAAAAAAAGACCTAGAAACAAGCATTGGAGTATCAGCTGAAAATAACACTCCTCAAGTATTTTCCAGAAAACAGCTACAGAAATAGTAGCTTTGAATGACATGAATCTCATTGCCTACCCTAATACTAATAAATGGCTAATTCTGAAATGTGCTGATCTCATCTTCAACAGCTACTTTGCTTCTGATTTTTTTTTATTTTTTTTTGGTGTAAATGTCATTAAATTCTTTCTCTTCTGCTTGAGGCTAGCTGCAGCTGCCAATTTCCATCTGTGGAAACTCCTCAGTTACTACCATCCTGTCACACAATTCAAGAAATGAAATAAATATAGTGCCATATTGAAAATGTATGGGCTACGTGTATGTACTATCACAGTGAACCTTATATGTCCCAAAGGTTTTCTGTGGTGTTTTCATACATGTGATTAACAATAAGAAACTCCCATGTACTAGATTTGTTTGAGTGCAATTGTCATCCCCTTGAAAAAAACCCTTTTTTTTCCCTCAAAATACTTTTAGTTGTCATAGTTCTATATATGCAGCAGCAGAGCAGTCCTGTCTTCCTGATACAAGTGCAGAGCTCCACTTTGGAAACAGAATATCTTTCAGGAGCAGAAGGCCTTTACACCTGTATGGCTGGTCATTGCTTGGGCAAGGCAAACACAGAACACATCTGCAAGAGACAGGATCCCCCACACTGCAGAGTACATGGGGGGGAAATTGAGAAATGTCTGTGGGAGAAGTGACTCAGAAGACACCATCAAAAGGAAAGGTAACAGCCAAAATAAAACCCGCACACTCTGTGATAAAGGCTGGTTGAAGCTGAAATGTCAGGGGTTTTGGTTGGGTTTTTTTTTACCGCTGTTCCTCTTGTCTGTATTTGAATACATGTTAGTGAATGTGGGTTATTTGTTTTAAAGTCTCTTTCTTCCTTATCAAAGGCTGTCTTCTGACTTCACTCTGTGTTTTGCTGGAAAGATGCATTTAGTAATGTAAATGTGATTCTTCCCTGTGGCAGCTGCAAAGAGTAGCACAATTCTGTCTGTGCTTGCATTAGTAGCACATATTTGCACAGAAAGACAGCAGTTGATGGATGGGAGGGATGGCTCAGGGATTTTTACTGTGTTGTGCCCCCATCCTTTCAGCTCCAGGACTTCAGTCTGCATCCAGCCCTGGGTGAGTTCCAGTGTCTAACTAGAGGAGCAGAATAGGACAACCCAAAGCTGGCAGGAGCAGGTGAGAAGAACATAAGAATTTGATTGGCCTACTGAGCCTTCACAAGCCTGCAAACATTTCTCTTTCCTAAGTGTTGGTATGAACAGTTAAGTGCAACATGAAATTCCTCCCTTGCAAATAGTTCCTTGGCATGCAATGAGCTAATGGAATTTAAATGATGGACCCTGCCTATCAATCAAAATTTGAAGCCTCTTCTGTGTATTCTCTGCTGTGACTCTTTAAAAAAACAGACCCATCAAGCCTCATGGGTGTGGAGAAGTCTCCCCTGTCCATGCCCATCCCTTGGCACCCTCCAGTTTGTCCCATGCCTCGTGTGCTTTCAGCACAGCACCCTGCAACCTTGCCATGGGTTTCCTTGCTTGGGTAAGCTGATCTCGCTGCAGGGGGATGGGGAGCAGGGTGGGGTGTTCCTTGTGTTGTGCCAGTGGGGTGCACAATTCCAAATATGTGGTCCTGCTGTACCGTTCTGAGGCTTTCTGTGGAGCCACAATAAGTGGGAACTGTAGGCACTATGAAAGATATAGGAAACCCTGTGAGAACCAGAGATTAAAGGGGTTAAAATTCCCCAGTGCAATTTCTCTGCTTCTTTTTCCCAAGGGAAATCAAAGCCCGTGGGGTTTTTTCAAGGCCTACACCTGACTATAAGAATTACAGGAGTTTTGTTTTCCCTCCAGTGGGGGAATGGAAACCATAGTGTGAACCTATGATTAATCACAACAAACCAGCAGCTCATGGCTAGAATACTAACTATGGAACATGCAAGCAATGCTTTTGTGATCAATCTGCAAGGGTGGTTTTTTAAAGGGGAAAAGAAAAAAAGCCCTGCCAAAAATGTGTTGAGTATTTTCAAATAATGAGTACATTCGAGGAAATTTTGATTTTGCTCAGGGACCATCTGCGAGCAGAGAAAGGGACTAAATTCTTTCAGCAAATTACTGGCTGCAAATTATTTTCTCAGCACTAGTTACGAATGTTGTAACTGCACAGCTGAAAATGTATTATTAAGCTGAGAACTGGGGGTTTAGGGACCACAGATTGTGAATTCTTTTCTTTTAGGTGTTTTTTTAAGTGTCCCGTGGCACAAGAGACACCTTCAGCTGGAAACATCATGAGGTTCAGAAGGAGCACCAGATGCTAAAGTACTCCAATATGATGGACAAGTATAGGTTTCAGAGCATATTCATGTGGGAGCATCTGCAAATATATAAGGGGTGGGGTTTGGATACAAAAATGAACTATCTGAGCTGCTGACATAGGAAGATATTGTAAATAAAATCTGCTCAATGGATTTGAAGCAAGTGAATTTGGTGTTTAGGGACTCGGTTGGTTGCTCAGTGCTGGGACTGCCACGGTGAACAAAGTCCTTTGGATGGACACTTCACCAAGGGCTGGTCCGAAGTTACAGAGTGAAGTGGAAGTCTCCTTGTTGGCCCCTTCACTTCACCAAGGTGGGGAAGTGAGATGGATGGTGGAATTTCAGAATGTTCCACGGCCCAACAGTGAGCTGGAAGTCACTCCCATCTTGGACACAGCTGCATCTGGCAGGTGGGTGGCTGCTGCCAGCCCTGTGCCTGGCCTTGTGCTGACCATTGTTCCCAGAGGCACGATTTACTGAAATAAAACTTGTGACTATCTGCTCTCAGGATTCCGTTTTTTGAAATATGGCCTTGACATGGAACTGAAATTAAAGCCCTAATTCTTGAAAAATGTTTTCTATTAAAGAATATTCTGGGGAAATGATTTTGTGTGTGTATTTAACAGTTAATTCAATATGTATTTTATTTTGATGAAAATGAAGTGTCTTTCATTTAAACTGTTTCTTCTTCTTTTATATAATGTGCCAGAGAATACATTTTATAGAATTATCTAATGAAAAATAATCTCATGAAGGAAAACCAGAGATATTTTCCCCTACTCCTCGCTTCTCCTAAGAAATTCTGGTTAAATTGACCTAATTTCATGTCACTTTTTTATTTCAGTGAAACAGTAAGGCCTGCTGTATTAAGCCCTGTAATCACCACTTGCTCACTTTACTGTAACCAAAAAAAAAAAAAAGAAAAAAAGAAAAAAAATAAATCAGATTGCATGGTGTGAAATAATCCCATTATATTTCAGTTAATTGAATCCAGGAATACTTTAATCAAGCTGGGTGTAGACCAAAATGCTAGCTTGAAGACCTCAGAGATGTTTAGATCTCAATACAAATTTTACAGATTAGTTTGAGCTTTGGAGCACCATTTCCAACTCTTGAAGCTTTGGATGAGGCCTGATAGGTAGGGGAGTGGAGGCAAAATTATCTCACCAGTCTCACGAGTGATTCTTAAGCCTTCCTCTGTTTTAAATGGTGTTTTTGCCATCAAGGGACAAGAGCCTGGGCTTGCCATAAGGGATCAGAATCATCACTCATTTCCTAACCTAAGCAGGTCTGAACTGGTCTTCATCCTCATTTGGAGTGTTAGTTGATTGCAGACTGAAATATTGAAATGTAACCCAAAATCCAAAATTAAGACTAATTTGTAGTCCTGTTCGGGTGACTGAGAGAATTACCAGACACCTTTCAAATATTGCTAGTTTAGCATGAGATGCAAGAGTTGAGGATTATATTAAAATGGAATTCAGCAAGGTTGTACAAAAAGTTTTCTATCTGAACTCCTTGTATTTACTGCCTATTACCCACACCCTCCCCCAAGACCAAAATACCTTTCTTTTCTCTTTTTTCATTCTTTTTTCTTTTCTCTTTGACTCCTCTCTTTCATGCTCCCTCTCTTTCTTCCTTTCTTCCTTAATTTGTTGCAGAAATGGACTACTGAATTTCTTTCTTCCCCACACAGGATTTCAGGTGTTGAGAGGCTTCTGATCCATGAAAGACTTCATGGGAGGAGGTCATTTACTGATTCAAGAGACATATATAAAGATAATGTTGATACTAATAATAGTCTATCTGCAGCTTTGAAAAAATGAATATCCCTTCTGGGACCTTACTTCCATGCTGCAAAAAGTGACTTTGCTCCTGTGAAACAATGTAGATCCTCCAAAAAGAGTGAGGAAGAGGAAGAGACAGAAACTAAAGCAATCAAGTGAAAAAAAAAGTGAAAATTCTGGGAAGAGTGGGAAGAGAAGGAAGAGAGAGGGCAAAGAAATGAGAACAGTTAGGGAGACAGAGGGACTTTGGAAACAAGTGGGAAAGGGGGAAAAAGTGATGGGAAAGATCAAAAAAGAAAAGGGAAATGGTGACAGCATGTGGGCACAGGAAATTAATGTAGTGGATGAAGACAGAGCAAAAGGGAGTGTGTATACGTGGAGGGAGAGATTAAAAGAGGCAGTAACAGAAAGAAGTGAAGTTGTCTAACATGCAGAGATGGGAAGTGACATGTTTGTGTGAATTTGGGGGCTGCTCAGCCCGGCTGCACTCTGGTTTCTACCTTTGATCAGCTGCATGGCAGGCTGGTGTCAGATCAGAAAGCAAATGAGATGATAAAGCAGCTGAAGCTGCAGTGAGTTTAACAACAGCAGCAGACTGGCAGGGGGTGGGAGGGAGGAACTGTTGAAGGAGGTGAATGTTCCCTGTGCTTTAATTCACAGAGTCCTGGCAGGGAATGCAGCTGCCTCCTCTGCCAAGAGGTTGCAAGTGGCCAGAGCAAGAAGCTGCACTGCACTGGTCACATAGAGATAAAGGAGATGCCTCAATGTGCTGGTACCTCTGTCAGCAGCACTTTTGCCAAATGCAAGCCTGGTTGAAGCATCAAAGAGGGTTAGTGGGCTGACAGAGTGATTAAAAATGTCAATGCCTGCTTTAGCTCTGCTTTCCTTCCAGCTTTTGGGTTTGCTGTGGCTAGCAAAAATGCAGGAAACTGTGAGGAGCTTTCCTGTGGCTGGCACTTCTGGGTTAGGGATAAAGGGACAGAAAAAGGAGGTTTTGCTCAGGGCAGAAACAGTGACTATCTCATCGGCCACCTAGGGATGTCACTGGGGTTGGCACTATATTGAGAAACCCTTGCTACCCTAGAGTAGGGAGGAGTGGGAGTCATTGATCTGTGGGTGGAAATCCAGGACTGAAGAGGAAAGGACAGGGATCACCAGTGGGCAGCTCAATTCAGACACAGGCTGATTGCATTGCCATTTTCTTTAACTGCTGGTGCAGTGTCCAAGCAGAGGCCTTGGAGACAGGGCCCAGGTCTGGAGTCAGCAGAGCTAACAGGAATTGCATGGAGATGGAGGTGATGTTTTCTGAATGGTGTAGCAGGGGCGTTTATTGATCCTGAACACTCAAAAAAGTGTGATGTGCCTGGAGGCAATACCATCCTGGTCCATACCATCCCCTTCCCTTCAGTGTTCAGTGACTCTGCCTTCTCTGTCCAAAGCCCTCAGATGGACTACATTAAGGCAATCCATGAGAATGTAAGCCCTGTTGCAGTGGGACTCACAAGGACCTACCCACAACTGGTTTGGGGATGCATGGCTGTGAAAAGAAGATGCTGGGAATTAGGACTACTTGTTCCACCAGACTACTCCTCATCTTGGAAAAGTCTCATCTTCTTCCATCAGGGGAAGACAGGCACCTGTCCTGGCATTGTTATTGATAGGCCAGACAGATGTTCTGAGACCAGATAGCTTCATATCTCTGCCTCTTATTTCCCCACTTATAAAATGGAGTTTAAATTTCCTATCTTTGTTCCTCTGCAGATCCTTACATTGCTTCATTTTCCTGGTCACAGATTATATTCCAGGCAAGCCGTGTCCTGATTCAGGAATCCAAGTACTCTAAACAATTCCTGGCACAGATGCTGGGCTTTTGACAGCTCCATCATGCCATTCCCAGAGTGAGGATTTCTACAGTGATGTTCTGGGGGCGGAGGTTGAAAGAAGTTTAGGATATCACAGAACTAATTAAATGCAAACTAGGCTGCCTGCAGAAAGCTGTGCGTGCTAGTTGCTATGTTTCTGGCAGGAACAGACTGGGAGAAGGGGGGCTGAGGGAGGGCTGTTTGTTTTTTTTTCTGTTTAAAATGAAGATGCCGACAAAGTTCTGGTTACTCACCAGCCTTTGAAAGGTAGATGAGATGTGAATTCTTGCAGACATAAAAATAAGAAGAGTGAGAAGAGGAGGTAGAGTTAGAATGGATCAATGTATGGGTATGTTAAATTGAAAAGGGGAGAGGGTTTTGTTTTTGTTTGTTTTCATATATATCTCTGCATTTACATATGCTTTGACTTCTAGATCATGCCCAAGTAATGTGGAGGTTTTGTGATCTCCTTTCCAATGATATCCTTATAAACTCCTTGAAATAGGAACCTTCAGAGCATGTAAGGCATAACAGAAACCTATACTGTATCCATGTCATCTCCCCAAAAGCAGTGGAGAAGTTCACAAAGGCCAGCAGGACTGGGTTTCCCTTTTGAGGGGAGGAACTAAAAGAATTAAATGAGCGTGCAAACATGTGTGCATCCAGGCTCACTAAACCTGTCTGTATTTCATTAGTTCTTCTGAGGGTAATCAGAGGACATGTTAAGCACAGATTTCAGCTGCTTCACCTGAGCAACACTTGGGGGGATAATTAAGGACTTGCCTGAGAGAGCAAAGAGAGAGGCAGAAGAAAGAAGGAAGGGAATAAATAAGCTAATTGGGATCACTTCAAGAGTGAAGTTGGCTTTGAAGAACACCCACTGAAGGTATTCAACATGCTGGAATGAATGCATTACTGTAACACCCATGTGGAAATCAATATTGAACGACCTTGGGCTGCTTTCATGTAAACCCTTAAGAAAAGAGGACAGATTAGTTCAGAGAACAGGGCTTCAGTGATGCCATGCCATGTTTTAGACATCATCCTGGATCTTGGCAGAACCTGGCCAGTGACAGAGGCCAGAGGGAGTAACAGCCATCAGGGGCAACACAGGATAGGGAAGGAGTTGTGTGCACCTCCCAGTCAAGTATTACACTCAGGAAATCCAACCAAACACAGGACAAGAGAGAGCTGTACCAGATGGTCTGAGATCAATGAGAATGGCAGTTCTAAATGTGGGGGACAGGGTGCCAGGTGACTGAATAAGGGTGGCCAGGATGATTCAGAGACAATGTGCCACCTGTCACAATCAAGGGCTGTCCAGCCAGCTGGCAACCTCTGCCACGCCATCCCAATGCACATGTGTTAGAGGGTGAGCACTTTATCCTGGTGGTGAGGCAGGATGGCTTGCCAGCAGGCAGGGCTGCCCAAAAGCTGGTCCAAGTGCAAGCAGGGTGTGCTGGCACACTGAAACTGACCTCACAGTGCCGAGGAGATGGGAGCATTGACGTTTGGCAAGGGCAGGTTGACAGACTTATCATGGGACTTGACCCATGATAAGTTTTTCTGCCTCCCCTTGCTTCTTTTGCCACGTAGCTGACACTGCCTGGGTTCCCAGGACACAGTCATAAGTCCTCTCTTCCCCCTCCATGCCTGACTACAGCCCCATGCTGACAATGTGAGCAGTGGCAGTGTCCCAGCAGAGAACTGGGAGCCCAGAAGACAGAAATAATAGGGTGGTTTAAACTTCACGCTTGGCATGGCCAAATGGTTGAGGGCAGAGACACAGCTGCAAAGGGCTCCTGGACATGTGGAGAAAATGTTACACTGGCACAAGGCATAACAGAGGGTGGGAGCATTTCAGAAGAGCACAGTGCCTCTTGCCTTCCCCCAAGTCCCCAGCACAGGAGGAAAGTAGTAAAACTCTGTCGCTCGCCCCCTTGGGAAGGCTGCACCCACTGCACAGCCTGGAGCCAGCCCCTTCCTCCTGGAAACCTCTTCCCCTTAATGATGGCACAGTGCTGTAATGAACGACAATTTCAGTGACAGCACAAAATAAATGGGGAACACTCTCAATCTGAAGTTTGTATTGAATTAAATATTACAGCATTGATTGGGTTATTCATTTAGCATCTCACTCAATAAACATCTCTTGCAGCGCATGTTTCTCCATTTATCTTACCTTGTCGTGGAACCTGTGCTTACCCACCAAGCTTGGCACTGCTGCCTGGCTGAGGCAGGGAGGAGGGAGGAGATGTGGCCCAGGAAAGCTTACTTCAGCATTTCTTCCAAAGAGTGAGGGCTCTGCTTGCGAGTCACAAAATAGACCAGAGCTGTGGTCTGTGGAACAGAGGTGCTCACTTCTCTCATTTCTGGCTAAAGTCAGCACAGATTTCCAGGGTCTGTGCTGAGCTCTGACTCCAGCTCAAATCTCAGGACAATGGGCACATGGGGAGAACAAATAACAAGGAGAGCTAATGCACTGCTGAGGGCTTATCTGTAACCTGTGCACATATTTCTCTAGGGGCTCTTATTTTAATGCCCCAAGTAAGTCATTTTTGTGGCTAAAAGAATGCAAAATCTAGTCTGATCCTGTTACTTAATCAGCAATATTACAAGAGGACCAGAGCTATTTTAAACTTCACTCCTTAGAAAACACTTGCGAAGCTAGAAAGCCCCATAAAAATGTCAATGCAAATGCAAACGCTCAGTGATTTGGGTGTAGGCAGTGAATCCACTCTCCTAGGCACAGAATGGACATAGCCTGTAAAATGCTTGGCAGGCTTTTGGGCTCCATAAGTAATCCAGGAGCTATTCTGGGAGATGGAATGCAATTACTAGGACTAGTTGATACCAATTTATTTAGTAAATGTGCTCTATTCTGCTCAAGATCTGATCGCAGCTGCCCAAATTTGTTTGTTGTTTGTATTTGTTCATTGAATTATTTGTGCAGGTAAATTATAGCCTATTAATCACGTTTATTATGACAGTGCCTAGGAATTGACCAATAATGCACCCCCTCTGCCTGCTTTCTGAGTAGTGTGCAGAGACAGAATAATAAGCAATCCTTGGCCTCATTTATGTTTGAATTGAGTGCTTTCATTATTTGCTATTTGTCAGTTGTTGGCCGTTCAAGTTGTTTAGCATCCTTTATTTTCCTTAAACTTGGTAACACAAGCTCTTCAAGTAAGAATAAAACGTTTCAAACAAATCACTGGAGCTTTGTTTTTCTTGGAAGGTAGGTGGTGGGTTGGGACAGTGGAGGTGAGAACATTTACTAGGAAGAGAGAAAGAACAGTTGGACCCCAATTTTTCCTAGTAGCTGCTTGCCTTGTTGACTGGGGGAGTGGGAGAACTGCATGCAGTAACAATCTTGTGTTCCTTCTTCTCCCATTAGGCTGTTTTGTTGCATGTACCTACATAGGAATAATCCAGTACATTGTAGCTTAAACTGGGTTCTTATTTAAATGTTTAAATGAAGGAACTCAAAGCTGGTGTCACAGCTTTCCCCTTTCAGCTGGGACACTCCAATTTCCAGCCATCGGTGTCACTCATTGGTGATCCAGGTCTTCTGGAACACTCTTTGTTGCAAAAGCCAGGGCTGCTCCGTGGGTCTGAAGATGTGCCTTTCCCAGCCGTAAGATGTGTTCCTATAGCATCTGAAGTCTGATAAAGCCACTCCCTTGTCTGTTGTCTTCCCTGCTTCCAACACAGGTTGCAACTGAGCCTTTTCCTGAAGTCTGTTCTCTGAAGGGACCCTCTGGCCTTTTATCATGTTAGACTCTTTGCCTTCTCTGTTATCCATCTCCTCCTCATTTTCATCCTTCTCCATGCCTAGTCTATTCAATTCTCAGCACCTTTTAAACATGGACATGCAAATCTGTGTCCTTTAACTTGATTAAAAGTTTGGGTTTTGTTTGTTTTTTTCAGTGGGTAATTTGATCTTTAATTTTATCGTGATGAGATGAAAATTCTTGAACTGGAATTCTCATGAATGTCACAGAAGACCAAAACTGTTAAACCAAACTCCTGTCTAGTGAGGTCCCGTTCACAGTTTTTCACTTAAAGATGACCTCAAACAAGATTTTGTGCCAATAAAGGAAAAAAAAATGAGAAAATTTTCTGTTTAAAATTTTAAACTGGATTTCTACTTTCCACTTTAAACACCACACTTGAAATAATTTTCTTCAACCTTGCCAACCTAGAACTTAGTATGATGCTATAGTGGCAAGTGCAGTCCTTCAGCTCTTCATATTAGGACTCACTTCTAAACAAAACCCTCTCCCAGAGGAGAATGGAGAAAAACTCAACCCCCACATGGTCCTGCAGTAGCTCCCAAAGCATAAAACTGCTTTTTTTGACTTCATTTTCTTCTTAGACTTTAGTTAGTGAAAATCCCAGGGTTCAGTTAAAGGAAAACAAACAATCTCAGTGGGTGTTTTTTGACCCAGCTGTTATTAAGATATTTGACGATATCTTGTATTTAACACTGTAATTCTGCTGGGTATAGAGGCCAGATCCCTGAAGCTTGTATTGTCCTTGGGATTTATTCTTCTTTTCCTCTCTTTTTCTCTGACATACAGCTGACCACAGTGAAGCTTTCTTTGACAGTTTGCTCATGCTCATTATTTATCTTCCCTCCCATGCCTTTGAGGACTCCAGTTTCTTTTCCAGATAAACAGTGATCCTCAGGGAAAGCAGAGTTGGAGCTGAGAAGAGCAGGGGGAGGATTAGTCCCAGAGGGTGCCACGATCAGCTGAGTTCTCAGTTTGAAGATCTGGGCTGTATTCCCTGGTGGATTTGAAATAACTGTAGGTGGGGAAGCTTGACTATAATGCATTGTGGCTTAAATCCTTTTGTATTCACAAACCAGGAGTCACCGTAGCTACATGGCACAATGAAATGTGCACACTGAAATGAGTAAGTGCTCTTTGTCTGGGGAGGGAATAGAAGCATTTCAAATTATCCCTTTGAAGAATAGTTCTTCCTGGTGCTTATTTGATTTTGTTATACATATACAAAGTGTTCAAGTTAACTGCCTTTGCTAGCTCAATTACTACAGTTTACTTACCAAGGCTCTGTTAAATGCTTTCAAGCACAAGTCCCTTCTGTACCATTAAAGACACTTTCCATTTCTGTGATACTGTATTAATCTTCACACTTCCACTCCCTGGTGGACTTTGGCTTGTAACTGGATCCTAATACATCCTATTACACAAACCAAAGTGATCAGGCACGGCTGTGCTGCAGAAGGACTTTTAGAATCCACTGTCCAAAACTTCTTGAAGCAGTCCATTTTATGCCACTACTCATTTCCCAAATTTTCCCTGAAGTCAGACGTAAGCCTGGTTACATTACCTGACACCACATTTTTCACTTGTTCACTGCATCTCAGTTAACGTGGTGGCTGGGATAGGGAGGAAAACAGCAGAGTCTCCCCATTTAGGAGACACTCTGACCCAGTTACTGTGCAAACTTTTGATCCTGCAGTCCTGGGTAATACCACAGGCAGTGAAGTGGATGATGAACTGTAGTTGTGAGGGAATATTAAGAGCAGGAGAAAAGGGAATTCCAAATCCTTCTGCTAAGTCTGTGACAGAGCTCTCCCATGACATCTGAGGCCAGTTCTCCCCTGTGTGGAGAAGGATGAAACAATATCCCTTGCTGTGCACCAGACCTCTGTTGGAGTTTCCCTGGTGCCTCACCATTTCCAGTGGTGGATCTCTCAGAGTGTTAGCTGTTTGCAAACACACTGCTACCCACATGTTTACTCACAATCCTCCCCAAGACACACCCACACATCCCACAGGTGCTCCTCAGTTTAGGTTAAAAGAAAATCAGATGGAAATTTATGCAGGTGAAGCCACCAGTCACTGTTCTGTGTCTAATAAAAATCCACTGATGAGAACTGGGCTGCGATATGACTTTAGTGACTAATCACAGAGGAGGGAAAGCTAGACACAGCTCAGGTAAATTGCTTAGTCTGTGCTTCCTAAAGTACAGTTTTCCTGTGTGGGGGCACTCCGTGTTTTCTAAAGCATGGACCACCTCCTAGTTGAGAAGCTGCCTTACAGATGCCTCCCTTCCATTCAGAACCACGGGGGATGTGTTTCTTCTCATTGGCAATGTAATAATACCCCTGTGACAGTTCCAGTGATCACTTGCAGAAGGAAGTCATATGCTGAGGGTATTTTGTGTATTGTTAACATCTTTAAATGTGATTTAGCAGCTGGAAACAAGGAAGAGAAGCTGGAACCACAAGACCATCAGATCTGCATCGCCTGTGTTTAACATCTGTGAGCTCAGAAATGGAGGGAAGAAAGAGATTCTCACTGTTAAACTCTGTCACAAGACAAATGAGGGGCTGTGGTAGAACTGCTTGGATGAAGTTTCCCTTTTCTACATGCAAGTGAATACTACCTGCCTGTGTACAGGTATCCCCATGGCACCAAATAAATAAAATAGTAAGAAAAAATATAAACAAGATAATGTCTACTTGGAAGGAGAAATATGTCCTGTTTATAATGCAGACTAGATTCAATTGCCATGTAAGTTCCTCTGAAACAATCCCTGAGGCAAAGAGACTCTTACTGAACAAAAACTCCAGACTACACCTCAGACAATATAAGGCAGACCATGGTCTCCTTTTAAAGGAGGTTCAGGAGCAAAATAGAAATCTTCCCTGAAATGCCCTAACAAAAAGCCCAGCTTGACCAGAAAATCATCCACTCTGTCTGGAGAGAAGCAGAAAAGGTTAGCTCCTTAATGTGGAACTTGGGTCACCTTAATAATTTCTTCTGTTGTCTGTGTCATCCTATAAAACTGGGGTAATCCAGTGGGTGGAGAATGTTTTTAGGCAGTCTCCACTTGAAATTTCCATCAGAAGTCCCCTGACCTCTGAGGTCCTCTTGCCTGCACTACACATGCCCAACCACAGCTTTATCCAGATGCCTTCAGGAGGGAGGCAGGCCTGCCTCCTTGCTTTGATGCAGCAAGTGGGGTGTGAGCACCACAGAGAAGAACCACTCTGGAAGCTGCAGCTCCCAGCTGCCAACAGTCAGACACACCACACTCTGCACAGGAGGGCTGGGAAGCCTGCAGCACAGCAGGCTGAAACAGCATTTGGGATCTTTGTACCTGAATGGCAAATACACCAGTCACACAGTGGTAAGCTGCTGATACAGTGCAAACCCACACTGATAATCAGGACAAGTTGATGGGGAAAATGTTTTTGCAGGCTTTGCGTTGGAACAGGGATTGCCTATGCATGTTTTTTACAATTAAACCAGATCATTTTTGGTGTCCTGTTTTCTCATAACTGCCATGAGGCAGGATGTGCCCCTTACTGCAACTATGAGAGATGTGCCTCTATGTGCCAGTGCCTGGTTCAGCTCACCTTTACACAGCTGTGGTCACTGATGCTGTACAGATCTGGTACTGAAAGAATGCAGGTACACAACTTGAAACACTGCAGTATTAGCCCCTATCTCTACTAACAGCATCCTGGAAAACCTAAATCTGAGTGACAGGAAAGCAGATTTTATTTTTACTTATACAGCAGCACGAAGCCATTTGTGATGATGGGGAATCTCTGCCTTGAGTTTGCTGAGGCTTTTTGGCATTGCATTGGTGGAATAAAGCTACACAGGTGGGTACTGATATCTAGTAGTTATACTGGTATAAATTACCCAGGCAGAGGCAAAATCTCACTTATTCATGCTTCCTTCAAATTATACTCCCAATTTTCAACCCTGCTCTTCCTGTTGGATATTTGATATGCCCAAAGCCCTTGGTCTTTGAGCCCATTGTCAAGCATGAACTCTGACAGAAAGGCATAAATTCACCTCCAACCACAGGGTTTACCCCCTGATGTGGGAAGGCAGGTGGCAATGAAAATGAGCTGAATTCCCAGGCAAGTGATGGGCAAGGCAGGGAGACAGCAGGTTCACATGAGGTCCTGTGCCCAAGCCCTTCCCTCCCATCCTGGGGACCATTGGTAAGGAGGCCTTTTAGCCAATACATATTTTCCTCTTTAGTACATAATAGTAACCTGAATAAAAGGTTTGAATTACAAAGCAGGCTCACCCAGCACATTCTCTGAGCAATGACTGCCATTTGTGTCAAGAAAATAAAGAAGGAGGGAGCGTGCTGGTGCACATGGGCAGGAGTGACTGAGAGTGAGGCAGAGCCTCGATTGAGGCAGCAAGCTGGAAGTGAGAGGCTTACCCTGCTGAAGCAAAATTATGAAAAGGCACAGCGACAAAGGGAATTTGATTAAAAGAAAAAAAAGTAGATTGTTATTATTGGAAAGTCGAGTGCTTTGTTCTAGCAACAAAGCAATACCGTTCACCAAAGCCTAATAACGATTGCTTCTCTTCCCCATTCCTGCAGCTTCTTGCCTGCCTTACCATTCCCCACAGCCAGTGAACCAGGGCCAGTGGAGGTGTGGAGTGTATGGGAGCTGGCTGTGGGGTAGGACTGCTGTGGGGCTGAGGCAGTGAGCCTCCCTCTGTAACTCTATGAGGACCACATCCTTCCTCTCCTTCCATCCCTCCTCTTGTATCTCTCACTCCTTGCTCCTCTGGTGTTCTTCTCTATCCCTCTCTCTGTCTTTCCCTCCCACCTTCCCTATCTTCTCCTGCCTCACCCTGTATTTTCCCTTTCTCTACCCCCTCTATCTCCTCTACCTTTTCTTCTTTCCTGTCACTTAGCTGTGCCTCTCCTTTCCCCACCTCACTCTCCCCCTCTCTCTCCCTGGCTGCGCTGGGTTACTAATGTGCAGTAATGGTATGGCTGGAAAGTCATTTGCGCTCCCCTTCTCTTTATTTTTTTCCTGCAGTATTATTAAAACTGTTCCATCACTGGCTGTAATGGGAGCGTCTGTATTTTCTCCCTCTCCCGTATCCCTGACATGACATAATGCCTGCCCTCACCAAGACGCTATAACACCGAGGTAATTGAAACATAACTCACCGTAAATTACAGGCCGTTGTTCCAGGCAGGGACCCGGCCATGCTTCCTGGAGCTCATTCCAACTGGAAGCTAAACATTACGTGAAAAGGGATGCTTAAGCAAAACAAAGCCATTTAAAGAGCAACACAAACAGAGGGAGGGAGGGGAGCACAGGACTTGGGCTCTCCTGGAGAAGTGAGGTCCCACCTCTGTGGCAGCTGGTGGACCTGAGCAGCCAGCAGGAGATTTTGGTGACTTCCCTGTGGTCTGTGTGTTCCAAATCAGGGAGACCAGCAGTGGAGTGTCCTTGCAGAGATGCAACAAGTGTTGGCATCAAATAAGCATCTCTGTAAGCAGAGAGGTTGAGGGCAGGGCAGGCCATGTAAATGACTTCTTAGCTAAAAGGCACATCAGGCAGGTCAGAGGTGCAAGGTTTTGATGGGGTTCCTGCAGAATCAATGTACTCTAGTGCCCATTGCAGGTGTGGTAACCTGAGGCTCTATACATCCCTGTGGGATCTGAGTTCTTGACAATGATGAAGCTGCAACATCCAAAAGGCCCAAATCAGTGTGGGCTGCAGGATCCAAAATACTACAGAGAACATCCCTCCCTCCCTATTCATAAACCTAGAATAAACCTAGATATCTCTATTCAGAACTGAATGCTTCCTGACCCTGAGACTTGAAAGAGCTTGAGCTCTTGGAAGTTCATGGTTTTAGATCCAGATGTCCCACTGGTCTCCTGAATAACCTCAGGTAGGCCACTTCACTTTCCTCTGTGTCTCAGTTTCCCACTCTGCAGCACAGGATAAAACACGAACTTCCTTTGTCAAGCAGCCAGCGACCCTATGATATTGAGGCCAAGGGGGGATGGCTTTACACTGGAGGACAGTAGATTTAGATTAGCTATTAGGAAGCAATTCTTGACTCTGAGGGTGGTGAGGCACTGGCACCGGTTGCCCAGAGAAGCTGTGGATGTCCCATTATTGGAAATGTTCAAGGCCAGGCTGGCTGGAGCTTTGAACAACCTGGTCTAGTGGAACGTGTCCCTGCCCATGGCATTGGGGTGTAACTAGATGACCTTTAAAGTCCCCTCCAACCCAAATCCTTCTATGATTCGATGTCCCAGTGATGTACCAAAAGCATATGACAGTGAGGGAGGGGTGATTACCCCACTGCTGCCAGGAGCATGAGCTGCTAGGAAACATCATTTTGCAGGCAGAAGACAGCCCTGAAAATCAGGACCCCTGTGTTTTGGGTTTGCCTCTTGCTTTGCCTGGTTCTGCACCCATCAGCAAGTTTCTCTGGCACCCCCTGACTCAGCTGCCCCCCAACCCTGTAGTGTCACCCAGAGAACTAGCTTGTTTTGGGTTTGAATTCTGGGAAATTTTGAACAAAACACACAAAACCCAGAATGTGCAGTGATTTTTCTGTAGTAATGGAAGTGAGTGTTTGGAAACTTTTAAAAGGTCAAGATTAGACAGAACAGCCTATCTCTCACAGGCACAAATCGGGGTCTGCCCAGGGCCTTTCCATCTATTGTCAGTGGACACCGTGGCCCAAATTTGTGCCTTAGTGTCATGTGGCTGGTGTCATAGGAATAACAGGGTCTTGTGAGAAACAGCCCTCGGTGCAGTGCTTCACAACATACAAAGGATTTTATTTTAGGGAATGAGATTTACTATTTGTCCAGGATGACATGGCAAAAACTCAGGGAACTATGACCCTGTGACTGCTCTGGTTTTCCCTGGAGACCTTCACAGTCAAAACTATTACAGTCAGCAACCTACCAACTGCCCTGAAAGAGCCCTTTTCAGGGCTATCAGAGAGAGGTGCTTCTGGTGCAATGTTGTGTGGTGGGAGGCTCACCATGTCTGTATGCTCTGAGTGAGTCCTAGGCTTGCAAGGGAGGGTTGCAGAGCCACAGGGCACAGGGGACACAGCTGCAGAAATAAAACCTTGGTAGGGGCTTCTTTGCAGTGTTAAAGGATGCATGTCAGAGGCAGTTCTGGTACCAGAGAGTGAACTTTCTCCTGAGGTCACAGGGCTGCTCCATGGGAGCCCCTTGCTCCTGCGCAGAACTGCCTGAACTTCTGGGCTTCACACTTCTAAGGGAGCAGGAGAAGTCAAGTAGTAGTGCAAGGCAAAAAAAAGTGTTTTGTGGAGAGTTCTGCAAGAGCCCACATCCCCTGTTGACTTGCATGCCATGGTTACAGCCCCTGAAGCAGGTGGATGCAGCATCCAGTGCCATCTTCTGCAGCAGCTGCAACAGCAGCAGAGGTGAAGAGGTGCCATAGGTGTGTGGTCCCCCAGCCCTTGCTTCTCTTGGTGCCTGGTGGAAGCTGATTGCTTTCTGTGAGGCCTGCCACATGCCCCTTGGAAGCATTTCCATCAACCCTCTTACCGTAGCTAAGGTTTCAGCAATCTCACCCCTCCTCTCTTTGACATTATTGGTTTATCTTTGTCCACTGGCAAAGTTCCCAAGCAATTCAACAATAACAGTTGTTTCTCTGTGGCTGAAAAAGTCATCTCTAGGACTGGCTGTTATTGATCATCTTACAGGAACCGGACATTTTCTTTTCCTTTCCCATTTTTTAAAATACATTTTTTAAGTTTCAGTCAATTTTAGTGCTCATGAAAGTGAAAGACTGATGGTGTTGACTAGAGCTAAACTTAGCTCTCTACGGCTTCCCCTATGCACACATCTCTACTAATGCACCACATTACCAACTTGCATTAACTTCTGGCCCTCCCAGCCTGGGGCTTCCCTCATCATCTTGCCAGTGGCCCCTCCTGCCCTCCAGCCCACAGGTCTCCTCCAGCTCAGGCTTCCCACACCAGCCCCTCACTACTCTCCTGTGCAGTGCTGATCTGCCAGCTCCTGCTTAGGTGGAGATGGGGGTCTGGACTGGTTGCTGTGCCCCAGCTGGTGGTGAGAGATGCTGTCAGACTTGCCAGAACACGGTGAAAGCAGGGGCATTTCACTGCCCAGAGTGACAGTGCATCAGCTGGTCCTTCTCTAAAGCAGCCAGTCAGACTTTTCCAGCCCCTTCTGCCTGCAGCCCTGGAGCTCTGTGGGGACAAATAGAAGAGCACACCCTTGCATCCTGCTTTTTTTTTCAGGCTGAGGTGTGCTCTGTTGTCGCCCTGTTTTTGAAAGCCTTCTGAAAAGTTTATATTCTAGAATCAGATTTTCTCACACATTGTACTAAAAACACTGGCTTTGTTTACATTCCTTCTTGGAGAAGGGAATCTCATAGACTGGTCACTTCACCAGTCTGGTTGAGAGGTGGGATTTCATCTTCCAATCCTCTCTCACTTTGCACACCCTATAAATTGTGTATCCATAATAAATGGCTCTCTTTTTGGGGGCCTTGGCTGTTCTCTTAATTGTGGTGAAACCGTGTCCTTCTTTCGTGCCCAGTTGCTACAGGTACTACACTCTGTCTGGATAAATCTGACAGAACTGGTGTGGGACAACGGGGCAGGGCAGGACAGGTAAGGGGGATATGCTTTTCCTACTGCACTCTTCTACCAGTAGCTCCAGAACTTATAATATCAAAATCAGACTGAGCCCTTACTCATCTCGTGACACTGTTTGCTGCATTCTCAGCTTGTGCAGTTCTACTGTTCTCTGAGGGAAGCCAGTGTAAGCATACTGTGTCTGGGATGCCCCCTGTCCTTTTACCCCACCATGGGGATAGATGGCCCATCAAACCTCTAGAAAACACCTCAGGTGTTCACTCCCTCTAGTACAAGTACTAGATTGTAACTAGCATTTCAAGTCACCATTTCTAAATGAAATGCCAAAAAGTCATAACATGTAATTTAATTTTCAGGCTATTGTTTGTTTTTTAAAGAAGAAAAAAGTTAGAAAGTCCAGATATATATTTCAGTCTGTTTGGTGTGGGAAAAAAAGAATGGCATGTGAGGCTAAAACAAAAATTGAGATTTTGATTTTGAAGTATTGATCCAAAATAGAGAGGAGGAATTAATTTTGAATCAATTCAGAATTTCTGGTGAGAACATACCCATTACTCCCTTGTCTTCTTTCTCCTTTCCTCTCCCCTCATACTGTAGTCTCTGAGGTAAATTAGGTAAGAAAAAATAACAGCAAGCAAGGACACACATCAGTGATGCCAGAGTTTTCATTAAAATGTTTTAAGTTGGGACAATGGCTCTATTAATCTTCCACCCTCCACGGGAACGCGTAGCACACAAACCTCTGCTGTAGTGAGCCTGAGAACAAAATGGCTGTCATCTCAGCAAACCAGCTAAGACCCTTCCCTTTTAATGCACAAAAAGTCTCCCTTTGGTATCTGCATGAACTGTTGGATGTGTGCAGTAGCACCAGTACCACCTTGCCCCCTCTCTGCTGTGCAGGGAGTTTTGCCACCTGTATCCCACTTGATGGCTCAATAGGGAGTGAGCTCCTGGCTACAGACTCTCACAGGGTCCCTGTCTCCCAGAAGCTCTGCCCCAGGATTCTGGAGCCAAGCCACCTTGGATTTAATTGTTTTGCCATCCTGAGCTTGTGTTCAGCCTGGATCCCGCTTGTCCTGGATCCCTGAGGACAGCTCTGAGCTGCTCAGTTAATTGGAAGTGGCTAAAGCCATGGGAGGCAGCTATGGAGGTAGAGGGGGCATTGTTGGGTTCAGTTTGCAGAGTGTTGAAAATCTCTTGCTTAGCTTAACAGTCATTCACTATTAGGGTGAGATGCTTGTCTGGGTACCCATGGGAGATTTCTGAGATATCCCAAGGGACAGTGGAAGTGATGGCAATTATCTTCATCTGTGCTGTGTTCTATTAAATAATGGTGAGAACAGTGAGAGCTGGAAATGAGGAGAGGAGGTAAGGCTGAGTGAGAGGACGTGGGAAAGGGTATATGTTAGAAAATAAAGGGGTAAGGAGCATGCTTACATGGTCAGGTATATATTAGAGTGAATTAAAGGGAATGGAGAGGGCAGAATAACAAGCACTCTGGCTTAGTCTGTGACAGACAGAGGGTAACGATGGGGAGGCTGGAGTTAAAATGAAAAAGGAGGTGGTGTATCAGTGGGATGGTGCTCACTCATGCCCCTTTTGTGACACAGACAGAGAGGAAAAAGACACAGTGGAAAAGCGTGTGTGTGTGCATGTGGTGCACGTGTGTGTAACACATGGGAGGAGGAGAGAAGGGGATGCGTGATGCCAAGCCCATGGCAATGGACTCAGCCAGGGGGAGGGAAGGGGCTGGAGCTGACAGAATGAACATGTGCTGGTGAGGCATTTCCCAGCCCTGGAGTCCAGAAAGGCAGCAGCATTCAGGTTTATGCTGATGACACATCTTTCCACTTGGGCAAATGGACGGATTCCCTCTCTAAATCACTCCAACGTGATTTTAATAGCAGGCAGAGGTGGCTTTTGGATAATAAATGGGTACTAAACCCTAAAGAGACACAGGCTGTGTCATACAGAACAGATGGTAAATTAAAAAGAATGGAAGCCCGTGACTTCGCTTAGCTGTGCTCCAAGCCGGGGAGCTCTCACTCTTGTTATACCAAGTATTTAGTATTTACACTGCAAGGTTGCTTCTTTGCCTACCCTGACTTGGAAGATTGCAATTATGTATAATAACAGTGAGATCACACTGATTAGAGAGGTGGCAGGAATGGCAAGGCTGGATGATGGTGATGATAATCATCATTCTTATTAGTGATCATCAATAATTAATAATTGCATTGTTTATCCTTCATCAGTGGCAGAAAAGACACGCAGACATGCTAAAAGGTTTAAAAATCAGCTTGCTTTGTTTTGTTTACTGACAGAGAAAGTTTTCCTTTGCATTTGCTTTTTACTAGGCCTTGCCAGGCGCCTAGGTCCCTGTTCACCTTCCAGAGGGTGTTTCAGCCAGTGCTCAGCACCCTTTGGCTCCAGCAGGATGAAGGGTTGTGTGTTAAGGGCTAAGCACATAATTAAACAGGATGTAGAGCAGCGACTGAAGGGAGCTTGCCTTTGGATTGGTGGGAGCAGTGGGGCCAGAAAATGTGTTAATAGGCAGCGACAGACCAGAAGTGAAGGTGCAGTAGGGACCCTCTGTGGGAATGCCAGCGGGTGTGACACGGTCCTCTGAAGCTGCTCCGGTGATCAGGATCCAGCTGTTACTGCCAGCCTTGCCCTGCCTCCTCCCTGCTCTCAGAGCAAGGCTGACCCCGCAGGAGTACCAAGCTGAGGTGCTGCAGGAGGGTCAGCAGAGACCCCTGCAGATGGGACAGGCATCCTGGTGGCAGCCAGCCCCTCTGGAGGGGGACAGCACAGGAGCCGCTTGGTTTGACAGTAGTGCTGCAGAGAATGCAAGGTGATTGTCACAGTGCCAGTGAGAAGGAGTGCATATTCATGAGTCAAAAATGTGTGTCATGGTACTTCTTGGGCTATTTCACAGCCCTGTGAACTGGGATAACTGGGATGGTGTGGTAAAATCTAGCAAGGAATCCCGGCAAGAAAACATGGCAGTGCATGAGCACAAGAATTCACTGCTTTAAGCACAAAAGCAGCCAGTTAAGGCAACACTGTTATTGCTTCTCTGTCTGATATACATGAGAGGGAGCAAATCCTAAAAGCAACTGCAGCCGTAAAGGCAATCACTTACCAAGGCCATAAGATATTGATCTTCCTCCATCTGAACTCTGTCAGGCCAGCATACTGGAAGAAGTTTGTTCCTTTTAAACAGGTATATGATGAGGAAAGAGGGAAGGCAGCACTATTAACCTAGAATGTTTCTTGGGAGATCTAAGAAGAAAAAAAATCCTTCATCTTCTGGGACCTCAGCTCTGTTACAACCTTACTGGAAAGATGCTTTAAAGAGAAGTACTCTTGGCTCTGTTGAGCTCTTATAGGGGAATGAAAAGGAAGAAGATGAGTGCATTTATGTTTTGATTTCAGTTCCACATAAAAGGCATATTAGGCCCTAACATTATTGTGAAGGCTCCTAGTGCCCACTAATTTAGGGCAGTAGTCTCAGATTTGCAGATAAATCCCTCCATACAGCAAAACTAGCAGAGAATCCTTTGAATAGTAAGAGGAGGATCTGTAAAAAAGAATAACTTATGTTGAATGTCTTTTTTTAAAGAAGTATTTTTAATTCTCATTTCTCTCCATCTATGCACTTCATTTAAACTTTGGTGACTATATATTATGTATATGTTTGTAAAATAAAATAGTCTACATAGAGAAAAAACGCCTTTAATAATTTGAGAGAAAAAAACCTCAATAGTTGAAGAAATCTCAGAAGCTTAAAACAAGTTATTTTCTGTTAGTAATCATGAAGATTATAACCATTGGTAGTGACCAGCTAAGAAGAGATCTTCAGTGTGTGGAGCTCCATACAAACATGGAGAGCAGATGTTCCCTTCCCCCATGAGCTCATCATCCAAACAGACAAGGCATTCAGAGTGTGAAATGGATCAGTCACACACACTACACTGAAGTGGGAGATCCAGGGACACTTGCAGGAAACTGAGCATCCAACTAATCTCTAATGGAATAGTACAGTCTTGTAGGATGATTGATGAAATTGTAATATAATTATATGTTTGTTTATTATGTCACTACAACTATCATGATAAAATGACCAGGCTTTTAAACAGCAAAAAACCCCCCAAAACCTATGAATGCTCCAATGAGTGGAAAAGAAAATATGGAAACAAACAGAAAAAAACCCAACCAAACAAAAACTAAACACCTTGAAATTAAGAACAATTGGGGGTTTTGTGAGCTATGGTGTGAGGAGATTGACAGAAGCTCACCTATACAAAATTAGTTTGATTTGCTGGTATTTGAAGTAATAATATTCTGCAATTTAGATTTACCAGTTTTCATGAACAGAGTAAAAGCAAATGATACTTTCACACCAAGAAACCATTCCAGAAGATTTACTACTAGTAGAAAACAGTAGGTTCAACAGTGAAAACAGATTCAATGAATAGATGAGAGGGCTCCAAAGAAAAGAGATAGCACAACTATAAGAAAGTGGAACAATGACCAAAACTAGAAAAGAAGAAAAAAAGTTATAGCCTTCAACTTTAATTTTTCCACAACTCCTGACTAAATTGGTAAGGTGTCCCTACCTTTGGTTATACTGAAGTAGCCAGCAGCTAGAGCAGGGCAGAATAATACATATGCCTCAGTGCAGTCTGAAGCAGCTCACCATGGCTTTCAATGCTATTTGTGTACCTCTAAAAATGGCCTAGTAGTGGTATAGATCCCTTTATCATCAACTGACTTTCAGAGATATTAGAGTGACTTTTCTTTACCTTTTGTGATTCCCTTTGACAGAGTCCATAAGCCATTAGCAGAGCTGAGAAAGTTGAAAACCACTGCATTAGATCACTGTGCTTGAATAGAGCCTTTCGAGGCTGGTTCTGCAAGGGAGTGACAAGTTCCAGCTTTAGCCATGCACACACTGCCCATGAGGTGACATCCCAGGGTCTGTGTGCACAGACAGGCTGATGGGCTGGGAGTGCATGCCTTTAATGATTAAAAGTATTTTTGTGTTGTAATAGCACTTGAGCTTTTCTGAACTTTCCAAACATGTTTTTTTTTATCTCGAGGCTGTTAAAAATATCTGTCCTCTTAGGATTATGACAGAGGTGTACAGATAACTCTGTGAAGAGTTTTTTTTTCAAATCTTCAACATTCAGTGTCATTTCAAATTTCAGAAAATAAGTGTGGAAAACAGTCTGATGACAGTTTTGTGACATCCACCTCTCTACCTCCATGTGCCTTTTATCCAACAGGAAAATAAAGCATTCAGTTAAGAAAAACTGAAAAGACGTGTGATCGTCATTTTCCCCTCATCCATTTCTTAACCACCTACGTTTATGTTTTGTGTACTGCCTGGAATCTTGCCACCTTCTGCTCACTTCACATAGGTCTTAATCCCAGACTGTTTTCTTGTCCCTTGCTGCATGTGTGACCCTGCCAGCCAGGATGCCAGGTGGAGGGGATGGAAGTGCTGGTGGCATGGGACATAAGAAGGAAAGGGCCATTGCATGCAGCTGCAGGAGGATGTGGCCAGGGGGTTCTTCGAAGGGACGAGTGCTCAGCACAGCGCTCACTGCCCTGTGCCATTAACCCATTTAAGCCCTTAGATGGCCCCATTTCTTTGGGGTGGAGAGGAGGTAGTGGTCCTGCACCTCAAAGAAATCTTTTGACATTGCTTTGGGGAAAACATGAGGTAGAATTTAGTTGAATGAGGTTTGGACGTTATATGTGAAACTTCACCTCACCAGCTCCATCTCCTCTCCTGCCTGTTACCTGTAGAGCATTGAACCTCGAATGCCAGCCTTATTTAAATGAGTATGAGTGACCATTAGATTAAAGGCAGCCTTGATTAGTGACAAAGCTATTTTCACATCAGCTACAGCAAGTTCAAGGCACCTGCTGTTCACGTGAAAGCGAACACAGCTTTGCAGTGCTGTTCACGAGCACAGAAAGCATGCTGCCATCTGTGCTTAATTATATTTGTATGGGGTCTTGCTCTTCAAGTCATTTTGCAGAGTCCAGTACTATTGATTTCATAAAAGTTACATAAATCTGACTGCCATTGGTGTTATTAAATTTCACTAGCTGTTTAAATGGGGAACCTTGGGATTCTCTGTCTTCCTGGGTGCTGATGCTGGAATTTACAGGGATAGTTCTGNTTGTGATACACCTCAGCAGGCCATTTTTAGGCCGGAGTTAAAGGCAAGTAGGATAGAAGAAACATAGATCCTATCAGCATATGCAGAAGAAAGGACCTAATCTCAGCCAAGATGAAGTGGAATTTTGCCATCTGAGACAGAAGAGGTGCCCTGACTTTCCTGAATTGTACCTGGATGTCCCAGCTGTATTGATCTGGATGGATATTTGCCCTATACTTGGAGCAGAAATCTAGTGGATTTCTGTAGCAGTGTCTGCTGTGACTGTGATACAGGATTGTGGCAGATGTGGTGATGTGTGCAGGCTGCTCCACGTCTGCACAGGGAAACCAGTGTGCAGTGGATGGGACCTACTGCTTCTGCATCTGTCAGTGTTCTTTCTGCCAGCATGCCTGGTCATTGGCTGCCCTGGTGGGTTAGTGATGTGGTTCTGCAGAGGAGATGAGAACAAGAGAGTGTGTAGTAATATTTTGCTTCTTTTTGGCTGGTTCATGAAGACTGGAAACCTGGCTGTCTTAAAATACTCCGTGTTCCTTTGGTCACACCAGATCTGTCCAGCAGTTGTGACCTGGACATTGAGTCTGAGGCTCCTGTGCCACCAACATTGTGCCATTCCATTATCATCTGCTGGTGTTTGTTCTTGCACATGCAGTGCCCATGTACTGATTCATAACAAGATAAAAACTGGGGGCCTTTTTCATTCTACTTCTGCTGTGAGGGCTTTGTCAATAATCCTGAATTGCTTTCTGAAGCTTTTCCTTACAGCCTTGTCAGCTAAAAACCTCCAATTTTTTCATATGTGTCTGTTGAAGGCAAAACAGTCTCAGTTCAGGGAATTTTACTGAATTTGATTTATTTCCAATTAACATAAACTTTTACTTACTGATCTGGCTGATGGAAAACAAAGAAGACTTAGATAATTAGACACCAAGGGAAGTTTCTTTCTTTCCTGTTCCCCAGACTGAGTTTCAGCCCAACACTTCTTTCCCACCAGCCCCCTTTCCTCCATTTTCACTGTTTTATACCCAGTCCCTGCCAGTACTTTTGGTGAGGAGATGGGCAGAGTAGGGAGGCCCTTTTCTTGCTCCTGGTTTTTGCTCTTTTTTTCCCCTGCTCTTTGCTCTCACTAATACCCTTCTCCACCCTGGGTCAGCCACAGGCTGCTGTCCATTCAGGAGTGTTCCTGCTCCACTGTGGGTCCCTCATAGGCACAGTGCCCTCCCAAGGCTACCCCAGTAAGGAGCCCCTCCCTTCAAAAGTTCCAAGCCCTGTCCTGTTGAACATGCCTCCCCCTGTATCTGCTGCTGTACCCCTTCCCGTGCCTCCTTTTGCACATCCTCACATCTCCTCCTGTTTCTCTGCTTTTCAATTCTCTCTTCTGTCTCCTCCAGAGTCACCTGCCCCAGCAGTGCTGCCCTCCCTTAGCACTGTTGGTGCAGCAGGGCTGGGACTCCTCTGACTGGGCATGGCCTTGGGGTCTCACCCATTATGGAGAGAGATGGGACTAACTGGGACAGTACAGGACAGACCCTGAACCCTCCACTGCTCCAAAACCCAAGAGACTCCCCTTTTACAGGGGTCAGAGAAGAATGCCTGTGCTCAGGTGCAGCCAGGGCTTTGGGAGGAGAAGAAATCTCACATTGCACAGTGTGAGGTTTTGGGTACACTCCTGACAGTGTCCATGGGCTGGACACTGGATGCCAGTGAGAGGGGGTGCCTGTCAGACTTCTGATGGACGTGCCCCCTCCCTCCCCAAGGCACCTTTTCCTCCTCTATATGCATCCTGCCCTTCCTGCATATGGTGGTATTCAGAAAGAGGGTTCAAAGCAAATTTCCACCTTGTAAAATGTCTCATCCATTTACTTCTCCAAAAGAAGCCAAAACTGTAAATTTTCAGTACTGAAAAAGAAAGTGTTGGATAGGAAGTCAACACAAGCTCAGGTCTGCTCACAGCTCTGTCACTGGTGAGCTGGACCCAGCACTTCAAAATGCTTTTTTTAACTTATGGACCCCAGACTGTGCCTGTTATGGTGTATTTTGTCTGGAAGCTGTACAGAACACAGTCTGCCTCCCACTATGTGTGTGAGACACCGAGTGCAACAGGAACCTGGTCCCTGCTGAAGCCTTGAGGCGTGACAGTAACACAAATAATAAATAATAATACTGTTAGCAAAAGGACATGCATACTTATATGAAAATATACCGATGCAAAGCACCTTTGATTGACAGCAGTGCTCAGCACACCCACAGTGGCAGGATTACATTATATCTGTAGCCACGGCTT
Organism: Chaetops frenatus; assembly: GCA_013400775.1. Taxonomy (NCBI): domain Eukaryota; kingdom Metazoa; phylum Chordata; class Aves; order Passeriformes; family Picathartidae; genus Chaetops; species Chaetops frenatus. Next base: position 212,413 of record VZTR01002240.1, on the reverse strand, counting down.
TATACACAAAGTGCAACCCATAAATTAAACTGGTGATGATCCCTGCCTATGGCAACCAGAGAAAGTAGAAGGAGAGTCAGGACAGGATGTTTTCTCTCCTGTGCCTGGGACCTCACAATGCAACATTTGGGACAGCCCCCCTGTTATGCTGCCTAAGTAAATGTGACAGCCCAGTGAGAAACAACCCTCCTTTCTACTCCTCTCCTTGTCTTCCGTCCTCCTGTCCTCAGTCCGTGCAGCTATCAGGCAGAGATCCAGACTCACAGGACATGCAACATGGGCTATTTTCCCGTGGGAACTGGTGCTGTGTGTGAACCTGTACCTCACCCATTTAAACACTCCTGCTCTAGCTGGGTACCCACTGGCTGAAGGCAGGGACCTGGGCACTGGAAACTGGGCAGATGAAACTCCCAGGAGCACACACCAGCATCCCACTGTGCTGACACATCTTCCATGCTGGCAGTAGCATCACCCTGAGTCATCGGCATGGAGAGAACCTCGAGCAGCTCTGCAGAAACACCGCCTTCAGAACGGTGTAGAGGAAGTATTTGAACTCACCCACAGAACCGTAAATGCGACCACACATCTCTTGATGGCGGCAGCAGAACTGTCATCACCCTTGATAAACAGACAGGGTGTCCTTTGCTTTTTCCTTATATCTCCCCCATAGGAATCTTCCATGTAGCATGGGGATATGCCAGGTGAATCTGTGGCTTTTCCCCTCTCCAGGAAGTGTGTGTACATGGTGGAGGAGGCAGTGTGTCTGTGCACAGACATCTCCGTGGTTCCTGTTGACTTGTAAAGGAGATTCACATGGGCAGAGGAGCGATCGGGTCCCAGATGCTGGAGAGAAAATGGCAAAGTAATTCTCCACTGCTGCTTCTATGTACTTCAAAAAGACATTAGAAAAGAGAGAAATGCAAAACTGAAAGGTGATGAATAATTTGGAGAAATGGGGTCACGCCCACCCACCCATTTGTAGAGCTTAGAGATCTGTATAAAGATGCAAATGAATACATCTGTTGTGTCATTAAATGCAACTGCAGCAACCTAGATGAAAGGGAAAGTGAGTGAGGGAGAAGTGCTGACTGGTAGTAGTGCCACGAAGTTGTCTTCTGTGATGAGGATCTGCCAAGTGCAAAGCCCAGGCTAGTCCTGTGGATCCCAGTTCAGCACCCACTTTCTCCCCCTCTCTCTGCTGCTTCTCATAGTCTCCTGACCTGGCAGCAACCATAGTCCCTTGTGCTCTTCATATGAAGGCTGTGGGAACTGATGGACACGGAGCCAGTGGTTTAATCTGCTCTTTAGCCTCCCCGTGGAGTCTGGCCTCCTCAGCTGGTGTTTTTTTAGGGAGGGGAGAAGGCAGGACAGAGGCACCTGCACCTCTAAGAGACAGCAGCCCTCTGCTGCTGATGGAAGCACCTCTGGCTCTGGGAAGGGATGGGGATGAGGTCAAGTGACAAGGTGTGTGCACAGGCTACTGTGAGTAATTGAATGTGGGAGTGATCCTGACAGCATCTCTGGCCCCGCTTACTGCCTGGGCATGAATCAGCTGTGATGCTGGCATCTGAAAAGACACTTTAGAAATGTCACAGCCAGAAGGGCCTGTTAGTGTGACACCCAGCACCAGGCTGGCGCTGGCACCCAGACACACTGGTTCTGCAACCTGAGGGAGAAGAAACTTTCTCTGTTCCCTCAGTAGAACAGAGAGGACCCCCTGATCACTGCATTCCCCTCCCCATCACCCTCACCACATGGCCCTGACAGAAAGCAGGGGTCCTCTCACCTGCAAGTGCTCCACTCTCCCTCCATCCTGCTAGTATTCCTTGGCTGACAGGTGGGGAAATGGTTGCTTTTTCCTGAAGCCCCACTCCTGCAGATTGCTGTGCTCTTCTGTGGCAAGGCTTTGTACAGCCCGGTCATTATAATCCCTCTTCTCATGAGGACTCCCACAAGGCTCCTGCTGCGTGCACAAGATCTGAGGCCCTTTCCCTTGGCTTGCTGGGGCTGGACCTCTTGTTACAAAGTTCACATCTGGTGCTTGGCATCAGATTCCCTCATCTTGGGCCTGCCTGTCTATATGCTTGTTTTCAATCCTCTAATTAATGCTGGTTGTTTCCATTTTTCCTTTTTTTTTTTTTCCCTTTGAACACAGTACATAAACATTCTGAATCCCATACTGTCTCTCTTACTGCTCAGTCTTACTGAGATTTCTCCTTGGTAATCTTCTGGAGTGACTGTGCCATGGTACTCTCTGAGGCCTCTGATAAACTTTGCTGGAAGAGCTCCCAATTCTCCCACATACACAAATGAGTGTTTATACAAATATACACATATACATTTTATGCTCTCTGCTAATACATTTTACTTTTGACACTTGAGAAGTCTGCCTTTTCAAAGGGCCAAATATATAAATATATATATTATTTCTTGACAGGATACTCCCTGTGCTCATATTCAGTGTAATCAAATCATGAGCACTGGTCCCTGTAGCTGCTTCCAGGGACTGACAGCTCCTGCTGCAACAGGTTTGAATGAGCATTCAGTGAGTAAAACCTTTTATTAACTCTCTCATCCAGATGATCAGTTGGACAGGCATGTGTGAGCCCTCTTGTGGGTGTGTATGCGTGCCCAGGTGCAGGGACACTCACAAATGAAAAAGCAACACTTTTTTCATAACATTTTTATACCTGCTCATGCTGTTGGTATTTACCCAAAGGCTTATGCAGGTGCATACGTCTGCTTTTCTCAGTGACATTTCTCTGCACTGTTATTAACCAGTCATACACTAATCACTCTGTTAAACATGGATCACTGAATAGCTTCTCATGCCAATTTGCAGTCCAGGAGCTTATCATTCTTCTAAGTTATTTATAATTGTCCTAGTGTTTCTCTTTCTTTCTTTATGGTTCCCAGGCTGCTTCCTATCAGTGCATATCAGAGTAATGTGCTCTTGAATACATTCAAGTCTGATTTTTTTATACTGATTTCCACATCTGTCTGTCTCAGCCTGCACCCCTCATTGACTTGAGACCTACCTTTCAGAGGCAACAAACAGCTTAGACTAGCATTTCTTTCTTCTTTACCCTTCCTAATTAGAACAAAAGTAGACTTTTACCTCAACCTGAATGTAATGCTTTCACAGTAGAAAATAATCATCTCTGCACTTCAGAAGCATTGGTGATGTTTCCTGTTGACTGCATAAAACCTCTAGCAAATTTTGAAATTGGAATTCTTCCATAATAACTGTACTTTTAATTTCCATATGCTATGGAGATGAGCAGAATCATTATTAAATCATTAATTTAGTGGTGTCTGAAAGACCCTAGTAGTAACCCTCTAAAAGTTTTTACTAGTAAACAAAAGGATCAGTCTCTGCTCTGGAGAACTGAGTAACTAGAAAAATGCAGTGGTGTTTTTAATGCAGAGCATCACCCCTATGACTTTACTCACTCTGGTTTTCCCTCAAATGTTTGTAACCTACACTGTTTAAAATTCCAAGTAATGTGACTAATCCCTGCAGGTTTCAGCAATGACAATAACAGGAAATTTGTTCTCATCAATGGGAATTTCCATTTCCAGGTTGCCCGTTTCCCTGATGCCTAGGACTGCTGTATAAATAATAGGAAAATCTCTTTGCTTCACAACTTTAGCGCAGCAGCTCAATTTGTTTGCAGCATGCTGAGCTTGGGTTGGTATTGCATTTGCCTTCTTAGCACCTTCCCTCTGTGACATCAGTCAAGCGGTCGCCTGGCTGCTCCAGCTTGTTTCTGACAGGATGGAGTAGCTTTGAAATGGAGGCCATTCTGCTCGTACATGGCTGCATATATATATAAAAGACTGAAGACAGCATTATGAAACCTCCAGCAACTCCACTACGCACTGCAGCCACTTATTTCACACTGACACCAGAACATTCTTTTTTCCTACTCACCAGCTGGTGAGAAGTGTCAAGTGACAATGCCAGCAGATCGCAGGAGGAGCCTCTGCCTTCAAACACCAGGTTTCATTAGCATGAGGACAACTGCACCAACCCTGCTGCTCCTGGTCCTTGAAGGTGCTTGAGCCCCCAGAGTACCCCTGTTCCTTGGTTCATTCCTCAGTACCTGGCAGGGGGTGGGACGAAGGGTGCACATAAACCTCTGAGCAATCAGCAGTTTCTCACCGACTGTAAGAGAGGATCTGCCGAATCAGGTATCACCTGGGAATACCTTCCTCAGTAGTAACACCTTATGTGCCAAGGAGTTGTTCAGACTGGCTAGCACTGCTCTTTCTTCTCTGTCAGAAGTGCCAGATTGCTGATCTGGCTGTTTGTCATTTGTCATATTGACACAGAGCTGGGACAAACCAGCAGCATGGGAACTGCATGGTCTGGTCAGCTAAGAAAGCTGATATTCTCTATAAGAGACAAACATAAACTGAAATTTGATGACCACAAGGAAAAAAAATATTCTGTTGGTAACTCTGGACTGGCAGTGTGTGATTATCAGAGACCAATTCAATAAAGCCTCAATTTTAAAAAGTACTTGGAAAATGGAATTTTTTCTAGTCATATCTCTAAGTGGTTTCTTGTTTATTGTCTCACACAAGATGTAAATACAGGTGGCTTCCAGCAAGTGCTGAGGTACTTTGAAGTAGCAGCCTCAACTTTGTGAAAAAATGGTTGCTGTAGAGCAAAATGATGACATAAAGCATTTCTCCAGGGCTGCCTGGCACTAATGACTTTAATACAGTGAGTTGAACAAACTTATGTGGCAGCAGTGACTGTGAAGGAGGACTTTTAACCTGCCTACAATAACTACCTTGCTAGGAGCCGAGTGTTTCAGTCAGAGTGATGAATACCGAATAGGAGCCAGAGTAAGGCCAGCACATGGAGGCAGTGCAGAATGTGGATCTGGATGGGGCAGGGAGCAGGACACAGCCCCCTGACAGAGCATGAGAGAGCATCTCTGGCAGCAGTACAGGGATGTGGTGAAGCGTGCATTTAATTCCTAAAACTTGCAGCAGGAAGCTTGGCTGCACGGGGAAGAATTTGCCAAATCAGGGCTTGGAATGCAGAAGCAATACACACACAGGTGCATGCATGAGTGCTCCCATGGGCAATGGCTGGGGGGTGCTGGCACAGGGCCCATGAGCTCACACAAACCCGCAGCAGATTCATGCCATCCAGGAGTGCAAGTATGAAATAGTGATGATGGTGGGGATCCTGACATGGCTTTTACCACAATCCTTCCTGGGCACTAGCAGACAGGGACATCAGAAGGAGCAGAGTTACAGTAAGCAGCACTTACAGAGCTGATGGAGGGCTGAATGCACAGACCCTCTAGCTTTGTGACTCTGCATCTGTCCCAGGCTGAGGCACCTCTAGGTCTCCTCCTGCAATCAGTCTCAGTACTGTTCACAAGAGTGAGCCATACTTCCAATTATATTTATAGGCCTATTAGTAAAACTAGTGATTTATTCACAGACAAGCCATGAACACAAGAAGAGAGTCAAATACAGCCAATTACTTACTGCAAGAAGCAAACTGTGCCATCAGCAAAATTTCGTATTTCTGTTGTTCTCTGCTTTCTCATAGATCGTTAATAAACATATTGAACATCCCTGGTCCTGATGCTGATCCCTGGAGCATCTTGCTATTAACCTCCTTTCACAGAGAGAATTGGACGCCTATTCCTCTCCTTTGTTTCTTACCTCTTATCTAGGTTTTAATCCATGTCAGGACTTTGCCTCCCACCCTACAGGCAACAAATTTCTTTAATGGCCTCTTGTGAAAGACTTTATCAAAAGGCTTTTGAAAAGTTTAAATAAATTATATCCTCCCACCACCTCTTATCCTTAGTCCAGTATTTCATTAACTCTGCCCCAGAATCCTAATAGGCTATGGGAGTACAAGTCACACTTAGAGAAACTGGCAGACAGGTTTATCTCTATCGCATTAGACTCATCTAGAAGCTTTCTAACTGTATCTTTAACGATTTTTTTCAGTGTTTCCTCCTTGTTCTGAGGTAAGGTTCTCTGGTTTATAATTGGATCATCTTTAGCTTCTTTGTAAAACACAGTTACAATAATCACCCTCCATCCATGCCCCTCAGTCCCGCAGGCGTCTGTACAAAATGCTATTTGAATAAGCCACAGCCTGCTTTGCTTAAGAGCTCAGCTACTCTGAACTCCCTTTCCTTGGGCATTTGAAGACACTTACCATACACTTGGAAGTTTGCAATTTCATCTGCTGTGAAATCTCTCATGCCTCTTACCCTTTTCAATCTGAGAGAAACATCTCTACTCACCCATCTCCTCATTTACCCAGGTGAAAACCGGGCCAGTAGAAAAAGTTTCTATGTTTTTTTTTTTTAGTTTTCTATGGTTTTTTTTTTTTACTGTTTTCCATGGGCCTCATCCCACTCTAGTTGTGGATGGTTCATCCTTCTGGCTAGTCAGGCAGCCCTAAAGTTAATATTCATGGCCACTATGCACTTGCCTGTGTTTGCAAGGCAGGAACTTTAAACTTCCTTGTTTGAAAGAACTGATGGGCAGAGCTCTGCTAGTGCTATAGAGGGATTTCCACCAGTGTGAGAGAAGAGGTTGACATCCCCAAAGTACCATGTATTTACTTCCACAAAGATAGCTCTCCTGCTATAATGAGGTGCTTCCAGTTCCACAGTGCAAACGTTTCACCCAGCTCTCAGGCAGAACATCTTGTGGCCAAGCTGGGTCTGTCATCAGAGAGGAAAATCAGGCCTGCAAAATGTCTGTGTGGTGTTACAGACATGCAGGTCTCTGTGCTGACCCTGGCAGCTGCTGCACACATGCCCAGCAGCAGTTTAGCAGACTGCTCTGTAGCCTTGGGCACAAAGGTTGCCTCATGCAATGCATGGCATGCACAGCTCTGCACAATGTGCAGGGACCAATTTAAAGCCTGGAAGTTAGAGCAGTCCCTCAGGTTCAGGGAAGAAGAGGACTTGCAAAGGTAGCTGAGCATGCTGTCTGCCTGTGTCTCACCAAACTGGGACCCCTCTGTCCTTCCACTCCCTGGAGTCTGCTACTGCTCTGGCATCTCCCATGGGGAGCATTGGCTCACGGTTCTCATCCTTGCTCACTTTGTTTCTAAGCAAGTTTATCTCTAACAAGCTTCTTGCACAACACCCAAAAGTGATGCAGTCTAAAAACAACAACAACAACAAAAAAGATACTTTTGGAAAGAGAGTAACATTTGTCTTTCTCTCAGGTTACACATGGCTCTCTAGCCACAGACCCACTCCCTCTACTGTGTAATTTTTAGCCCTTTTGTATGCCAAAACCAATACCCTAAGCAAAATCTGGAGCCAGGGAGGAGATCAAGGAGCTTTGCAAGAGGTTTCTTCACGTCCCCACACTTACGGAGCTGCAGCACTGTCAGTCTGAGGATGCTGTTCTACCTGAATGGCTGAGGAAACTTTGTACGTACTCTGAATGCCAGCTGGTGACTCACCATACTCACGTACTGTGAGTTGTTATGAAGGGTGCTTTTGCAGGGTGACTCCTGTGCTGTGGGAGGAACTGCTCTGCTCCCTGCCCTGAGCTCTCCTTTGTAATCTGCTCTTGTCTTCTTATTTGGGAGAACTGCACCATTTTGCTCCCAGGAGGAAGTCAAATGCCCACAGAGTCATGAGCATGGGTTTGCCATGGTATGAGTTGTTCAGCAAAGCTCATTATACCCTCCTTAATCTCCATTTTACATCTCCCTTGCTGCACTTTACATTCTCTTATATTATTACAATTTGGGCTGCATTTCTGTATTTTAGAAAATTCCTCACTTAGAAAATTCCCTTTATCCATGGTGTCACTTCTCAGCGTTACTTCCCATCTGTGGGGAGGGTGTACAGGCATCATGTAGAAGTACTTCGGGGCTGTAGTGAGCAATCTCACATCATCTGGCTGTTCCCTGTCCTAATATATGTGTACATTTGTTTTAGGAATACAGCTGCAGGGTTTCTTCCTGCAAGCCCTGAGACCACTCCCAAACCAGAATAGTTTGTTGTACCTACAGAGGGCTCTTGCCCAGCTGATGAGGCTGGAGCATGACCTCCAGGCCTTGGGTTCTTGAGCACATCCATCACCATACTGCCAGGCTTTCCTGCTCCCACTGTCCCATAGGCTCTGTGTGAAGCTTTCTGGGGGACAGGCACTATGGGCAGTGCTCACAAATTCCCTGTAGTCAGCTCTTCCATTATGATGCAAATCCCCAGTATTCAGGACTCAGAACCTGTGCTGCTCCTGTGTTTTGTTATGCCTTGAAGTTTCACATATTTCCTGTTCCGCAGGAGTCATTAGGAAGAGTTATTGACAAACAGGAGCTGTTCAAAGGAGAGCAACTGAAATGATCAAGGGAGTGGAAGGATTGATTCAGAAAGAAAGATTAAAAGGATAAAGTCTGGAGAGATTGGTTAAACAGCAACTACTGTGAGCATGATAACCTACACATACTTAAAAAGTATTTCAGAAACAGGAAAACACTAGTAGCATGATACATGGGGAGACAAGTGAAAACAGGCAGGAATTGAGAGCAACCTGAATTTTCCCTTTGAGATTAGCTTTCAGACAATAGGAGAGGAAATGTTCTCTGTCACTACTCTAACCTGATGGCAGCATGAAAGGAACCCAATTGCTCTCAATTTTATAAACCCTAGGACAAAAAATACTAGCAAAAGTAACATAAGGTGGGACACCCAGGAATGGTACCGGGCTGGGGAATGGTGTCCTCCTCATGAGGAGGCCACTTTGGGAGAAACCGTGGGCAAAGCAGCTCACTTTCCATAGCCCCACACAACCCAGGGAAGCTCCCCACAGAGAGCAGAGCTTGGAGACAGCAGAGCTTGGAGACAGCAGAGCCTGCTCCATACTTCCCCAGGAACCTGCTCTCCTCAGCTTCAAAGTGGATTGGCTCGTGGATGGGACCAAAGCTTCCCCTGACAGGACTGTGTGCACGGGTGAGGTTCCTGCAAGCCCTCTCACCATCTGGTCCATGAGCTCTGGTGTGCTATAGCCATTTTTCAGTTTTAGTCTTGACAACTTCTCATGCCAGAGTGTGCAGCTGAGCAAGCCTGACCAGATGCTTATCAAGTGTAAATCGGTGCAAATGTCTATTTATATCAGCTGAGGCTGTGCACCACTCTTTATAATGAACCATGTGTCCATTGTGCAGTCATGGACTCAGAGATGAAGACTAAAGGGACTACTAGATCATCTGTTTTGACCTTTCAAGTATCATAAGCCATTAATTTTCACCCAGTTACCCCTGGATTGAACCCAATAATTTGTCATTGACTAAAGCATAGTAGGTGTTTAGCTAAGAAGCAACATTTCGGATGAGGTCAGTTGTTGCTCTCAAGACACTCAAATGTGACTAATCCTCTCCTTCAAGTGGGAGTTTCTTGCTCTAGCTAATCACCTTTGCTCTTTCAATAAAAAGCATAGCTTCCATTTTAACCTGCCTGTCTAACGTTAGATGTTATCTGCTACTGAGGTCTGAGTTTGCTCATGTTCAAGCCAGAAGGTCTGATAATTTGTGATAATTTTTATGTTTGCTCAGAGTTATTAGTCAAAAGCATTTTGAAGTGTGGGTTAAAAGTAGTTTATTTTTGAGAGTCACACAAGAATATTTGATATGCTCCATCAAAATCATTGTATGTTAAAAGCATGAGTATATTGCTTGACTTGGAAGAAGACCAACTAATCAATCAACCTGTTTGTGTGGTCAGTCATAGTATCCCCCTTACCTGAATATTTGAACACATCCCTGTGATATTGGTAGCAACAGCAAAGTCCCTAAAGGGTTTATACTGTGGCATATTTGTCTTTGGGAGAGTAGTTGCTCCATTCTCACATTTCCTTGAATTTCTTCTCATGGTTGCTGCAGGAGACAGTATTCTATTGTACATGGACCTGTGGTCTGAACCAGTACAGCTGCTCTTCTAACCAGAACTATGCTTAAAAAAGTACATGGAAAAGTTTTGCTTACTATCAGTTTTCTCCTTTCAGCTACTAAGGGACTTGGGGTGCAAACATGAGCCTGTGTTTTGAGTTCCATTCTTCTAGGGGAAATGCTTTTTAATGGAGACAATGAAGATACCGGTAACAGCAAATTCGAAATGCACTTTCTGCAAATAATATGCAACACTGACTTAAAATTGCCATGCCTACAAACGCCCCTGCCAGTAAACTGATTTGTGAGGTTGTTCATGGATACACAGCAAAAAAAGGGGGAGTGAACTCAGCAGAAAGGAATGAATTAAAAATTTGAAAGATGATTTGTGGGTTGTTCCTCAGGACCTGCTAACAGATTTAAGGCAGTTTAGCAAAGAACTGATTTGGGGGTGTGGTTTCACAACCCCAGGCAGTGCTGTGCAAAGGTGTCCTCGCCTGCAGGGTAATCTCTCTCAGGGTTTATAAGAATCTCCCTGGGTGAGTTAATGGGCCAGGTACCACATAACACTTCTGACCTCAACAGCTTTCTTGTTAGTTTGGGCAGTTCCAGAAACACACAATCTGAGAGTGATGTAAGCATTGGAAAATAGAAATGAAAGTAACAAGTTTTATGTCTTTTTCCCTCCCCTGCCCTGTAAAAGAAAGAGATGGAGCAGTTTATATGGTGTTCTGTTTAGACTTCTCTGAGTGAGCTTATTGATGGAAGATTATGTTTGGGACCTGAGTTCTCTGTGGAGAGGGCAGGAACTACCACAAGGTTTCTCACTGTTTGTGGGAGTAATACAATGATCCAAAACCCTGTGAAAATCTGTCTCCAGCACAGACTCTCTCCTCGAAGTCTCTCCTCTGCTTGTTCCTGCACGGTAAGGTAACCGTGGGGTTATGCAGAAAGGAGAATTTCTTCAGCAACTCAGACAAAACCCGTGGCAAGCATGGAGTATTGGGGCAGAGACCTTGAAGGTGACTCTGTCTTCACTGGTGGCCAGTACAAATGAGGGAGCAGTTGGGTGATGTTCTCACAGTAATCGGTGTTGCTAGGGAGACAGAGACTGTGTTTTCTCAACTGGAGCTTTTCCAGGATGCCTGCCTTCTTCACTAGATATTAGCTGCAATAATCAGTCATGAATGCCTGGATCACTGTGCTGAGACCTGTGTCTGATAGGATAGGACACCATCTTCTGGCAGGTTTCAACTGGGAGTGTTTTAATAATATGGTTATCTGGGAATAACATAGCAGTAGGGCATCCAGAGGGACTTCAAACCTACACATGGACTTAACAGTCTGGGCTGATGCCCCTCAGTGGCCCTCATGGAAATACATGAGTGCTTTGAAGGGTTTAATTTCTTTTTGCAAGCATCAATTTGGTTGCCACATTTCTGCTCTCTTCTGCCACAGCTCTTTCTTCAAAGGTTCCTTTTATGGAGCACAGTGTGCAGCACCTTATAACAAAATATACAATTCCCTGTCTTATGGAGGTATTTCCCCAAGAATAGCTGTACTTGTAGTGTAGCCCCAAACAGGTCTGCAACCTGTCTGTGCTACTTAGGTTTGATTAATTAATCGGGGTTCTCTTCTTACCTGAAATAAGCCTACTCTCAAAGGGGAAAAAAAAAAAAAAATTCCAAAGATTTATCCTGCAAAAAATTAACTGCAAAATGAAATTCCATGTAAAAACATGGATCTCAGACTGCAGGGGAAGATTAATAGAATTAAGGTAAACAAAAAATGATCACATAAAAATATCTTCGCAGAATTATATGCTTCTCTAGAAAAACTTCCAAACCCATCAGTCACTAAAAGCATAGGAAATTCAAAGAGAGTGTGAAGATATGAGAATCTCTAATAACGGTAAATACAGAATTGCACGGTGAAGCAACCTTAAGTCTGACTTCAGCAACGATTTCAGAAAAATCAGACATTCTGAGACTAACCTTGTCCATCCATTACCCACAGTGTCATCAGATCAATGGCCACAAAACTAGAATGCTTTATTCTCCATCGCTCTGAGGTTGTGCTGACTCTGGCCCTTCTTTACAGCCATGCAGTCTCTACAGAAAAACACATATTTCACAAATTCCTCACTAGACAAATAGCACATCGAAGCCATCACTCTGCACTTGTCATTCTGATTCTATTTACCCCAATTAAAAAAAGGACTGCAAAGCACAGGGCTAGCAGACATGAATCTCCTCAGCTCCGTTCCCTGCCTACGCTTGCCACACAAAGAAAGTTTCCACCAGAAAACCAGAGCCTGACTCCTTGGGAAGTGCTGGGCAGGGTAGTGACCCTCATTGCCTACCCCTTCCCCAGCACAGGGAGCTGCCTGCCAGCAAAGATACCCATTCAGGTCCCCTGCCAGACCCTGCCTCAGGTCCAGCAGTCCCACAGTGCTAAATGGGTGCTGTTCTTCAGAATTCCTGCCCACCCAGGCAAACTCTGACTGCGTTGTGCTCTGCACTGCTGCCTGACTTTTGCAGTGGAGAGGGTGTTTAAAGGCATTGATGCTGCTCTGAAATCTACATCTCTTACCAGGTTGCTATAAAGGTCATGCAAGTGCCAGGGCAATAGCACTTCTACACATTCGCAGTGCCTGGTCCTAAATTTCTGCTGTGCACCATTTATATTGATATTTTTTATGCCCTGAAATAACTACAACTCTTCTCTCTCCTTTGCAGGGGCCACAACAGAGGGGAACAGAGGTGTTGAAGGCCAGAAGCTGGAAGCATGGGCTTTGAGGCACTCAGAGAAGGCATTGTGGTCAGCAGAATCTGATGTCTCCTTCCAGCCAGCTCTGCAGGTGTCAGTGAGCAACAGAGAACCAAGACCAGCATTGGACTTGACACATGACACTGTGGCTGGATCCAAAAGACACGAGACATTATTTCTTGGAGATCTCAAGCAAAAGAAAGCCAGAGTGTCTGCTGGTTTAAAGAAACCTTGGCCAAAGGAAGGCTGCCACACACTGCAAACACAAAAATGCAGGACCATGCTTTGCTGGAAGCAACCTTTCATACTAGAAAACACTTTTCTAATATCACTCTTTTTATGACTGAATCTGATGATGGCAGTGGTTGTTTTCTTCACAGTTCACAGAGAATGGCCCTCAAAAAATTGCCAACTTTTCCTTCCTCTCTGATGAAAGTCTCCATAACCTTGGTGTGAATTTATAGTCTGTCATTGCGTTTTGAGATGCCATATGTGCGAGAGAATAAGAGGGAGGGAGACATTTTGTTTCCAAAAATTATGCCACACTTAGCACTATTACAGCATGGTGGACAATGTATATCACTGGAAGTAGCAAGAAGAGGTCTGGGGCGAAGGAAGACCTTGTGGTAAGCACAAATGTGTCTTGTCCTTGGGGACAAAGAAAAAAAAATCTAAAACCCACCCTCCACTAATTAATGTAATATAACCCATTCAAACAGCAAGAAAGTTCTGAATTGTTTTTTAATTATTTCCCATGAATAAATCTTCTTTGACAGGAAAGAATCAGCAGTACCCAGTGAAGGGCAACTATTTCATTGCAAGAATCTATTCAGCCTGAGGGTGACATCCTAGCTGGGAGATTTATGGAGAAACTACTATCACATCTGAATTCTTTGAGTCCCTTTACTTTGGTTGACCCTAATGATTTGGTGTCACCTTGTGGATTTTGCTAATCCTATCTTCTCTTGCTCAGCAAATGAAGTCCAAAAGAACCTGAAACACCTCTGCCTCTGCTTTTGCAATTCCTTTGTCTATTAACTGTTGCTATTATCATTGTTATTAATATTTTTAATAGTAGTAGAAGTGGTATTAAAATAGCAGCCCCTTAGAAGTTCCTGGACTAGAATGTCACTGAAAAAAACACGTAAGAAAAATACAAGTTTCTTGATCTGTAATGTTTAGGATTTATCTGCTGGCATCATTTGGGCAAACAACCGATGGCAAAGTGCCTTAGCCTTCAGAGCCACTGAGGCTGGATTGCACCTTTGAGATCCATTGCCTTATTCCTGCAAATTTCCATCACCATGTGGGCAGTGTCTGGCTGTGTGTGCCTGGGTGTGTGTGTGTTGGTGGTGTGCCTCCTGCCCCCCAGTCCTGAAAGCAGAACCAGAGGGGATGGCAGCACGAGCTGATGGCTCTGTGCCAGGCTGTGTCGGTGCCAGAAGAGCCTCCAGTCATCAGCCAAACTCAATTTTGTTGTTGTCCTATTAAGAAAAGGTTGAGAGCCATGTGGAGATATCTGAAAAGCTAAATCTGGGCTGTGATGGGAGGAATTAGGATAAGTTGAACAGTGCTGCTCTAGGCAGTCAAGCAAGCTGTTTTGATTGTACCCAGGTCCTGAACCACAGAATTCATGTTGTTTCCCATGCTCCTTGATACAGAAACTCTGAGCTCATTCAAAGCTGCTTTTGTGTGTCCATGGGATGCATGTCCAAGTCACAGATCCCTGCTGCAGGACCAGGGCCAGGGAACACTGACTCTGTACTGTGATGATGCCATCATTTCTGGGTTACTTGTTTGTTTTTTACCTACCCCGTTCACAGTGCAGCAAACAGGTGTGTGATTAGGGGACCAGACCTTCAGTGTAGAACAAAAATTAATGAAAAAATAAAAATGAAACCCAAACAACAGCAACAACAATAACAACAACAACAAATCATGACATGAAAGTAAGTATCTAAAGGAAAATAATAATAATCAGTAGGGATAAGAATTAAATTCAGTTCCTTTCCTAATTTCCTGAAATGTTCTCAACCAGAACAATGTGCTAGCAATATTTCACCTTGATATTAGCATTGCCAACAAGATGCAGCTTAAAATAACTTGTTTTTCCAAGAATCAGAATGCAAATGGTCAAGTTACTGTGACTATTTTTTAAAGTCTTGGCAAGCAACTACAGGTCAATTATTATTATTACTTTTGCTATTAATCATGGTATTATTTACTACACCAAAAGAATTGTGGCTTTTCTCTCCAAAGCAAGGGTTTATGATTTTTGTTTCTTGGCCTTTCTTTTAAAAATTATTTTAAATTTTGCTCCCAAAGAGATGCAAGTCCTCTAAAGAGACTCTGACCTATCAGTTTGGAGCTTACTTTTTAGACACTTTTGACAGAACCCTTAAGAGTAGTGCCTGGATCATTCACTTAAAGCTTCTGGAATAAAACTCCAGAGATCTCCAGAAACTGCCACCCTTGCCCATGGGCAAACATGAATATTTTTGTGTCTTGTGTTGTGCTGAGCACAGTAGGAAGCTGGTCCCAGTCTAGGGCTTTGAGATGTTATCACAAAAACAGTGATGCACAAACAAGTGAAATAAGACAAGGAGGGAAAAGAAGTGGATACAAGGGAGAGCACAAAGTAATAGCAAAATGATTAATTAATGAAAAACTGAATAAGCAAGCAGTTCACCTCTTCTTTCAGGCTATTAGAAAATGACATCATCATCAGTGGTTCATTTTTTTAGGCAATTGTACTGTAAGGTCATTATCCCTTCATGCTGGCCATTAAGCAGTGGCTTGTATTTAAAAAAAGAGAATACAGAGAGACCAAGGCACAAAATGTAATTTTAACAGATGCATGTATAAGACTAAACCAAACCATCTGTCTAAATAATAAATAAACACAAGCAAATCTGAACCAAATAGACATGAGAAGAGGCTGCTGCCTGTATGAATAGGATGTGTATCCTAGGGGGAATGACACAATTCTTTGCAGAATCATAATGCTGAGGCTGTGATGCCTGTGCAGGTGGTACTGGACAGACCTTTGTGACGTCTCTTCAAGCTCCTTTTAAGCAAGCAAAACTCTTTGATAGTAGGTGAGGTAGGACTTCTACTGTGCTAGCAGCAGCAGGAGCCCTTTAAGCTTGCAAGGGGAGACATTTAGGCTCATCTTCAACAGGTGCTGCATCAGGTGCTCTGCCTAGAAAGAGGGCCAAACAAATTCACCTGGCAGCCCTCAGGACTTTAAAAAGCCTGGAAATGGAAGTCGTGGCTTTCCTGGATTTTAGTGTCTCTAGGAAGGGTTGTGGTGAGCTGCAAGGGTGAGTAGGAGGTGAGCTGGTACCTCCTGCCTTTGGGGGTAGCATAGTGGTTGTTATGTTAAGGAGGTGGAAAGAACCAGCTCCTGGGTTTCAGTCATCTACAGAAATAAGAAGGATCTAGCTTGCAGCCAGACAGCTGTGTCAGATGCTTTCAGAAGTGCTTACAGCCTAGATTCTAAAAATGACCTAGGGAAAAGAAAGGTAAAGATACAAATCCCTAGATTTTAGGTACTAGGCTTGTGGAATGGAAGTAAGGCATTTCAGCTCCCAGAGCTCCATGTGGACTAAATCAGGTGCTTCAGAAGAATAACAACGTGCAACTTTCTGCCAGTCTCCGGGGAGAAAGGAGGCAATCACCTTGGAAAGCTAGTGTGTGAGGTGGGAATCTCCCCTTGCTGATCTCTGTGGAGAAATTTTGAGTCTGGTGTGAATGGTGCTGGTCAGCCTCCCTGCTCACAGGGGATGTGTGTGTGTGCACTTACAGGTACAGCAGAGCTCAGGAAGTGTGCAGAGCCTGAGGTGGTGGGCACAGCCTGTGTTACAGCTGGCATTGGCAGGTGCTGGGAGGGAGGAGTTCTCAGTGCCTCACACACAGGCAGTGTGAAACTGCTCTGAGAGCCCTGTGGAAGAGGAATAAGGTTAGACCCTGTGGACCACTGCTGTAGCTTGAGCTGTGTGTATTGATTGAGGGAGCAGGTTTCTTCCATATATTCATAGAGGCTGGTTTAGCCTGAGCTTGGACTCAGAGACTGTGTCTCTCTTTCTCTGGTTATGATTTATGACTTCAATCCAATTTATAGCCATTTACAAGAATGCTGAACTGGCTGTAAATCAGTAAAAGACCATAAAATACTCATGGAACTGCTGAAATCCATCTGGGTGAGCTTCCTTCCCTCCCAAGAGCAGCCATTTGAGGGCAGGAAGATGTAGCCCTCCCGTCAAGCCCACTGGCAGTGATGGGGGTGGGGGTGAGATGTAGTGCTTGGCTTTAGGAAAAGGTAAAGGGAAGGAGGTTTGCTTTCTGAGAGCCCAGAGGACTCAGCTGAGCCCTTCCCCGAGGAGCACAATGGTGATGGCAGCAGCTCTGTGGGCTTCTTCAGAGGAGCTTCACCTGAGGGTAGGGCTAAGGCAAAATCCATGGGGAAACAGTGAGTAATCTCACTTTCAGTGATCTATGATTGTCTCTCAGAGGGTCAGTGTTTTATTGAGTCAGTGACTTTTGTGGGCAGTTCATGGGGAATGCAGATGTAAATGTCCAGGTTGTTTTTATTCTCACCAGCTACTCTGATGAGCTGCTCTGGGGTAGGTTGGTTTGGCTATCAGAAGTGAGAATCACAGTCCTGGGGCATTTTTAAGCTAAGAATTTACCTGCCTGCTGTACCTAAAAGTCATGCTCAGAGTTCAAGAAAGGCATCCAAGAAAGGGGCCCAATTGTACCAAGCTGCATGCTTACCCCTGCACCAGGGGATAATGCAATGTGTGACAGAGCCATTGAAAATATCAGGCTTCACATCTTATCTTTGATTTCTTTATATGCAGATTTTCCTCTCCTTCCTATTGACAGGGAGCAGGTGGAACTCAATGAGAATGTTTGCAAGTCTCATCGTTCTTTCCTACCCTACTATAAGCTGATGATCAGGCAGTACCAGAGCATCAGTCTAGAAGGGACTGCAAGGGTTAGCAGGTCTCGTTCTGCTCCTGCTGTCTCCCACAGCTCTGGGGATATAGAACACAATTGGTATGAAATAACTGATGCATCCAGGAGTATGCCCCAAACTCCTCCTCTGTAGCAGAACACTTTCCAGTGCATGGTGGCGTTTGGTTCTACAGCAAATGACATCATGGCTGCACTGGACCCTCCCCACAGGCCTTGGTGCCCTGACCCAGAAGGTTATCACCCTTGCAGTGCAACACTGTTAGTCTGAATCTTCTGAGCTCCAGATCTGTGGATGTCTTGCTTGTGTGCCAAAGCAGTGTGGTGCTTCACCTCTGAGCTGGTATTTCTGACTGGGCTGGCTTGGGAAGCTGCTCACCCCTGGGATGCTGCTGCAGTTTGCCAAGAGCAATGAACCCTGGCCAGGGCTGTGTGTCTCTTTTCTTTCTTGAGTGCAATGCCTTGGGGAGAGATAAGCAATTGTGCTGTCTATGCACTGCCTGTGACCCTGTAGTGCCCTGAGAGTGAAATCCAGGCTCTGCTCTACTTCACATTCAAAACAACAGCAGAAAATAACTTCCACTTCCTTCATTTCAGTGGGCTCAGGCTCGTGGGCAATGATAATGAGAAATTGCTGAGGCCAAGTGGTGAGCGAGGAGGCCTGAAGAATGTCTCCCTTATCCCTCTGGCCAGCACAGGTTGAAAAATCAGTGCTGATCAGCTGGCTGCTTGGACAGGCTAAATCTGTGCCAAAAGAAGCCCTGATGAGAGGGAGGGAAGATAGCTTACAACAAGCCATTGAAAAGCTGAGCTGAGCCACACCTCAGTGTTGGGTGGGCTATCCTTTGCCTGTCCCATGTAGGATGCAGGCCCTAACTTGGTGCCCACTATTCTGCTCATCACTCAGCTGTTGGGAATGCAAGATGCCTGGGAAAGGAGAAGAAAATTTAGGTCAGCTCTGCTGAGCCCATGTTCCATTTTCTCCATAGTCTTATCATTACTTAACAAAAAACCAGTCTCCTACTATCATTGCTCTTTTTTTTTTCCTGAGAATTGCCTCCCAAGGTTTTCTTTAGAGACAAGCCAGCAATGTCACTGTCCCACGATGAAAACTCCCAAGGTTGCAAGTTTCCCCTCTCGCTGACAGATGTTTTCCTTTTTTTCATCAGAGGAATTAGATAACCATCATCTCATAGACCTACTTCTCACTGCATGTGCCCTTAATGCTCTGTGGGAAGTTTAGCTCAGAATGAAGATACCTGAAATCCAGTGATATTATGAGTGCATGAAACTGCTGCTAAAGGTTTGGTTATAATTAGGGGATTATATAGTGTGTGATTCTCTGACAACAGAATATTCTGCAATGGCTGCCACAGCCTGACATTTTAATTCAGAATATAAGGAGTCTACAGATGGTTTGCTCTTTTCTTTATTTCAGATTGAGTTGTGTGAATAATGGAGCTTTCAATTCACTGAGTGGACAAAAAAATAAAGTAAGATGGAGGAAAAAGACAATGGTGGGTTCCTTTGCTCGGTGATGCCTCATTCAATCCAAAACTGAAAAGTTTCTTTTAATTGTAGGGAGGATGTTAATTCATTTCTTGTAAAATTCTTCTTTTAAGCCTGGACAGTTTTAAAAAATGACACCATCATTTCAGCAGTTAAAAAAAGAAATCTAACTTATTCTGAGATTTCTTTTACTCATCTGTCCCTACATCTCACTTTGCTTCTTTTATCCAGAAATGTGTATGTCAAAATTGACCGAAATTCACCTGGATGTTCACAAGTGGAATTTTTGTTCTGCTCAAAAATGTTCTGTGCAACGTCTCTTGATGAGATAAATTTTGTGATATAGCAGTTTCAATGAGTTTGTTGGGTTCCATATTTATTTTCTCTTGGCACTGTAAATAGTCTCTACCTTAGTGAAATGCAGTTCAAAACATGTTCTGCAGTGCTCTGTAGTTTCAAAGTTGAGCCTTGTATAAAGTAAGCTTTTGCAAACCAAAGGGAGCTGTGCTGATACCCTGAAACCTCCCTCATTTCTTCTGTTTTACTCGCATGTGGCTAAGTCAAATATAGTAAGTAATGTCTTATATAGGAAGGTGTAAACTCCTGTTCCTTCTTACAAAGCTGAATTGTCTGTGTAGGAAAAGGAAAGTTACTATGGTAAGTGAATGAATGCACCAAAATTTTGATGCATACACAGGAAACAGATTTGTTGTGAAGAGGCAAACCTTCCATCTGAGAGTAACTGGGCAGGTGGTGATTTGTGATTACTGTTCCTGAGTAGCTGAGAATTATGCATATCCTATTATGTTTGTTAACCCATCTGTCTTGCTTACCCCCCACTTACTTTTATCTTGTTCTTGTCTTTAAATCTATTAGCTATTTCTGTAAAAGGCTGTAATTTACTCTGCTGAATCATGTCACCAGTGAGTCCCCAGGCATGTCCTACCTTTCTGCACCTCCTTTTTGGCCCTGACTGTGAACAAACGTTAGTCTTTGAAAGATAGAATGTTGCTGATGTTATGCTTATACTGATTTGAGGGAGCAATCTGAATAGCTGGATTGTTGTCCACATGGAGGTAATTTGGGGGTCACTTTTGCTATTTGGGAGCTAACCTGTGAGGTTCAGTGGAGATGTCTAAAAAAAAAAGAGACAGCTTTGTGCACTGTTGGTCACTTATGTGGATAGGCAGCGTGTAGTAGTGGTGCCATTTTTGTGGGGAGCCGTTTTTTTGGAATATATGGAAATCACTCTTCAAGGTTCTATGTAGATAACTGCCTGTGTGCAGTAATAGCTATATAATTCCAATCTTTTTTCAGTGATTTCTAATCATACGGTGACAGTGGACCTGTTTTTGATCAGAAAGGTATGTGGAGGTAGGCCTTTATCCTTCATCATCTGGAAATCTGAGGTGGCCATGCAAGTCAGAGTGCATAGGGAGGTCCAGGAGAGAATAAGGTCAAAATTCATTGTAAACTAAAGGGAAACAATGGCATAAGATCCAGGAAAACACAAGGCCCAGAATTCAGACAGGATTACACAGGCCAGCTTCATTCACATTGTCCAAGCTGTTAGTAACCAGCAGGAATGGGCTCTTGAGGTCAGCTGGGACCTGGCAGGCAGCACCTCACTGTTGGCCCAGCTGTGTGCTGGTGCTTATTGTTGCAGCTGCTCTGTGAGGCTATCCCAGGCTGCTGCTTTTACCTGTTGCCAAGTAGAGGTGAGGCTGAGAAAGTCAGAAAGTGGTGTGGCTATTCTAAGCCTCAGCTTTAAACCAACTTCATTCATTCATGATGCTGAAATGGGGAAATGGCACTCAGGCCAGTGCGTGCAAATCGTCTGAAACAGGATCAACTCTTTTCCATCCTGCTCTTCTACTTTGATTTCCATGTTAGCTCTCATTTTTCCCTTGCCTGTGTTTTCTGTCAGTGTTTGACCTTTTCTCCCCAGTCCCCTGGCCTTTTCTATTCTAAGCTGATAAGAAGGAGCTCAGAGTTGATATGCAGGAATCCCTGGACACAGCTATTTTTTTCATCAGTAGTTAATTTTCCACTTCTTTTATTTCCTTTGAGATTCAATACATCTACTTTCATGCTTCTGTGATTCAGTTTGTGGAGGAGACAGACAAGGAAATGCTGAATAAATCTCTTGCCTTCTCTCTCAATCCTTTGCTACCATTTTTGCATAGCTTCCTTTCCTTCTCTTACTTCATGCCATCATACTCATACTTCTGGGGAATTTTTTGGTTCCCTAGGGCTTTGGCTTAGGACAATTACAGACGTTGAGAGAGAAGTCAGCGACAGTCATGTTTGGTTGACTAGAAGCTGTTGAGGCTCTAGCCCTCCCTGACTCCCTCTGCAGACACTTCAGAAAGCTGCCACAGGGCCTCATTCAGAAGGTCTATTGGTTCTGGAGAACACCAGTTCCTGAGGAGCATGTAGTGAAGGGGAGAGTGTTTTTCACAGATACCACTCCCTTCAAGTATTTCATCTTGTGGATAGAAGGCAAATTCTATTAGAGGGAAGAGGCTGCATGTGGTGGAAATGCATCCTCACCAGAAGGAGAATAGGATGAGGGAGACAAGTGGAAGAGAAGGGCAGAAGAAGGGGAGACAATGATTGTTAAACATATTTGGGGCAGGTATCTCAGGATGCAGCTGCAGTGGGAGCCGCAGGTTCAGCTCTGGGTTGGCAAGAAGCTGTGAACTGCCGACCCTTTGCATAACAAAGGGCTCATGGACTTCTGTCCAGCCAGCCAGGGGACAGGACACTCAGGCAGGAGCTGAGGACTCAGACATTCCTGCCCTTAGACTGTGAGAATGTAACAGCCCAGGGTTTGCTTTGTTCAGGATCCCTCCTCAGATGCACCAGCTCGAGCAGGTGTTTGGTTATTTAGGTACTGCAATAAGATTAAATTATTTTAAGGATCGAGATGTGTGAGACTCTGCTATGGAACGTCTGGTCTGATTGTGAGTGTGGGTGTGTAGCTGAGAAGGGGCCTCTGTCCCAGCTCAGGTGCTCTGAGCGTGACTGCCTGAGTGGCTCCTGGATGGCTGGATGGGGGAGTTTGCTTAACATGATGAAAATACCGTTCCTTGGGCTGCTACGTCCCTATCATGTTCACAACTGTCCTTTTACTCAGTACAGAGGCAACATTTTTCCATTAAGAAATATTCTGCTTAGTTTGCTGTTGAGTGTGATCAAGTGCCATCTCATTACTGGGAGAGGGTTGTGAGCTAACTAAATGCTGTTTTATACTAGACTCATGTTTGTGGCATCTGACTATGTTAAAGCAGCTGATGTCACAGGCTAACAGTACCTTTCATGTCTGAGGGGAACACGTGTCGATTTCTGAGCAACTGTCTAGTTGTGTGATTTTCATGAGGCATGTCTGAGGGAGTCCATATGGACAAAGAGCTGCCAAATGTGTTTCAAACTCGTCTGGGAGAAGTCTGCTCAGCAGCCAGACAGGACTCAGACGTTGCATTCAAATAGCAGCAAGTAAATATCATTCAGATTATCTAAGCATGGGAGGATACAGGATTATTTCACACAAGCACTAGGAAGGTGTTGGATTTTTTTTTTTCTTTTTTTTTTCTTTTTTTATACAGTAGTCCAAATGTCTCTTTGTATAACGGAACTGCTGCTGCTGAATTCCACAAGGACAGTACAATATGATGAGGATCAGCATTTGGGCTGTTTAACAGTTAAAAACTTTTCTCACATTTCTCTGACTTCTCAGGTGGTCAGATGGGCTAAAAGATCAACACGTTGAAGTGTTTGAATCCAACTAATGCAAACTCTGTTGCTCTTTTAAGACCATAGAAAGGAGACTGATCTTATCCACCAATTAACCATGGGCAGGAGTTTTCACAGCAGTTTCCAATCTACCATAGTGGGATGCTAATACTGTCTATTAAAGTCTAAAGTGGTTTCTAATCTGAAATCTCCATTCTTAACTCACTGTTTTTCACCTAACTAGGAGTTAAAACCTCTTTCCTGGATCATCTCTCCATAGTAATAATAATAACAAATATCTTTCCTTGGTCTCAATTTTTTTTTTTTTTTTTTTTTT
>VZTR01002240.1:177929-189149 GCA_013400775.1 Chaetops frenatus | reverse complement strand
TGTGAACTCAGAGAATTATAAAGAATAAATCTCTGGAGCTGATCTGATGTACAAATCCTCAGCAATGTTTAATGCTACACCCAAGTGATTGTGAGTCTTTATTGATTTGGCTTGGCTTGCAGGAGCAACTTGTTCTCAAAGGTAAAGAGGTCTTCAGTATAGGCTGGTGAACAACCCTGGCAAGTCAGAGGACTATAGTAATTCCAAAAGGAAGACCATAATGTCCAACAATGACAGTAAGTAGTTGCTTAAGAAGGCTTCAAGAGGAATTAGTTCTCCATTGCTTTCTACAACAGAAAAGGAGGAGATTTATTCAAAAATACAAATGTGACCTGAGTTCCAGGGGAAGGTATGTCCTACACATCTAGAAAAAGGTCTGTCAATGAAATGAAACATTTGTGTCTCAAAGGGGACTCCTTTCTATATTGTGAAATGCCAGTTATCTTGAGCTGAAGATGATCTGATGCAAGTTAGAGCCAAGAAGCAAGTAATTCACTTTGGGCTCCAAACAGACCTGGTAGAGTAATTAATTATTAAGTGTTATGACTGGGCCAAAAAGTTAGGGGAAACACTTGGATTTTATCCAGAACCTAATTTTTTGCAGTAATGTTGCCAAAGCAAGGCATCTATGCCTTCCCTTTCAGTATCATCTTGGTCAAATCCAAAATGCTTTCTTTAATCCCCATCAAAGTGTCAGCTGCATTTTCAGGATAACTGCTATTAAAGTGTTTTTGTTATGTAGGCCATCAGGCATTTTTATAGCTCTAGAACACAAAGATCCTTATTTAAGGGAAGCAAGACCTAAATATCTGCTGAGTTTTCCCAAAGAGGATCTGTGTATGGCAGGGTGGTTTTTAAATCAAATACAGGCTCTGCTATTCCTTTTCTTGGCAGGAGATCAGTCACAGTTGATGCCCCAAAGATGACTGATGTTCTTGAAAGTGTCTTATACTAGAAAATCTCAGGAGATCTCTTCCAACCCCAGATATCCTGTGATTCTGTAATTAAGGCACTATTGATGGCAGCTCAGACTGAGTGACCAGTTTGGCATCTTTCAAACAGACCCTTTTCATCTCTAGAGAGACTGGGTTAAAAACCTGCCTTTGGTGGGTTAAAAGAGCCCAAACAACTGGATGCAAAGCTGGGACATGCTTTCTGCTCTTCCTGTGGTCTGAAAATAGGTACAATTTTGTCTGTAATATGGATGACACCAAAATAACAGAGTTATTTACAGCCTCTTCTATTCTTCTAGCAGAGAAGGGATTTGCTGATCTCAGCTGTCTCTTGAGTAGGCAAGGGTCTTGCATGTGTCCAAAGCTTTGACGTGTCTAAAATGCCATCTACAGTACCAGGTAGATTGGTGTTGTGTCCTTGTAAAAGATGCTGCTAGATGTACAGTCTGAGGTTCCTTGATTGTGACCTAGATTAGAAACAAAACTCTCAATCCAAAAACAAAGCTGATGAGCTACTTATATCTATTATATATCTATTGCTGAAGAAACCATTTGTTCTGCTCTGTGTTTGCTTGTCCTGCAGCCAACACTCACCACTCTTCATTGAGACCTTTGGTTATTTCTGTTTCCCATACCCTGTTTGCCACAGTTGCTATAAAGAGTAGTTCACACCTCATTTGGGTGAAATTCAACAACGATTCCATTTGCAGGACAAAATCAATTTATAAATATGTATAATAGAAATAGATACCACGTGAGATTGTGAGCTTCATAAGTAGAGGTAGCAATTCTTGAACTGGCAAGATGGGAACTATTATGATTGGCAGTAATGATACCTCAGTTCAGACAGATCTGGAATATCTCTATGTGAGATTAGTCCCCGAGATGAAAGAAATGCAGAGAATCAACTGTGAATTTCCATTGATGGTGGATGTGTGGAAACCAGAATAAACATGTATATGACTAGCCCACCTAGGGTATAAGAATTCTATATGAGCTCTTAAAGGATTGGACATCTTAGAGAGACATGCAGGCTTGCTTTAGGGTGTAGGAGTAACAAAGGGGTGTTAGTTAGATTGGCTTAGGGATGTAGGAATAATAGGATGTAATTTATTTTGCTTAAGGATGTAGAAGAAAGAAGATTTACATGGCATGGTTTAAGGCTGTAAAAGAAATAGGATTAAATTAGCCACATGAAAAATTTAGGTGTTAGGAAAAATTTCCCTTAAGTCTTGAAGCATGGTTTTCCAAATGAGGAAATAACAATAGGACCAGGCTATTTCTCTCTGAATTTAAAAAGTCACTGGGTAAGGTTCTTTAGGTTTCTGTAGCATCTGCATGCAGAGGTGGAAACAGGGGAAAATAAATTAATAGGCTTTGATTGGTTTATCTGGTATAAATTTGCTAGTTTAGTTTTTGACCTTTAAGAGCTTCCTCTGTGGGTTTGTTTTTTTCCTTTTTTTTTTGGTGGTTTGTTCCTTTTTTTTATACTGCGTATGGTATGTAGTTATGCATAATGTTACGGGTGAGAAATCAAGCACACAAAAGCCTAGAAAATGAAAAAAAGTGATTTTTCTTCCAACATTAACTTAAGTGTGTTGCAAAATGTATCAAGGGCCTGTTGATAAATGGGAAAGGATTCAGAGAAGAGCCCACTGGAATGATGCAAAATTTGGAAATATGCCTCAGATTACCTAGGAAACTCAATCTATTTAGAGAAGACTGAGAAACATCACCATAGGCCCTGTTTACCTACTTAGGAAGAAGATTGCAGCAATTTTGGAGGAGAAAATTCTGACAAGACCCAGTAGTTGCATCCTGAATTACAGAAAAGACGAGGAGAGGGAATAAGGCATTTTTCACTATGAGGATAACTTTCCATTGGGATGAAATACCTGGAGAAATGACAGACCAGTTTTTTAAAATCAAGACTGGCCTGCTGTTTAAAAGAGAGATTCTAGCTCAAATGCAGGCATTTTGATACTGAAATCTGTAGGTGAATTTCAGCAGTCAGGGCTAGGAAATCAGGCAAAATCATAATCTTCTCTTCAGCCCTTGATTTATAAATTTCTCTTTTATACTGCTTCTGGTATCTCAGGAATAATGTGGGTAGCCCTAAAAATGGGAAAGTTCCTATTTCCTTGCATAGCTTGGCCCCTGTTTTGTTCTCAGGATTACAAGGGGACTCTGCACACCAATGCTCATCCCTAGAGTGCTGTTTCCAGCACACCACCACTTCCAGGACCTGACATTGGTTATTTCTCTCACTAGAGAAATCCATGTGCCAGGGTGGACATCATCCTCACTGTCACTGGAAGACCATACTTGCAGGACTCTCAAAGTCGTGTCTTAAAACAAACAAAAAAAGGTGATACAGATAGGGCTGGGCATTGAGAACTCTTCTGCTGGGTACTGGGCAACAGCACAACACAAAGGTGTGGTGATGTCTGGGAGATGTAATGCCTCAGGCAGTCCTAGGCTGCTGCAGCTCTACAGAATGACTGCCACAGAGGGTGGGGAGGAGATGTGGTAAGAAAATGAGGTGTGTTTTGTGAAAGTAAACATGAGTATAATGGTCTTCCTGCCAAGGTGAGCAAAGTCAGGCAAGAGGAGTTGGAAGTGAGTTAGGGTAGCACAAAAGACGTAGAATTTAAGTGACTGAGAAGCGATACTGAGATACATTTTCCAGGAAGAAGCAGAAAGCTTTGGGAATGGGTGGGGGAAAGTAGGAGGATGTAAAAGAGTGTTATCAAGAGAGTCATGTTTCTCTACACAGAACTAGTTGCTAGTCTCTCATTTCTCTCTCTCTGGGTCCTGTGTGTTTCAGGAGTCTCCACTATCTCAGCAGGAGCCTTTTGCCAATGTAGCTGATGCACTGAGCCTTCAGAGGAAACCAGCATTTTGTAAAATGATCCCCTGTTATTAGGAATTTGTCTTTCTTCTAGGGCTTTTACCTCTAGGTTCTTCCCTCTTTTTTTTTTTCTTTTTTTTCCCCTCAGTAGTGTGCTTAGTCTTCTTCCCCCACTTATAACAGATGATGAAGTTGATATCAACTGGAAAAGAGTAAGTTTGGAAAAAGACATCCAGCAGCAGAGAGAAATGACTGAACATGTGTCTGTCAACAGAAATGGAAGATCATTCATGAATGGAAAGCAAGCACTTCCAATATTAAGTCTTGTGCTCTTGTTAAAACAAGAGATGAATGGGACACATGGTCCTTGAAGCCTTCCTTCAAGGGCTAAATCCTCAGGCTAAGAGAACTTGAAAATTGCCTTTCCCTGTATTAGATATGTCTCTGCCTATTCTGTGTTGGAATAAAAGGTTAAAACACAATTTTCACAGTAACAGCTTGAGGCAGCTCAAGGGTTTATGGGACCTGTAGTTTTAAAGCACTGTTTCTTTGCTACCTGCCATTCTGTTTGTTGAGGCCTGTCCCATAGCTCCAAAGAGCAGCACTTGTTTGAGCTGAGTCTGATCTGTCTGTCTTGACTCTACTGGATAAGTTCTGAACCCATTTAAATTAGGTCCATTAAAGCTTTGGACTCATCATGCATATGCACACTGGTTTGAGGGACTTTTATCATCCTGCATTTTCATTTTTTAAAGTATAATCCCTATTTTCCTAACAGAATCTAGTACTGCCTGCCACATTTATCATTTTTGGCAGTGTTTTTAGTCCCTGGCCTGTAATTTAACCCATAAGGATATGATCTCTTATCCCAAGGCCATTTCTACTTTCCTCTAAAGCTTTATCCACTGCAGAGGGCCAGAATATGCACAGCAGAAGCAGCTGAGCCAAGAGGGATAGTATGATTCCCTACCCTCCCTTAGGAAAGAAATGAGAGAAACTGTAGGGGTCCAGAGGAGGAGAGGGAAGACTCTTTTTTGCTAGCACAGAAGGATTGGCATGTAGAAATAAGCTGCCAGGGCAAAAGCTGCTGCTTCTGGGTGATAAGCCACCCAGTCAGTCGTTTGGGAGGGGCGTCCTGGAGAACAAAGGCCTTTCTGGTTTGGTGTGCTGAGAGTCAGGGTGATAAAACAGCTGCCAGAGTTAATAATGAGTTCACACCATTCCCTGGTGTGAGCTGTCAAGGCTGTAAGTAGAGACTGGTGTGTGAGAGAACTCTAGGTAGGTGCTTGTGTAGGGGAAAAGAGGCTGTGGGAGAGATTGGGTAGGACCTGATGGGGTCTAGGCCTGAAAGGAGGAAACCTGGACTGAATGCAGCTGAGTGAACTTACAGGTGGGTGAACGGGAGAGAAGAGGAAGTGTGTGGTAAGGCAGGGTAAAACTTCACTGCAAGTGCAGGTGATGTCAGTGTAAAGGAAAGATAGAAAGTGTTCCCGTAGCTGGGGCTGGATATTCTCTATAAGGTATGGTGTTTCCTTCCCTGATTCCTCAGTTACTCAGAGGTACCACCTCCACATGATTCTGCTTGGCTCATAGGGCTCCTTTCCCTCTTGGTGAGGTGGCAAAGCAGGATCTCAGTCTCCCCCTGTCCTTGTATACCACTGTGACCTTCCCCAGCTGGATCTCCTTTGAGCACAGATACAGACCCTGCAAATGCAAATACTGCTGAGCTGCTTGTCCATATACTCTTCTGCAGTGTAAAGCTCTTGGAAAGGAGCAAGTGTTTCACTCCTTGTCTTTCCAGTGTGGAAGCAAGGCTGGTGAATGCTGAAAGGATAAAAAGACAACCTCTGCAGAGCCTGCTGAAAGAGGTGAATGTTTTGTCATTTCACTTCTCCTCAGCTGCAATCCTCTCAGAAATGTAGCCTGTGACAGATTGCTTCTGGTATGGTGTGGGACTGGATCATAAGAGCATCCTCTGTCACAAGGTCATGTCAGAAGAGACTCGTGTTCCTTGGGGTGCCTCCTCCAAAATTACTATTCTTGGACCAAATCCTCAAGCCTTTATTCATTCAAAATTTTCAGCATCTTGGATTGATGTTTTGCTTGAGTAACAACTGCAGGATTTTGCCCATTCATCAGCTTAAGTAATTCTATGGAAATGACATTATTTAGGGGGCTTAGCTCTGGCTTGCATACATCTTCACCAGCACAGTGATTTTAGCAACTCTTACATAGGAATCACTTTGGAGCTTGGTAAACCTGTGGAGGGAAAATCTCCATGGGAAAATAAGAATCTGTAGAAAATGGCAATGGTTCCCCCCTGCTCCTTTCTGTGGGCAGGTAATCTATGAGGCAGTCAGGAAAACAGCAACTTGGACATAAATTTGAATGTATTTTTTCTTCTTTGCTTTTGACAGGAGTCCTTGTATTTACAGTATTAGATGAGTTTTCTCAATGCAGTTAGGTTGGGAGGAATCTGCAGTGCCTTCCTTAGGTGAATGGATGTGTTGCTTAAGTCTCTTAGTCAGCTGGAGAATTACGAAAGGAAGTGAGACAAGGACTTTGACAGCTCTGTATCCTGCCTTGATCAGGGGGCAACATCGACTATTTCAGCAGAAATTGCAAGGTGCAAAGAACATGGAATAATCTACCAAAGAGACAGTTGCTGCTTGACTGGTGAAAGAGTTATGCGAACCAGTAAAAATGTCATATCCTCTCTAATCTGAATGGGAGTGCTGTTACTGGTAACATCTAATACCTTTGTAATTTACTTGGTCCTTGCCTTTGTCTGCCTCAGCAGTGAGTTCCACAGGTAATACTCTTAGAGGTGGATTTTTTATATTAGCTGAAAGTCTTTTTGTAGTTGTAAACTACCGAGAGTTTCAGAGAACTCATGTTAGATGAAGCTTGTGATACTCTAATACTTTATTTCTTGGTGGCTAGCCCCAGAAGAGGTGAGGCGTGGATGATTATTATTTATTCCCTTAGTCTGGGGGCTAAGGGATTAGCATAATGTCAAGCAAAGGCTACTACTGCGTGTTGCTACTGTAGTCTACAAGAGTTGCACTCGTGCAAGTCAGAGGTCTGGCATAGCTCTACATGGGCTGCAGCAAAGGAGTTGACAACTGGAGAAGCCCAGTAAAGAGGAACTTTCATATTATACTGATTTACTGCAAACTACCAGGATGCAACAGTAAACTCTTCCACTCTTTTCACATTACTCTTATTTATACTTAACATCCAATACTTTGGCTGTCATTCTTTAATCAAGATTTCTTTTAAACCTGTCTGAATTGCTTGGGGAAAACCCTGGGTAAATATTGTTATTAGTTAAGTAATAAGACACAACAAGGTGTGAAATATTACCCTATAACTCATGCCTACTCTATAGCAGTACATTGAGTGGCACAAGGCCAAATGGCTTTGTGTGTTATTTTTTTAGTTAAATCAAATTAAAAAGACACCAGCAAAGTGTCTGTGGCTGTTAAAACATGGCCATGGTGGTAGGAGGAATAAAGGAGAAGAGTCATTTAATAAGTTGTGCTGTCAATTGCTCACTTTTTAATTTAGTGAACGATGAAAAGTACTAAGTGAAGAGCCCTGGAGAGAGGTGTCCTTCACTTATCTAAAGGACAGATTGGACAGAAGCAGCAGCAGCGTGAGCTCTGCCATCACTCTGTGGCAGCAGGCTTGCAAGTTCCACCTCTGGTGGGTTAAAAGTGTCCATTTGCAAGATCCCATTCAAACTTTTGTCACTCGGCATGAGCTGCCATTAACTGTGGCTTAATAAGGTGTTTCCAGGACCATAAGTTGCCTTGGGGGCAGCTGTCAAATTGGAAGGCAAATTGAGGCTACCACTTACGAAAACCACTGAATAGATTTTTACTGATGACTTGAGATTCCAACCAGTTTCCTGGGACAAAACTCAGCCTTTGCATAAGTCAGATGGTGCTGTCTTATTTGGCTCACATGGCAAGAAAAAAGCATCAGGAATGTGTTGCAGACTAAAAGACCCTTATTAACAGTTTTCTAACTTTTTGAGCCAATCTAAGACCTTTTTTCTAAAATTCAGCTTATATATAACACAGCATGCAATCCTGGCCACAGTATGGTTACTTTGGCTAGGATTGTCAGGGCTGCACTTTGGCTGCAGAGATGAACTGGCCTCCTCTGAGCTCTCATTTCTGTTTTAGTTTAGAATGACCTCTTTATGAGTAAGTGGGTCCTGATCTCTTGCTCTATTTAATAGCCCATTTGCTACAGGCAGGAGTCTGTTTCCAGGAATGGGCTAGTGCATCTTGGGTTGGCTTAATTTTTAAGAAATGAACCCTTTGCACTGCAAAGAAGATGTTAAATTTTCATAGAATATTTTTTGTTGTTGTTGTTTGCTTTGTGTAGACAGCTGCTGTTGTGTCCCTTACCCAAGGCCCATTAGCTACCCAGCAGCTTCTGATTCAGACAGCCAGGCTAGAAATGTAGAAAACCATATAAAAAGATGCTCATTAATCCTTATTTCGTTCCTCCCATAGGCATTTTCCTTACATGCCCAGCATTTCTCACATGCTGGACTCCCTGTGCAACAGGAGTTTCGTTTTGCTTTAGTCTTTAAAAGCCCAAGCAGTTTATTTGTGGAGCTTGCTGTGCTGCTTATTCTCTGATGTGGGATGGGGTGTGCATGAATCTAGTCTGGGAAGTCTAGAGAAGGGGAGGATCCCTTTTTTTCCCCCTTTTTCCATAAAAAAATGTTGCCTCCCTTGACAACAGCACACAAAGGTTAACAAAGTGCTTTCTCCCTGTGGTTTGAGCCTGGGACAATCCCCAGAGCAGCGCTGTGTCCTTTGCATGTGCTCATGTGTCTACGTTGGCTTGCAGTTAGCACAGAGATACATCAATATTCCTGATGACAATAAATACAGCTATTAGGATGAGTCGAGAGCTTATCTTAATTGGGTAACAGATGAGCAGGCGTATGTTGCTGTTGAATCCATCAGCATTAACTGGGCAGAGGTAAGTTTGATCAATACTGACACTTGAGTGCATGGGTAGCCACTGGAAAATATTAATTTACAATCATGACCGGCACCTCTCATTAACCAGAAATGTGTTAACCCTAATTGGTTCAACAGGGCCCTGCTGCAGCTCACTGTGCTGCTCACAGCCTTTCTTCCAGGGCCTGAGACAGTTTCCCATGGATGGGAACTTGATGGTGCTCAAGTTTGTGCTTTGGGTGGCCGGGCTGGCAGCTGAACTGCAGCATCCATCAGGCCAGGAAGGTATGCAGTGCACACCCACCTGGGTATGCAGCCCATATGGCTGGGCAGACATGGAGATCTACGTATTTGTCTGCTCCTGCCTTATGGCCAACTTGAATAGGAATTAGGCTGAGTAGGGGTGACAGTGATTTATTCCATCTGCAAGTCTGTGCCACAAATCCATGAGCATTCACATCCTTTGTGCCCCTGCGTGCACTGGGGAGTTGCATGCAGGCATGGACTGAGCACATTTGTGGTAGCACTAGGTTGCCCTCAGAACTGTCAGGGTATGCAAACAACACTGCTTTTAATGGAAAACCATATATATACCTGTGTGTATGGAATACTTATGAGGGTGTGTGAAAAATGTTTCTGGCTCTGTAATGCCAGCAATGACAATTTGTTTTCTTTACCTCAACAAAATCCTCACAACCATCCATTCAAAGCAGTCGTCTTTGGCATGTGCCATAAATATGCATAGTGTATATACAAATATGAGCTGTAAGAGTTGAAATCATCTTGTAATTAAGGTCTATGCCTGACAGCAAGGAAAGCTGAATTTGCTGTTAGACCTTCAGTATCTGTGGAGCTAAGACTGCTGTCCACATCCACCAAGGAAAGAATGAGAAATGATGAGCTTAAATTGTAACCTAGATCCTTTTTCTCCATATTAGGAATAACTTTCTAGCAGTAAGAATAGTTAGGCAGTAAAATAGATTGTCTAAATAAGTTATTGAATTTTTCTTTGGGAAAAAAAAATCCAAGTTTGACAAATATCTGTTGGAACTAGTTAAAGGAAGAAAAAAAAAGGAGGTTATGTGTTTTGGAATGCTTTTCAGTTTTGTTTTCTGGTGTCTTTAGAAGCATAGACATGTTTCTGCTTCTTCAGCTGAATAGGGTCAGCACTGACTATCCTTACAGTAACCTCATCTGCTACAAACTTATCTGTAAACTCAGCTGGCCTTAATCCTGTCCTCTGTTTTAGTGGGCAAGCTTAAATAATGGCCTTTGCCATTCATCATAATTTGGCTGCCCTCCTTTGATATTCTGGGACCTGCAATGAAAGACACCAGGCAGAAGGAAGTAGTTTCTTTGTCAGATGAGTTTCAAGATCAAGAAAGCTTTTCCTCTTCAAAACTTTTTTGTACTTGTGGTTTCTCAACTCTTTAATCTTTCTTTCTTGTTTTAATGGTGCAGGGTGTTATGAAGATTTTACTGAAGAATTCAATCCAAATGTATTAGCAGATGAAAATATTTGATTCTTGCCCTGTTACCTGGATCATAATTGCCCAGTGTCATCCAAGTCCCCATCATTCTTTTGGTCTTATCAGCTCTCCAATTAACCCAGCAATTTCTTTTTGGCACTCAGATGTCTATATCATAATTGATTTCCAAACCAATAGTCTTTAAAAGAAAAAAATCTGTTACTTCTATATAATTTCAGAGGATAGTCAACTGTTCTCTTCTCCCTTTTGTGTAACAAAAACTTTATGCTCCCATGTGAAGTTAAAAAGATGATTTTTGTCTTCCTGTTTCATCAGAGGATGCTATGAGGGGATGCCTGAAGCCCAGGGAATATGAAGAGGAGCAACAACAACCTGCAAAGAAACACATTCCAGTAGCTGACCGTTTGCATGTATGAATAATTCCAGTGAGGCTGTCTGAAAGATTTATTATTTGGCAAAAAGAAAAGGAACAACTGTTGGCTTCTTTGAATGCTTCCACAGTGAATGGGTATGGCATATGGAGATTGAGAAACAAGGTCAGACTCTTTTATATCTAACTCTTGCTTAATTGTAGCCTGAATACTTGGTATTTATAATATTTGTACCACTGCTGTTTCTTGGACCATCTTTCACAGAAAGTCAGTGGAGAATTTTCTGGCAGTTTTGTGTTGAAGACTTTCAGTTTGTGAAAGCACAAGCACGTTCTGGGTTTTATGGGCTTTTTTTTTTTTTTTAAATTTTTTTTTTTTAATGTAACTTTCTTGGAAGGAGTTTTTGGTCTCAGCTGGGAATTTTTGGTGAAAGAGACCAGCTGAGAATCAAATAGCATGGTGGCCAAGGGTTTAACCAAGGAAGCTGGAAGTCACATAGAAGCCCTTATTCTGGCTGTGTTCCTAGAAGCCAAGACTCTTCTCAGGGTTGTTTTGGTGGTATTTCTG